>OX401405.1:50298573-50711073 GCA_947846245.1 Cerastoderma edule
AAGTAACCCGACATTTCAAAAATGGTGGATTATGGGTATTCTACCTTAATGCAAAATGTCCCTAACATACATTCTCTTACAAAGGGTCACAATGTCCTACTAAGAAATCACACACCGTTTCTCTCATACTCACGGTCTCTTACACAGAGTGTCGAGTATGTTCAGTCTTGCATTGAAACATAGTGCCTCACACAGATACAAAGTCTCTTACACACAATGCCTGACACACAATATCACTTACACATGTACACAAATATCATTAAACAAAAGCATATTCAGTCTCAAAGATGCAATAAATTCCCCAATACATGTATATTATCTCCCCCTTAATTGTTTGAATAAAAACTAAAGTTAATTGTATGCTGAAGAGGCATTTAAAACCTGTGACAAATAGAAAAAAAAGAATAAAGTTGAACAGTTTATCTTTTTGTTACAAAGGCACCTTTAAAGCTAAAAGGTTTATTTTAACTTTCATAAATAGTATTCGATAAACAGCTGCTAATAAACCAAAAAATAACTAAGAAAAGAGCTCGTCGACATTCAACTGTAAAAATCTTTGACACGTTTGAATTAAGTAAAACAGTGGATCATTGGTGAGGAAAGTCCATCATAAAGTAATGCTTGTAAACATCGGAATTTGATTGTCGGACTTTACCTTTTAAAGCAAAATGTCTCAACTTGAAAAAATGTTGAAAATGGGTCATCTTTCTATTTTAGTTGGGCTTAAAGAATTGCACGAAACAGCATTTCCAACCAACATTCCAACATTTCAAAACAAAATTTCTTGATTTATTTTTTCCTGTAAATTTCAAGCAATGTTTACTTTTGTTAGTTTCCTTTATTGTATTTCTTTTTCAGCATGTACACGATTATGTTCTTCCCTCCACACACAACGTCGTTCTGCCAACCAATGGATCAGGGGATTACTCAGACCATGAAGCTGAAGTACAGAAAATGCTAACTTCAACATGTCCTTGTCAAAATGGACCAAGGCAGGGTAAAAAAGGCGCTTAAAGCGATAAATGTTTTACAGGCTATTACATTGAACAGAGCCTGGTTGATAACTGAGCCTTCTACACTCGTAAAGTGTTTTATGAAAGCAGGTTTTGGTCTACAAACCCACAGCTTGCTATCATAAGAAGGTGGGTCTTAAGCTTGGCTAGCGAGACAAGTAGCGAAAACGGGTTGGGTGAATCGGATGAAGATGATTTCCTTCTTTTGTGTGTGAAGTACAGGGCCTTATAAGAATATACAGCACATTTGGAACATGTGACACCGACATAAGACAATGCGACTCCACTGCTATGGATATTCTTGAAAGTGGTCAGTGTATTGGTGAAGATGATGGAGAGCATTTTAATGTTGAGAATAACCAGAGATGTGTTTCACTGAATGGTGCCACTGATTGTTTTAAAGGTTTAAAGGAATTTGTTCTCCAAATTGGGTCCATTTTTAAAGTGTCATGGATGTCGAGGAACAGTTAGTTGAAATAAGAGTTGAAAAGACTTTCAAGCTTAAATCATAAGTCATAGTAAGCAAATAGTGCACTGCACATTTGGTTACCAAGGTTTTTGTTAATAATTGTCTTAAATGATATTCTTTCTTGATAAAATATGAGATCAATAGAATCCATGAAATATCTTTTCTACAAGATGGTCTCAAATTCATGTATTTAACCATCTCTTATAAACATTACAACCGTTGTATAAATATGATACATGTACTTTGTAAATATTGAATAAAAAACAAAATAAAACATTATATATTTACTCTTTATTGTGATTTTACAAAAAGAACTTTAGAATAATGGTTGAAACATCATTTATTTATGCATGAAAACATTCGTATGAACATTCGTACTCTGTAAGAGAGATATAAAATGAATTCCCAATACCAAATATTGTGAACAACAGCCAGTCTGTGCACAGCAGCCACTTTGGGTACTTCCCTTGACTGGCTGCTATACACAGTTTTTAATGTAGGCCTACTCGTCTACACGTCACGTATCCGCTAAGGGTTCTGGAAAAAGAACTTTATAAGAGATGCTTTCGTTCTAATTTCATCTGTATTGTATAACTTTATAAATATATATATATTATGTGTATTTTGAGGGATAAAATATATTTAAACTAAAGATCCGTTCAAATTAGATTGTGCAGGCACACACAGGCTTCTACCATAAGGTTTTGCTGCATTGTGATAAGAAATCTTCGAAATCTAGACGCAGTGGTTCCAAAACCATTTTTGTACTACGTTTCTTCCTATAGATATTGGATAGTTAATGAATCATTTCTCTGTGCCATAGCCGCATCAACTGTACGCTTCCAAAAGATGTCGTCACCGAGTATGGAAAATGGCATTTTGGTCACCGTTTGGAAGAGCTTCCGGTGGTGGGAATCCAGCAGTGCCATCTTCTAGCACATTGCGAAGCTCTGAGTTGCTGTGTACCTGGGCTCCAGACTTGTGTCCATACCTTCAAAACTCTATCCCTAGGAACCTGTAGAAAGCATCAAATAATGCCATAAGTGCAATGGAGAAAGAAAACATTCTAATCCGGAACGTTGGGGGCTTCCTCAGTGCAATGCGTTTACCATCAAATACAGGTACTTCATATGCATGAGGTTCGTTCAGCCAATGTCAAACTCTACAACTATGAGCTTTCACTCGTCAGGAATCTTTTGGGAATGTCTAACCTCTTTGGTGTACAGTAAATTCGCTTAGTATTGCTAGACAGACTCGGGGAATAAATGTGGAAATAGTTTGACCTTTTCCTTCTCAGAAATCGTAAAAGAAAGAGTCTGAATCTCCTGCTGTTAGGAGACTTAAGTTTAACACTTATTCATTTTACATCGATTGTGACTAAAGCTTGAACATTATCAAATTCACTCTCGATTACTGCTTCCTGGATATTGCACCAATTATCGCGTTGATGTGTGGGTTAGTCCCGGCAATTTTCACTTCGTTTAATGGGAACTCAATCATGGACCCTCAGTACAAGAGGTTTACGCTCTACCATTGCACCATTGTCGCCAACATAGACTTAGTGTTACTGCAAGCTTCGATCAAAGTTGGACAGCTTCCCTGAAGCTAGTGTTAGAGTATTACAGTGCTAGATTCAGTCTACATGTGGGTCTATGTAACCACTTGTCAAATATCAAGACTCATATCAGTTTAATGTGGTTTTGGAATGGGTTAACGTTTAGTGCTTCCCGCTACGCAACGACAGTGAAGGCTATGCTGCTCGTACTGAAATTTTCCCCTTTGTACTATTCATGGACTGGTTTACGAAGGTTCCGGAGCTGTTATAGTCAGATATTTTCCATTGTTTCTATACAAAAAATGACTAAAATAGGTAAAAAATGTAAACAGTTATCACACGATGACCATGTTGTCACAACAAGTTATGGTGTAAGTTGTTGTTATTATCCCCCTTTGTTTTTATTTTTCATGAGTTGTCTTCCCTTAAATCTGATATCGATTTTCTTTGTATTTCTTTAGAAATCTTTATTAGAATAATGTAACGCGCCTTACTATCAAAATTTGTTCCTCAAAAAATCAAACACATTTATCATCATGTCAGAAAGACTAAATTACCCTTCAGTTTTAATGTTAGTTTTTGAATTGATAATCTCCCGCAAATGAGGTTATAATTGAAATATGTATCCGTAAAACCTTTTCATTTGTGAAGTTTCATAGAGTTGCCACCATTCGGTTTTGAGATATGAAACACGCCCATTACAGTTCCGGAACCTGAAGCAAACATCATTGCTACAACAGGGGGTTCCGAATTACTGCGTTCTGGGCTCCTTTATTGATAATTTCTGTTGGTTAATTATATATTTAATCGGTTTTGGATATCTAGTTTATACATTTTGACAAAAAGTACTGACAATAACCGGCGACAAAACGTTCGGTCTCTATTTATCACCAATAACGCCGATCGGCCAACAAGTTGCCTAAGTTGCCATATATCTACAGCCGACCCCATCCGACGAAATATCCGATGGGAAAAGTTCGACCGAATACAGAAACCTTGTCAACGAGTAAACCCCGATTTATCTACTATTTGTAAGCTTTCACTCACCTATAAATTATCGATTTAACTCATATTTAGCAGCGATGCCCTTTGATACGAACACTCTTGAATAAAATCACCAAAAATTACGAAACGTTTCAACGATTTGAGTCCTATTGAAGTTTGACCGTCAGTGTGAACGCCCAATAAGATTATTTATCGTAAAAGGACCGGGGAATTGATCTGAACACCCTAGAAAGGGCTTAAATTTAGGAGCTCTTTGACCCCCAAATCCAGCGACAAGGCTACGTTTACCACCTTATTTTTGCCCCCCTCCCCCCCCCCAACCAAAAATCTTTGATCCGCACTTGGACACTGCGTTTGACGTAGCTCTTTACAAAAAAGTTCCAAAATTATGGTTTGTAGGGCCTACTTTTACATCTTAGAAGACGAAAAACAATGTAAGAATCAAAACAAACATTCGTCGGAATATCCCATTAAATTACTACACTGCCGCATTACTTACAAATAATATATAAATATAAAGTCAACTGTGACAACTGGTTGCAACTAAGACTTCAAAGGGATTGCATTTTAAATTTTGTTTGGACTCAAAGCTGAAAACTTTATAAACAAAGATAAGAGATCTATGTATGTATCTAGGTTATCTTGTTTTCTTCACAAACTAGTCTTAACCCTGAACCAAGCGCAAAATTTTCGGCTGTCCAAAATTGAAAGAGTCTGGAGACGGCATTTCAAAATGTGATGAAATTGAAAAATAATCTCCTAATAGGCCTAAGAAATAAAGTGGAAAAAGGAGAAATTGCTCGTCAAGAGTAATCTCTCCTATTCCCACAATGTTTTCCAGATTCAACTACAACAAACTGGTCAAATGTCGTTATTGTTTGGTAATGGGTTGATCAATCCATTATTAAACATATTTGAAGGAATATGAAAATAATCTAAGACCTTAAATGTGATGCCGTTTCTACGATGGAAAAGAATATCATCAAATCATGATCATAACGTACATAAATGCACATCGTTAATGACAATTTAAAAGTTTTTTAAAAAATACATTGTTTTTGTTGAAAATTGTCGTCTGCATCGTGGCACAGACTGGTCTATAAAATTTAACTAAATCCAGATCTATGTCTCTGCTAACACATTTTGATTCAAAGAAATATTCATTGGTTGATGTTGACCTTTCCCCTATAGTTAAGAGATCTGAATTCCACACTTATTGAAAGATTGCAATATTTTGAACCAGGAAATTAGAGTTTGGTCCCTCGTTCGAACAATGAGATTACCTTAAAATGTAAGTAGGTCTTTGGTCAAAGTGTCAACAAACATTTTGACAAGGGACGTAAATTGTAAGTGCGGTTGTAAACCAGTCTGTAAGAAATCTGCAATGCATTATGGGAAACAGTCGCCATATTGGATGGAGGGAAGAAATAGAAAATACAAATATTGCATTTAAAACCTGAATTACGCTGTGTTTCTTACGTGTCAATTACATTTGATTAAGGAATTCGGTGAAAACAGTGAACCAGAGGCCCTGGGGAAGATTACAACATCGAAAATCGCTTATAAAGATGTGATAAATCGCAATTAAAATGTGACCTTTTTATTTGGATCAATTGTGTCGATTTATTAGGCCATGCTGTAAACAACTAAACAGAAATATGCTCATTTAGATCACGTAAACGAACCCACGATGTGCTAGTGAAACAGTGAAAACGGATTTAGAAATGTTCTGCTCGTAGGAAGTGCATTTAATCATGCCATGTTCGTTGTAAATAACACCTGTAGTGTAGTTTTGCATTTCCCATTTCATGTAAACAAACCTTCACAATTTGTCTCTTGTGTGCACACAAGGATGGAAGAAGACATCTTGTAGCAGTGAACAATAAAATGCAAGCCTTTGTGCTTTGCATGTAAAACATTTCTTCATGTGACATCATGATAAAAAACATTTTAATGTAATTATATACATGAAACTGAAATGTTGTATAATTGGTGCTGAAAATAATGAAACTCAGGATTGAAGATGTGGAATTAGAACGCTATCAGGACATTTTTCATGCGCTGTTTATTTACCAATTGTGCCTTTTGTGTATTTGAGTTGACTTTACTTATCGTGTCCCAGGACACAGTGGGACCTTCATCTTCCAGAAGTGTGAACCATTCCATTGAAAAGCATTTGATGCACAAACTGTTCTGTGGTCGTAAGTTTTTTTTCAATTTTTTTTTCTTACCATTTATTTTTTCTATGTATTATGATTGTTAAGAATGAACTGATTAATGAATGATTTATAAGGTTTTCTCAAATCTCACATTCTACAAGTCTTTGTGAAAACCAAAAGAATTCATTTGCTGTCATCAATATCATTATTTGTGACAATGGTGGATTAAGCTTTCAGAATTTGCAAGGAAATGGAAATGTTAGCAGAGTAAATTATGAATTGCCAATATCTCCTGTGCATCAGGAATGGAATCACAACAACTAGATCTGAAGTATGAGTAGTTTGGTTACCAACTATTGCACTTTATATCACCATTGAATAAGATCAATACAACATCATTGTTTGTCTTTAACCATTCACCACTCATCTTTACATTGAAAACAGTCTTCAGAAGAAAATGCGTTCTTGAATGTTGCGATGCAAACTGCCACTTTTGACGTTTAAGTTTAGTATCCTCATATTATTATTGCAATGATTATATCGATAATTGAGCTTCCCATTGTGTTGACAGGTGTACAAATGATGTAATGGTTTGGGATGGCCACCAATAACGCTCCCAAGCATGACTTTGCACCGGCATGGCTTAAGATTCCAACAAATGAGAACACGGTATGGATCATTTCATTTTTTATGTTACTTTAAACTTATTTATGTTACATCAATTGTGACAGAAGCTTGAAACTTTTTTATATTCATTCGTGATGATTTCTTCCTGGATACTATGCCAGTACTCATGCCAGTTTGAGGGCTAGTCTGGGCAACTTTCACCTCTCCTAACAGGGATTGAGTCTGAGACCCTTGGGTGAAGAAGCTGATGCTCTATCTGCACCACTGTTGCCATTTTTTTAAATTTTGGTCGAAATGCAAAGCATCATTAACATAGTCCGTTGCAAGGTCAAAGTTTGAGAACTGGGTTTCAGCTGCTGATTTGACAATTGTGATATACCAGTGTTATTTTTAATTGTATCTATGGTATGATGACATTGTGGAATTTGTCTCTGTCAAAAGAACATTTGCATTCATATTTGAAATATTAGTTCAATGGCTTGAAAAGGCTTAAAGTATGGGTAATGGTAAAGTACTTCACAAAATTTTGTTGTAAAAAAGTTGTAAAATTTTTTTTTTTTTTGTAGATTGTTTATTATTAATGGCCAATAAGAGTTATGATGAAGCTGTGTACATTAGAAAATGTTTGAAGGGAAAACGACATATTCATCGGCAATATTAAAAAAAAAATCATCAAATTGCCACATTTAGTTTTGTCATATCCTGCTGATTCATACTCCAGAAGTTCAGATTCCATAGGAGTGGCCTTTGGCAAGTCACTTTAGAGGCCTATCCTAGTACTGGTGGATCCAGGAAAGCTTTCACAACTGAAAAACAGGCAGCTGGCCAAAATGATTGCTTCAAATCTTGTTTTGGCCGTATCAAATTCACGGAGATGTTAAGATCTCCCATAGAGTAAGACCCCTTCCATCCAAGTGGCCTGTATAGACTGTTCTTATTAAGAATACTGCACAGTGATACCATAAAGAAATGAAATGTTTAGATTTGAAGCATTTTACAATATTTTTATATTGTACATGTTGATTGTCAAAACATATTCAATAATGTGATATCTTAAGGTTTCAGTGGTGGCAAAACCCATTGTCTATGTTCCCTAGCTTGTCCATAACTGGCATAAGCCATAAGTCATAAAAAATCTGTTTTTCATTTGCTTGTCCAGTGTTGTAATTAATTTTTTGAGTTTGGATTTTGCCATACCTGGATTTAGAAAAAGATTGATGAGGTTTGAATGGGCAATTTTGAAAGCCTTCAGATCTAACCCACTATTTAAACATATATTTATTGACTAAGTTTTTTTTTTTTTTACCTGCAACTTACTTTTCCCCAAGGTTAAGTGCATTTAATCAAGTATTTCATTTCTTTCTGTTTTCAGAAGCCATCCAACTCTAAACCAGGTGAGATTTTTGATGATAAGAACACCCATATAGACATCCCAAACAGGGTAAAATGGGCTCCATGAGCCCCAAGCCCTGATTGGCTTGAGTACAGTAAACTGTATACTCTACACTTGAAGCCTTTATAGTACTGGAACCGACATCATGCTTTTGCAAACAGGTTAGATCCAGGCCAGCAGCCAAGTCAATTGGCGGCTGGCCTGCAATCTTTCCTGTTTGCTACTCTGATTATCTCTCCTCAGCAGAATTAAGCAGATACTAAAGGTTTTGGAAAACAGATGACACAAACATCTATTTATTTTTAAAACTTACCCAGCATTCTAAGGGTTAGAGATTTTCTATGATGGAAGTAAGAGTATATGTCTCATTGGCTCTCTTTGTCACAAACTGTTTCCCTGGATTGTTGTGGTAATTGTCTGATCTGTGGGAATTACAGTTACAGAGTCGGGGCTCACGCTGTCGGTCGCCAAATGCGCCAAATGCGAATATTATTTCATTCTGGCGAAAGATTTCCCGATTTGGTGAATTTGCATGTTTTTTTTTTATTCAACTTTACCATTTTTCCACCTGTCCGGACATTACAGACAGTTATATCTTTTGACACACTTTACAGTATCTCCGAAAACCCCATTTTAATCCGCTAATTGTTATCCCCATGTCAAACAATGCCTGAGGCGTGTATCAATCGGGTCTTTATTATGTGTAAACAACTCGACACACTTGATTGGTAGATGCGGTTGTTCCACGAAAACCGATTACTATTTACCCCATTCCGTCCAGTGTGTTATGATGCATGGCAGAATGCGAGAATTAAAAGAGGGTTATTTTGTAAAGTATTTTGATATTGACAGTTTGCTTCCTTCACTGATGCAACGGTACTATTCAAATTGCGATCCTCTATCATTAATCATTCAATTCACCAGACCGGAGTCTTGACGAGAGTAAAAACAAATAGACCTTAAAGATCATGATTACTTTCCATTTATCTATCGGACATTATAAAATAAATAACAAAACTGAGAATTCAGAAATGTATAGTCTTCAATATGATTTAATGTTATCTGAGATAAAAGATTCATTTTGATTTTGTCACTCAAAGCGTAGCCTTTAGTTATACCATCTTTGGTTTAAATTTGTTCGGAAGAGAGGGTGGGGATGTCTTGGCTTTTTTTTTTGCTTTTTTTTTTACATAATATTTTTATTGGCATTACACATTACATATTTATGACAATACAATTTTAATACAAATGGTGAAACATAACAAGCAGAAATAATTTACCAAAAGGATCTAACACATATGTACATATAACATGAAAAGTGTCTAAAATAAAGAAACTTTAAAGGTCAAATTTCCCGATAAACAAAATTTTCTTTAATTATGGTTTTTGAATTAGGTTATGGTTTCGTTATGACGGGGGTAATGATTTTTTTCTCATACAGAAGCGAAAAATGTTGTTTTTGACTACTTTTATTTACCTTTATCGATTTTTGTGAATGACTTATCTCCCTTGTTGTGACGTCATTTGTGCTTCAAAGTCATATGAACTATCAGTAAGAAGAATCTTGTTCTCAGTAACGACGGTGTTTTTGCACAAATTTCGGACATTTTAAGTGTTGAATTGTGTTTTGGGAAACGTAAATTGGATATTGAATATGGTATTTTGACAGGTCTTCTGGTGTTATTCTGCTTTTGGTCGCAGGGATGCGAGTTTCTCCCGTTTTCTGACGAACATAAAAGCTGCAAAAAGTTTCGATAAGTAAACTGGACCGTGTTTATTTTACAAATAAGCAAAAGATATATTCCCCAAACAAGAACAGTAGGCTGTGTTACTTTCACTTCGAAGACGGCAAGTTTACGCATTGTTAGGCGTTTCTAGAGAATTGATTGTATTGATCTTTAAATGATCGGACTCAATTCAAAGTAATTTATACAGGTGAAGACACTTCAAATTCATTCTACTTATTGAGTAACCGTTATATTTCCCTTATTTGAAACACACCGACAACATTCACTTTACCTTGATGTATTGGTTTCAAGACTGTCAATGCAAACCAGACAAAGCTAATCTCACTTTCAAACACCAATCAAGCGATAAAGCATACAATCATGTGTCAAGACATTGGTGTGACGCGCGAATGTGTACATTGTATTTCGGAATGACCCCAAATATCTATAAAAAGTCGTTGTTTTATCACCCAATGTACCAAGTTGCTAATGATAATTTAAGCCTGAAGTCCTTTTGTTACGCTGTTTCCCACATGATCTCAGGTAAAGGAAAATATTTTTCAAAATTAACGTTGTGGTGAACTGATGTTCGTGATTAAAACAATTCCTGACTGTAAGTTTGGGGTGTTTGAGCCTCGTGTAGTCTTGCTAGATCTTTATATAGAATTTGCACTGTGTAAATGTAGATAAATTCAAGAAAAGGATATATCACGTTGATTACACCTTTTTTGAAAGTTAATTTCCTTGAATGACTCTCTTACTCTCCAAGCTAGTTTTGTTTGGAACAGATTAACTATGCTACATACTTAGTTAGGAATACTTAATTAGGCTGCTTTACGATTATATTACGTAAGAATTCAAAGGGTTGCAAGAATATGTTAATTTCATCCAACATCATAAGTTATTGTATTGCCATGTCTTTGGGTTTTAAACGCTTAAATTCATCTTGTTCTTATTTGCAAAACTTGTTTTATGTTTGAGCATAACCGTAGAAACGTTGCCATTGTACATAAATGAGACAAAATGAAAAATGTACGTTGATTGCTATGATAACAAACCGATTAAAACAAGCAAGTTTCTTTTATCTGCCGTTGTCTTTGAATGAAAATTCAAAATAATGAATATTTGATATCCGCAAACTGTTTCTGAACTCATCAACGCAAATGATAATGGGTTCGATCTTAACTTAAGCGTCTGCTTTTCGGAATTACTTAAATCACACACCTCATTTTTTTGCCATTGGTAATATTGGTTTAAATGACGTATGTCACACTGAAATGCAAGTGTTCAAACATGATTATTACAAATTTATATTGATAATTGAGTAATAAGATCACTAAATATATAATTTACACATTTGAACATAATCTTTTTGTTTACAATTTAATTGATTATTGTCAGTTTATCTCACATACAAAGGGTCAATCAACAAACATCGGACATTACAAGGATTAAGGGTCGTGATGAAAATTAACACCAATTTGCCACATTTGCACAGTATGTTTCAAGTCTCAAGTCCTTTATTGTTTAGGCGAAAGATAGCCTCTGGCGTTAATCTCTTAAATATCTCTGTTGTTAATTAACAGGTCTGACACGTTCTGCTATTCCAGACATGAAATAACAAGCGGCAAATCTCACACTTTCAATGCGCGGCAATTAAATTTATCTAAAAAATCCATTGTTAAGATATAACCAATTAAGACCAAACTCTCACAGGATGTTTGGATTGATAAGGTGTCAGGACATATTTATCTCTCAATGTGACTTACGTCTGATACTTTGTCGTTGTGATATTCAAAGAAGTGAACATGTTGTCTTTTCTATTAGAATAGTTTGACACTTCATTAAGTAAATGATAATCAGTATTCAACAAAACGGTATTAACTCTATGTTTTCAACAAAAAAAGTTTTAACATCAAAATCAAGTTTTCTCAAATTGATAATTAAATTCAAAAATCATAAAAAATAAATTCAAATATGTTTATTTAAGGTTGTTAGTAAAATAAACTATGACGATTTTTTTGTTTTAGCTGTTAATCATTAAACCTGTCCGAAAATTGAATGCTCGATATGTCAAGGCTACTTACACGAGAGAAAACGAGCATAAATGTAAAGTGAATATGAAGAACAATTTTTAATTCAAAACAGTTGATCTAGAAAGACGACATCGGAATCAATTTCGAAATCATAGACCTTTTACTGGGGGTGGAGTTACTGGAAAGTTGCCGGATAATTTTAACAAATACTCTTGAATGTGCCAGTGTTTAGTTTTGAAATTTGGATGTGTGGTGAAAATGTGAGTTAAAGGATAACCTTCGTATCACAAGTAAGTTGATGTGTGGTGAAAATGTGAGTTAAAGGATAACCTTCGTATCACAAGTAAGTTGGGTTATAATACGGTTTGTTTGTTTGCAATTTATGATCTTCTCCCGTTTCATTTCATGTATTGATAAGACAATGCAGGGTGAATTTGACAGTTAATAGTTATACGATGTACGGTTTTAAGACAATTCGTTTATTCAGATCTATGTCTTTGTTTACTACTCAATTAAAACCTTAATGCAAATACACGATCATTGACGAAAAAGTACTCGTGTTTTTTTTCAACAAATATTAATAAAAATAGCTGTTTTCACAAATATCGTCAAAATTTCAAGCCGATTCTTACATATGAAAACATTTACAAATCCTTTCAAATTTACGCGTTACGTCACTTACTTTTTTTTCAGAAGAATATTCTTATAATATGAAACATATTCAATAAAGAAAATGCATTGTCAATCCAAACATTGACTTAAGGATTGCTATTTCGAGGAAAATCGTCCCAATTTCAAGCCGTTCCTTTCATATGAACGCATTGACATATCCTTGTAAATTCACGCGTTAAGTCACTAATTTATTTTTTTCAAATGGATATTCTTATAATATGAAAAATATCCAGTATAGAAAATTCACTGTCAATCCAAACAATGACTTAAGAATCATTTATTTCAAGGAAAATCGTCCAAATTTCAAGCCGTTCCTTTCATATGAACAGGTTTACGCCATGACAAATCCATGCAAATTCACGGGTTAAGTCATTAATTTATCTTTTTTCAAATTGATATTCTTATAAAATGAATCATATTCAATAAAGAAAATGCGCTGTCAATCCAAACAATGACTTTAGGATCGTTTATTTGAAGAAAAACACCAATTCTAACCAGCGATCGCTCTTCACGCCGTTTACATGGCGCATTCAGTGGATCACGAGTGACGTCACAGCAAAGGGAAGTAAGTCATACGAACTTTTATTAATCGGTGCGCTATGACGGTGATTTATGACGTAATGCGTTATGCTAAAATGTTGCAAATAATTTCAATGTGATTCTTTTACTTCATATTTTAATTTTATGAAATAAACCCAACCTGTACATATGACCTTTAATTGACTGGAGCCATTTGCTCCGAATTTGGCTCCTACTTCTTTAATTTGGCTCCTATTTTTGTCATTTGACGAATGTGCTGGCGCAGACTTTTTTCCAGCCAGGGTGAGCCCTGAGAGTGTCGGCAAGTTTTTCAACAAACCGGTATATATTTCAGAATTTATTTGCTGACAGTATCTTTTGACCCAAGTAACAATATGGTTAATTTCTGAATTGAAAGTACCCATAATAATCACCTTAATAAGTGATTCTATTTAGTGCCCCTACTACCCCCAACACAAATTAATTTGGCTTCAATTTCTAGGAACAGCATTTGTTAAGGGAACAAATCTTGAGTATTTATCAATGTAGCTATCTTGGGTAACTTATGCTGGGTGCAAATGTTACCACAGTGAGAAGACATGCAGCCAGATTGGGACTTGAACCTTGGACCTTTGCAAACAGTGTGAATGCTTTACAGACTGAGCTATCCGACCTTCTCACACATTTAACTCTACCTTCTGCATCGAGACCCCTACTACATGCTGTAATAATTTATGAGGAAATCTACCCTGTTGGTACTTATCAGCATTTTTGAAGGCTTTTTATGACTGCCTACAACATAGGTTTTGCTTAGATAACATTCTTTAAAAGTGTGATAACACTATCTCATTTATCATCACCATTAACTTCTTTTGTTGAAAAAAGCCTTGATTGCAGTAGATGGCTGCTTTTTATGTTATTATTCAATTATAGAGTTTTTTTGTGTATATTTTTTTCTCTATGATAATAAATGGTCTTGATGTGTTGACAGCATCTAATTACTAGTGGCAGGGATTTGGTTGGTAAACAACATAATCATAATTATAAAAAAAAGCATAGAACAGACTCGTTATGTGCATATTTTCTTTGGTTCCGTTGTTTTTTTTCATATGCCTAATCTGTTCTTCTTGAGCATCTTTTATTCATTAATGAAATGATTTTTTGATAAAACATATTACAGATATTTAATCGAGGATATAATTGGTTAATTACAACTAATATTTAGATGAATATGCTGTTTAAGGAATTCTTAGTTGATGGTTAACTTATATAGAAAATGACCCCTGAAAAGTTCCTGTAATAGAGTAATGACTGACACATATTGAATAATTTCTTACCAGCTGTTCCTATGCAGTGTTTTTCTCCAGCTTTGGGGGAAGGGAGTGGGTCCAATAAGGGGGGGCAATTCGTTCATAAAAGGGAAAAATTGGGAATACAAATTCAAGTTTTATCACTATAATTCACCATACATAAAGAGAAAATTTGGGGAAAATATATACTCTTGAGAAGGGGGAATGGGGCTGAATAACGCTGAATGCTTCATCCAAAGGAAACACTGCTATGTCAAAGCCTCCGATATAGTTTGTTGTTGTTGACATGCGCTATCTTTGATATAGTTAATACAAAGGTATTTATAGGAAATAGTGATCTCAACTGAAGCTGATAAGATGAACCCCTTGTTGCAAATATCAGGTAGAATTGTGCAGATCCCTTGTCAGGTATATAAAACAGTTTTGCCTACCTGGGCCTCAGTAAGCTAGAGCATTATGTAATGATAATGGCAAAGTGAGAAAGACTCATTTCTCAATAGTCAAATCATTCAACTGTTGATTCAACATCCAAATAATGTTATGTACAAGATGTTATGGACAATTTACTAGTACTAGAGATTCATCTAGTTTGAACCTGACCTGTTAGTGTTTTTAAAACTCAGCACTTTGTCTTGAAAAAATGACATGAGTTCATTGTTCTATTCTCTCTTTAGTTTAAAATTCCTTTTAAGCAATCACAAACATAACAGGGATTGTTTGATTAGTATAAAAACAGACATTCTTGTGTAAGAATGAAACTTGAGTAGGTGAGGAAATCAGCAAAGCTGTTCACTTTTTATTTTACTAGTGTGGCACGCAATTGTAGAAGTAGAATTAAATGTGATATAACAAAACAAATAAGGGAGATGGAGGAAAATCCTTTACACACTTTATTTTATTCCCATCAGAAAATTTCAAATAATGGCTGCCTAATAGACAGTTATGGTTCCTTGTTTTGGTGTCTTTAAACCTTTACCAAACGACAAATTTTCGACTGCCCCAAATTGAAAGATGTTGCAGACAACATTTCATATAAGATGAAATTGAAAAATATTCTTCTGATATGGAAGAAAACATTGTGGGAAAAGGAAAAATTGCTTGTTATGAGCAATTCCTCCTTTTCCCACAGAGGTTTCCAGAGCCGTCTGCAATAAAGTCGTTATTGAAATGTCGTTATTGTTTGGTAATGGGTTTAAGTAAAGAAATGGTACATGATACTTGATTATAATTTTTCTTCATTTTAAAGGCAAACGAATCCTAGCTGGTCAGCACAGCAAGTCACGGCACCACTCGGTTGACGACGATTACTACGCATATAACTATGGCGCCTACGCTTACTACAATGGTTACGGCTATGGTGATAAGTTTGACACACACTTTGGATCTCAGCCCTCCCTAGTACGGACCCCCGGACAGAGGGACAGTAAATATCAACATCCCCATGCTAGATATGGCACGAGTCAGGTGAGTGAATGGATGGGTGTATGGATGTGATTTTTAATTTTAATTGCGGGGAGGTAATTATACGTTATGAGAGAATGAAGGTGTAAATGAAACTTTACCTGTATCATTTTGTAGTCATGTTTGGTATGGCACCAGTTAGGTGATAAAGGGGTTTATGGAAGTGATTTTGAAGTTTTATTGTGTGAGTGTGGTGGGGTGGTATGATAGTTATTTTGTATTTCAACGGCATTAGGGGCTTTTTTCTTGAGTTGGGATGAGGCCTAGGTCTGCTAATTCAGGGAAATTGTGTTCATAAAATTGCTGAATTGGGAAACCTAAAAGCTGGTGTGACATTGAATTTTTGGGAGAACTGCATGATTTTAAAGAAATTTTCACTTGGGAAGATGCTTTTTATATGGCCCCGTTACATACTGGCAAAAAGCTAAGAGGGGGGGGGTAATGGATATGTTTTTGAAGTTTAACTGTGTAGGGGGTTTTATTTCAAAATAATGTAAAACGGAAACAGTATTTAAACAGTTATCTAATCAAACAATAAATAAATTGTCCATGATATTTTCATGAGCAATTTACATTTTAAGTCAATGCATCAAAGTTTTATGAATGGTATTTTATTTTCAGAATGCGAATTACTCGTCATACTATGACTTCCTCCCACCTTACGAATATTACGGGAACGAAGCATACTATAACAGTTATCAGGGAGGCAGAGGTGGCTCACGGAAGGAATATGGTGAGAAAGACAGCAGAGGCGAATCGAAGGATGTTAAAGACAGAGAAGAGAAGAATGAGGAGGGAAAAAGTGTCAAACCTTTCATTGATGACTTTGTAAGTTAGATTGTAGTTTGTTAGATAGCAGTAATGTTGAATACTACGATTGAAATACTCTGTAATTCTGGGCAATAATGCTTGATGTAAAGTGTGAAGCAAATAAATGCCTAAGATAGTATTTAGATAGATTCACTGGTGACTTTAAAAGTAAGATAGCCTTAATGTTGAATACTAAGGTAAAAAGACTTGACCAGCTGATGTGAGCTCTTACATGAAAAGCCTGGCATTGCAATATATTGAAAATATTGAAGCAACGTAGAAAGCCATAAACATATAAATCAGTTAATTATATGTCATTTCTGTCATTTCTGAGCAGTGCACAGAAACAAGTTCAGAATGACTTATTCATACAAACATGTTATTTGTTTCTTTGAAAAGAAATTGATATACTTCATGATATAGCTCAGACGTGTTGAAGATTTTTGAACATGGAGATAGATTAGTCATGTAATGTATCCTCTCTGTGTACTTGTAGCCATCACTCAATGGTGGATTGGACAAAACCACAGTCAGTTCAAACGGCAGCAAACAGACGAATGGAACCTCAGGTGTTTGGGGTAGGTATCATTAATATGCCCAGATGAATCTTAAGAGTATTAAACTTGCCTACATTTTTTCTTCTTCACCCTTAGAATGCTTGTTAATTTTCTTAAAATAGATTTTTGTCGTCTGCTTTCCAAAATTTTTGATGAGTAGCAAACAGGTTAGATCAGAGGCCATCTGCCAATTTTACTCAGCGGCTTGCCTGGAACTAACCTGTTTGCATAAGCATGAAGTCGGTCCCAGCACAACAAGGGTTGAAAAATCTAGTCAAGCCATCTAATTATTTGTACAAATAGAGAGGACATTCTAATTTTGCTTAAGGATAAAAATGTTATGTAAAGGGTAATTTATATGAAATTGAAAACAATGAGTATCAAATTAAGTTCAATAAGTACAACTCCTGGTCCCCTTGACGTTGTACAGATAGCTCGGGAAATTGAGTTTATATATCATGAATTTGAATTGTCCAAGAATTTTTGTTTGAATTAACTTCAATCTTGATTATCACATCATTCTCTGTATAACATTTCGTCATCTGTAATCATCATTTACTTTGATCTCCAGATAAACCCCGGAAATCTGGCAGTAGTAAGAGTGTGAATGACAGCGAGCCCGATTCTATACCAACTAAAGTGCTACGAGATACGAATATATACAAGAATCTGGTTCCCACCAAGGTAAGGTCTTGCATTGAGGTAGATCCAAGCCTTTATTACTTTATTTCTGCATGGTTTACTACAGTTGATAAGCATGGTAGTTTTTTTTAATTTGTTTAGTTTTGTTTAATCTTTCAAGAAAGAAAAGAAGTTTTTTTTTATTATTAATTTAGATCTACAGTAGGTTGTATACACATACTACATTTGAAAGTGTCCTCGCAAAAGTCTGTATTGTCCTACACAAACTGCTTTACAGGCATTTTCAATGTACAAAGCCTGTTCTCCTTTTGAAAACTCGTGGGATACTTTTGGTTAAACACATAAATCAATTTCAGCTTAATGACAGTTACATCTTTAAAGGAATAAACCAAAATGTAAAAAGATATGTACAAGTGATTGTCACTTAACCAAACACAATTATCAATTTCTTTTATTCTAAGTCGCTGAAATCCTGTGATTACGTCTAATAAATTTAAAATGAGGCTTAACGCCAGTCAACCCTCCAATGGGAAAGCCTGTTTATGAATCCAGGGCTTTTTTTCCATTAATTGGGAAGAGGCCTAAGCCTGTTGAATTTGGGAATTTTTTTCGCTAAAATTGCTGAATCGGGAAGCCTAAAAGATGGTATGACTTTGATTTTTTGGGAAAACTGCATGATCTTAAAGAAATATCAAATTTGGAAGGTGCCTTTTATGGGAGTCTGTTATATAGCATAAAAAAGCCCTGGAATCAACGCTGAAATACCTCCTTACCATCATGTGACATGTGAGATTAAACATTTCAGAAGACCAATCTGATGATTGTATCCCAAAATAGCACCTCTTAAGATGAGGTTAGCTTGTTGTTTATGAACTTAACCCATTTAAATAAATTATAATATCTGGGATTCAAATGATCTATTCTTTTCTATACGGTTATAAACAGGATTGGGTAGCTGTCAAATGTAGTCTTATGTTACTTTAGAAATCTTTGTTGTCATTTTTTCAGTAGAAGACAATTTATTTCAAAAAAGTTAAAATCCCAATCTCTTTTATGGATGATTTGAATACACAACTCAGTTTGCGTCAAAATGGGAATGTACACTGGAACTATTTGTAACAAGCTAAACATCTGTCTTAACTTAAGTCATTTTAGTGAATGAGAGTAAGGACATTTGGCACTTTTTTATTTGACTTTTAAGATTAGTTCAAAGCATGTTGCTATTTTTTTTTTTTTTTTTGCATTTACGTGCATATTTTTGAAAATTGTTTTTCTCTATCAAATGCATCTTGTTTGTTGAAGTTAAAGCATAGTATAATATACTCATTTAGCCCTGTACCTTGTACCTTATGGTAACCTTTTGACATGAATACAGTTCAAGCCTTGTTTCCTATGATCAATCAAAAGAATACACATTAAGGCGATTCCCACCAGGGTTGCTGGTTCTACCCTGATACTTGTGTTGTACAGGATTAATACAGTCTATAATGCGCTAGCCATTGGAATAAGAAAAAAAAAGGGTCCTGCATGGCAAAATGGTTAAGGTTGTGGTCTGAGAACTCAGGGTGCAAGGTTTAAGCCCAATTGACACTTCTGCTTTTTGGGAGTGGCCTTGAGCAAGACAACTCAAGAGCCCTAGCCTAGTACTCTTGGATCCAGGGAAGTTGTTACATAACTGAAGAATTGTTGATTTGGCATTAAACACCATACAAACAAACAAGCATACAGTCTATAATGCAATTTCTTTTGGCAATGAAAATGAGCAACTCGCTAAGTTGGCATGCATAACTTAAAGATTCCCTTCATTTACAGCAGGTACCTCTGGTCTGGAGTGTCCCTTGGCCAGACTCTTCAGAGCCCTAGTCTTGTACTGGTGTATCTAGGAAAGCTGTTATTTAATATTAGATCCCATTGAATAGGGAACAACATTTTTACTATGTTGAAGATGACCTATATCATTTAAAATTTAAACGATGGCCAACATCTTTAGTTTTGTGGGAGAGACCTTTGACAAGCCTAGAATAGGTGGATCAAGGAAAGTTATTTCATCACTGAAAATGTGTTGACATAGAGTTAAACACCATACAAAATTTAAAAGATGGGAAATTGTTCAGGCAGGAAACTTCTTTTTTAGCGGATAATGTTAGAATCAATAGTTATTAAAACAAATTAATCAGTGGAATTAAATTTTGATGTTTTTTAGTCGAAGATGAAAATCATTGTTACTTTAAGGAGAATTTTTTCATGATAAGTTTATTTCTCTCTTTTCTTGATATTTCGAATTCCATCATAAACAATGGTGTTTTCAAATTTTGTCTTTATCAATGGTGATTTTAAATTTGTTTTTACTAGGTATTGCTTTATACACTTATTCCCCTTTCTGTGTTGTAACGGTTCCCGTTTATATTCCATTTAAAGAGTGCAATTCCAAGACGACCCACTCGCATGAACGGTAGTTTTTCCAAGGAGCCCGGTCCACTCTGGGGCCTGAAACCGCCCGCAAGTAGTTCTAGTCCCCCAGGAGGCAATGCTAGAGAGGTATAAACAATAAACGTGTCTATTCTCACTCGTAAACTTTGTTAACGGAGATGGGCATTACTAACTTATGGGTGTATGGAGATAATATGGTGTCCCTGAGTTTGTTGAACAGATGCAAAGTGAAAATTCGAAATGATTTGAATCTTAGAATGCTGGGTAGCTTTCTAAAAACAGATTTTTGTGTTGTCTGCTTTCAAAAAACCTTGGATATCTACTTAATTTTGATGAGGAAAGATACTCAGAGTAGCAAACAGGTTAGATAACAGGACAGCCGCCAATTTACCTGGCGACTGGCCTGGATCTAACCTGTTTGCATAAGCATGATGTTGGTTCCAGCACTATAAGGGTCAACCAATGAAAAGTTGTGCATTAATTCAATAGCTTACTCAAAGGGGGAGTAAGTTTTCAACTGGTGGAGTATTGCAGAAATTTAGCTAAAATAAATCTTGTACATAGGTATGTTACATAAACAGTGAATCCCCTCTTTGCCAGACTTAAAGTTGTCTGATAAGAGGATTGGTTTTATTTCTGAGGTAAACTGAAATGATCTATTAGTTCATTAACTAGTATGCTACTGTGGAATGCTTGAAAACAAATTTCAGTGATCATATATTTTAGGAATGAATTTTGAGGCATGTTTTCTTTAGGATCATTCTGCATAGATATATCATGGTTTTAGCACACATAAAGAATAACACATAATAAAATATTTTTACCAAAAAAATAACTTGCTTGTTTATTGCATATTTTTATTTCGTTTTTGAAGGTGCCTTTTATAGGCCCCTGTTATATAATGCAAAAAAGTCCTATAATATTCAGTTTTTGTTTAATTACATTAGTTCGTTTTCATTTTAAGAAGATGTTCCTACTTTTTTAATTTGCTTGTTTTATGCTTTTCTGATCTTCCAACATTTTTATATGCATGCACATCATTTTCAACATTTCATTGTTTGTTATAGTGATTAAGATATTTGAATAATGATGCCTGATTTTAAGAGAGGCAACATGAATAGATAGGGAGTATTTGAATATTCCTGTAGGAATTGAAATGAATATCAAACAGTTGAATTCCCAAATAGTAGTGAAATATTTGAATTTATAAAAAAAGGAATTTGATAATTTATTTTGGTGGGACTTTGTTATGTTAACTTAGATGTGTAATGGACAGTAAGTTGATACAAATTGTGATATCATCAGAAGACTAAATTCATTTGAACAATTGCAAATTTTGTTCGAGTAATACTGTTCTATTTGGAGTAAGATTTATAATAAATGCATAAGACAGTTAACCCATTACCAAACAGTAACAAACTTTGACCACTTTTTGCAGACAACTCTGCAAAACATTGTGGGAAAAAGAGAAATTGTTAGTAACGAGCAAATTCTTCTTTTCCCACAATGTTTTCTGCCCTCTCAGAAGATTACTTTCCAATTTCATCACATTTTGAAATGTCGTCAGCAAACTTTTAATTTGGGACAGTCCAAAATTTGTCGTTTGTGAAAGGGTTAAAAAATAAGTGCAAGAAGTCAAAATTAATCTGCACACTTAACACCTGTGACAGATGTTTTGCAATTCTGTGATGGAAGTTAAATAGTTAACATCATTTCACAAAGTTTGATAAAATATCTCAATGCATTTTTCAAAGTTAGTTAAAAAAAACTTGTTACATTTCCCATAGTAAAGTAATATAGCTGACTGCAGTTGCCAAGAGTCAAGTAAAATAGGTGACAGCAACTGCCAAAGTGTTTGTTAAGAAATGATATTTTACATATTTTTGCTCTTGCCTTTTACTTTGTTTTGTTGATTTTCTATCACTTTTATTTTGCATGTAACATGTAGCTTATAAAAGGATAAATCTTCATGAAAATTTACCAACTTCTTTTAGTTATTCCAATACTCTCTGCTGAGGAAGATGTAGGGGATTCTTTGTTTTTGAGATTTGCAAAGACATAAATCTAGATCTAAAACGTTTTACATATTCGTAATGCTATAAGGATTAAAGTTTTAGGTAGACATGGAATAAAAAGTTGTTTGAGACTTCAAGATTTACATGATTTTTATTTATGCAAGGATTCTTACAGTCTTACATTTCAGCTTGATATCATTTTGACAAAAGATTTTTAATTAACACAACACGTTTCATGTTGAATAGTCAAGTTGTTTGCATTTCAAGAACTATACAGAAGGTTATTTACTTCAGGTTGAAGATTTATTATTCTGCAATAATTTTTTACTAAGGCACCTTAAACATGCTTAAGAAGCAATTGCAATTTCTTGAAATCTTTGCAATCTAAAATATTTGCCAAGCATTATGCTTGCACTGCGTGAAATACTTTCCAAAATGCTGATAGCCTTTAACACCTTTGCAACTGAAATGTTAACGAAAGCCAGTGCATGATTGACAATCTGTTATATTTTTACAGTAGACATCTTAAAAGTGACTTTAATTATTGGATGATTTTTGTGTTGAGTTGTTTTGTTTTTGTTTGTCCTCCAGCCAACGGGGCCCCCTTCCACACCACCTGTTGACATTCTCAATACACGGTTTGTGACTCAACCTAAAACACTGTCGGATAAGAAGAGTAATTTCTTGAAGGCTTTAAGACAGGAAGACGAGAAGGGCACAGAAAAGAAATATGTAAGTTGTTTCAAAGTGTTGTACAAATCCCTGAATCGAGATATCACAGAATTACATGTTGAAAATCTGCTGCTGAAATACTTAGAAAGATGCTTGTTCACAGAAGAGAAAAATTGAAAATCAAGATCAATATTTCGTTGAGACAAAACAGTTTTTGTATTGCTATTTTATATACAATTTAAAGTAGGTAAATGTGTTGATGAGACAATACAGTTATGTATTGCTGTTTGATATTCGATTAAAAGTTGCTATTAAAATCATGATTAATTATTAAAGCATAAATTTATCTTATTTTGTACATGTTACATGTGGTGGATCTCAAAAGCAATGTCGGATTTTTGATGGAAATACATGTTAATTCATGGTGTACAGACTTCTAAGAAATAAAACTGATCTAATTTTGCTTCCAATAACTTTCAATATGATGCATATAACCGTACTGTTTTGTGCAGTTTTAAAGGAATTATTTGTTTAACTTCACATTTTTGAACATGCAGTTTTCAGAATCCAGTGTGTTTAAATGATAATTTGCTAATTGTGAGCAAAGCAGCGGTATCATTTTGTCACATTTTCTTTTAGCCTTGCGTCATACATATTTCTTTTCATGATATTTTGTGTCAGGAGTTATTGCTTTCAAATTCAACCTTGTATTTCTTTTTTTCTTTTTTCGTCTTTATAATATTTTTACATCATACAAATTTTGAAAATACACCTTACAATGGAATTTGTTTTTTAATTCTGTACCAAATTAATAACTTAATCTCCTTGAATTGAAATAATCAAAAATGAACACTAAACATATGATTGACTTTCAAGACATTCTTTATGTTAAGTAAGTAGAAGATGGCAAATTTAAATTGCTTCCTTTTGTCAATAATTATTTTGTCTTGTAAAATTAAGAATGAAAATCTTAAATCTAGATTTCTTTTTCGTAATCAATATCTGACCATAAAAGGATGTGTGTTTTTTATGTCTCCTGCAGATCAACAAAAATGACGGTTCCTTAATGAATGGGATAGATCGTTTGAATATCAACGAAGATTCTAGCCACTTGTCAAGTTCCCTGGAAGCTGAACAGAGGTGTGTATATTTGAAACAAGTCATTTCTCCTTACTCTAACACATGCATAGGCTTTTGGTAGAAATGGTAATTACAAAAAGTGATGGTGTTCATGCTAAGTAATTACTTATTTTCTTACAATGTTTCCAACCTTATTTCTAACTGAAAAATGCCATCATTTTTTTATTTTGACTTCTTATCTTAGTTTTAGGCACACTTATGACCCCTTGAGGAGTTGAGTATGTTATTGTTGTGTAGATCAACTATTCTTAATTACAGATGCTGTTGTTTAAACTATTAAATATATATATGTAGTATAATGGGTAAGTCATGTTAAACCATTCTGGCATGCCATTTTTTTCAAAGAATAATGGTCCCTTTTTGACTTCCAATCAAGAAAGAGAAATAGAGATGTATTGTAGCTCCAATTGGTCTAGGCTTTTTATATGCCTTATTGATTTGTCTTGATTATGTTTTGGTTAGAATAACCTATCTCTAGCCAGTCTGAATAAATAGTTAATAAAACATAAGAATAAAGTAACATAAACGGGTAAGTGTCAAACTACAGAAAATATTTCACAAATGTGAAAAACTTCCTATAGTCTTGCACCGACCCTCAAGGTCTATGATATTGTAATGTATCCCTCAAAATATAAGGATATAATGAATACAAGGTAAACAACAATAAATTAAGTATGCATAGATCAGCTACGAGGCTGTTTAGTTGCAATTTAATCTTTAGCGCCATGAAAACTTTTATCACAGATAAATTTGCTTCAATAGACTTTGGAAACAAATAAGACAAAAGAGCAAACTGCTTTCAACCAGTGAAAGTTTCCCTTTAGACGCAGTGGTATTTACCCGAGATCAATTCAAAAGAATTTTATTTTATTTAATTGCTTTCTACTGTTGCTCTCTTTTAAGACCAATAACAATTGCCTTCATGATGAAATATGTTTATTTCCAATATTGCAGGTTATTGAGAGAGATGGGTTGGAACGAAGCGGATGAGGAGGAATACGAAATCACCGAGGACGACAAGAAAGAGTTTATTAATCTCGCTAAACACATACAGCAACCCCGTAACGGCCCACGCTCCATACCCAAGATTTGGAGCCCGAAGCATATTCCAATGTACACACCCAATGTGAATGAACTAAACGACACACTTTCCTCATCGGATTCGGATTCAGAGGACGGTGAAAACTGATTCGGTGTTTTATATTCGTTAATCTGTTACTCAGCATGTGGTATTATCATAAAGACGTACATTCTGGTCATACGAATGATGGAGACTGCCTAAAAACGATGTGCAGGTTGCATTCAATGGTGTCCTCCTCGATGTTGAAATGCGCATTTATTCGTGGCACCAGTTACATTATATATATTATGTAAAAAAAACATTGCTCATTTATGTATGCCGTTTATGGACGTACAGATTTTGTTTATGAATGCATGCTTTGCACGATCTCCTTTGGAACAGCCTTGATGTTTGATGCTATTTTCCTGATAATCATAACGCGGTGAAGGGTCTCCCTCATGGATGGTTGGAAATGTTTGGTTACAATATCAATTAGGATAATCGTCCTCTTCAGAAGTGAAAGATGAAAAGTGAATACAGTCATACTAAAGTTTGTTAAATTAGCCTATCCTTAGACCTTACCATTCGAGTAAAATGTCAATGTTTTTTAGATTTAAATGATCAATGATAACTCTATCATCAGCTCTCTTTATAGGTTTTTGACAGCCCAAAAATTATTTTGTCACAATGTCTATGGTGCAATTACTTCATGAAATTGTCATTTCCAATAAAGAAAAGTAGATTCATTCAATTTCAAACTGAGACAAAATTTCATTTGATAACCAGTATAACAGTTTTGTTGTAGGAGGAAGTAACTTATCCCTTACTCCAAAATAACTCTTGAATACCTCATATTTCCCACTTGGCTGCTAAAGTATAAAGAAAAAAGCTTGTGATGGATTGATGAATTGCTATTAATGAGCAATTAGTCAATTTATTATGATTATTTCTTTGGAATATCATCATAAATTGTTCTCTTGCTATTTTCTTGTCTTCTGCTGTTACTTCTATTATGATCATTGGCAAAATTACATATTTGGGATAATTGATTCAATAAATTATGACATTGAGTTTAAGCTATTAAATCATGTTTTTTTTTTTCTTTAAATTGGAGTCTTTCCATACACAATGTCTATTGTCTAGAGGGATTTTCTTTAGAAAGCACATTGGGTGTTTTCAACCTGAATGTTTAATTTTCACATTTAAGTGCTTTATTTTTAAATAAACGATTTATTGGTGAAAGGATAAAGATCTTGTGATATAGTCATCAAATGATTTTGTTATTTTGTCAAGATTTGACAGAAAATGGGCTTTGGCTTTAGCACATCTAGGTAACATTTCCCTTATATGGGTAATTTGAGAAAACTGAAAGAAGTATCAAACAACATATATAAAGTCTGATAGAAATTAGCATTGTGATATATGATGGAAGTTGTTTTGACAAATGAAGAAAGTGTTTTTTTACCAGCACTTTTTTGACACAGTGGCTTTTGAATTTTCTGGTTAAGGCATTTGGATTTTCATGAAATGTAATCTCCCGACTGTCTTTCGGGATGCCAATGGTTCTAACTGGCTTGACCAGCTGAGTATTGGATCTTCCTTCATCATTAAGAGTCAAGCATCACAACAAAGCTCAAATAATGTTGGTTGACACTATGTAGTAACCAATATAAACAAAATAAATCTGAAATTTTATGCTATAGAGGTGTAATGGTAGGTGAATAATTGTGGGGTGAAGGGATAATTGTTTGCCAGCTGTATCTCCTACATTTTAAGACCAATTTATGGCAATTTAATTTACTTTCTAACTGTAGAAATATTGAAAAGAAATTTCTTGACAACAACACGACCCAATAGACCTGTCTATCCAAACATTGGAGAATATTTAGGGACAAGAATTCACACTGAAGATGGCCATTAGTCACATGACATGAGAATTGTTTGCGTAAACAGTTTGCATTTTTTGGTGTTTTCATGGCAGTTCATTTTCTTCATTTTAGAATTTAAAAAGACAAACCATCACATCATGCAGTGTGTATATATAAAACAGTTCAAGTCCTTTGGATGCAAACGTGTTCTCCCATACTTTATATTATAAATATCCATACACGGAATAAATGGTGATATTTGATATTTTGAAGTATTATTCATGCGTTTTGAATGGTGTTCAGACGGAAAAAGGGTTTGACTTTTTCCAGCCTGAAATATGATGCAATTTATATATTTTAGTTGATGTATGTACGTCGGAAGTTTGTTATACCCAGAGTAGGATATGGAGCCTAAAGACTGTTTTATTGATCATAGTTTAAGGCCCTATACTGTGCACACCTTTGTATTACAATACTGCTACACATATCTTTAGACATTTTCAATTATTGATATGGATGAAGCCATCTCCCCTTTTCAGGCAATTATTTCTATTTTGTCTGAGAAATATCTAACCATGTGTATGCATGTGTATTCATTATTCTTGAGGGTCTTGCATGGCCCAGTGGTTAAGGTGGTAGACCTAGGAGTCCCGGGTCTGGAGCCCCACCAACACCTGGCTTTGTGGGAGTGAGCTTTGACGAGTCACGTCGGAGCCCAAGCCAAGTACTGGTGGATCCAGGAAAGCAGTAGCATGAGTGAAAAATTGTTGATATGATGTTAAACACCATACAAAGTTCAGAAAGGGGGCTTCTTCCATTTATGATGAGACAGGCTTTGTAATATAATTGACAAACTGTTGATGTGATTTAATGATAACCCAATAAACAAATAATTCAGTATTTCCATTTTCATAGATCTGCATACTTTTCTGGTCATTGAGGTGTTGTTGGTAAAGGGCTAGCATGGATCATGTACTCAATTCATTATACGGTCATTGTACATGACCACATTCAATTTTATTTTTTAATGATAGTTGGGAGTGGTGGAATTATTAATTAAACCCCCCTCCCCATTTCCTCATGGGATTTATTAGCTGGTTTAAATTGATTTGAAAGGTGAAAAATAAAATGTTTAAAGATATAGGTTCTCTAAGAAAAAGAATAGAAAGTAGATTACAGATATAATGTTTAAAGAATCTAGACTCTAAGAAAAGAGAGACTGTTGTGTTCAATGGAGAAATTACTTCTTATAAGCTGTTCTTTATTTTTATCACATTGATATTAAACCTTGTAGTGCAGGAATCAACTTCATGCTTATACAAACAGGTTGGATCGATGCCAGCTGCCAAGTAAATTGGCGGCTGGCCTGTGATCCAACCCGTTTGCTACTCTGAGTATCTTTCCTCAACAAAAATAATCATATATTTAAGGTTTTGAAAAGCAGATGACACAAAAATTCCATTTAATGAAAGTTGCCCAGCATTCTAAGCATTTAAGTCCTACAGGTCTGTCAAAATGGGTCAGAAGAAAGGAATGCTATAACACTGAAGCAATGCTTTAGTTGTTCTTCTTGAGAATTTTGTACTCTTTAGAGTTATTAATAAGGTTTAGATTAGAGGCTCATTCCTCTAGATAACGTCTAACTTATCTAAACCCCGTATTTCGGGAACACGTGAAAATCGTCTTGGTAAGATGTTTCTAATGAGTTTTGCTCGTAAGAAGGTGAAACGTCAAGATGGAATATAAAATAGAATAAGGTATTCTTTGTTTTTATTGAAGTTAATCAATAATGATAATTGCAGTTATATACCCTTATGAATTGCACTTGATTATTACTAAAGTTATACCTTCGTAATTGATAAATTCAAATATTGAGGGAACAAAATTTGTACTTGTAAATATTGGACAAGATGATTAAATGATTGCTAACAGTATACGATTTAGAATTAAGATGAAATAAAGTTGAATTCCTTTCCTTCTTAAAGCTCTTTGGTCAATTTAAGCGTTTCCCTGTTAATCAATTGTAAGGCATTGTTTGTAAGGATGCTTTGAAATATTTGATATGAAGTATGACTGGTGTTCCTAGAATGTGTTAATCAATAATTTGTTGAACAGCTTTTTTTTAACATACAACAGAACGTTAAAGGATGTATAGATATATATTTTTTATGTTTGAATATTTGTGAAAACTTGAATAATGTTAAAACAAACTTAGGAGAGTTTATTCAAAGTTCACTGAACTTTTTACGGTGAAAGTGTTGTTTACATAAAGGCTATCTGGTGTAAGAAACTGCCAAGTTTTTCAAATAAAATCTGGCTTATATCTTCTTCCTAGCTTCTGTTTTCTTCCATTCGATTTGTGCTTAAAAGATGCACAATCATCTATTTACTTAATGTGAATCAAATGTTAGGGAAGGATCTTTGTATCTGTTCATTTTAGAGAGAAATACCTCTTCAATTGCAAAATTATGGAAAGCAAAGGCTGGCTTTACTTACGGACTAAGGGGACCTTCATAATTTGAAAACATTCATATGGGAAGCCACTTTTCATAGGCAACCATTTGATGTGAAAGGACCTGTATTCTTATTATAACATGCTTTATATGTCACAAAAGAGATTCTTGATTTTTTTTCCAATGGCAGCAAATGTGTTAAGTATAACACTTTTCATTCATTATGTGATTTCACTGGTCTTTGGTCTTCTGCAGGGAGTTTCTCACCATTTTAAGCATTTTCCTAAAACAGAAACCTTACCCTTGCTTGCATAAGATTGTTTCAATACATTGAAACAATAGGAGAATTTGCTCATGAGCAAATTCTCCTTTTATTGAATTTAGTGAGTATATCCAAGCAGCATTTAGATGTGGAACATAAGTCACATATCTAACTAAATCTTTGATTTGGAACCACAAATATGACCCTATTTGAATTTTACCCATTACATTGCTGAGACAAAGGTCACATGTGACGGAATCTGTCAATCATTCATATCAACATTGATAACTTTTATGTTACCTTTAGTTAGTAGCCTGGAGCAGGGAGTGAGTTAAGATGTGTGTTAAACGTTTTTAAACATTTTGTAATGTAGGCTTTAGTTAAGTTCACAATTGCATATCAAAATGTTGACATGTCAGCCAAATAAAGACTGGGTTAAATTTAACACTCACAGCTTTCATTTTTGTTCTGTTTTTTTTCCCAAAGATGTTTGACGATCACTTGATCATTTTATCATAAAAAGCTGAATCAACATGCTTTTCATTGGGAAAAGGGGTTTCATATAGATATACAGTATATACAGTCTTCAACACATTCAACCATTTTTACTCATAATTGTTATCACATATCCATTTTCTGTAACTTATCCGAGTTGTAATTCCCTGATGACTTCGCTGAAAAATACACTCTTATGATACTTACATCTTGACTTGGGATTTGTCCCATTCTGATGCAATCGGAACTACTCGGGTATTTCCGTGAGCTGTGAAATACACCTCGGATATAAGTGTAGGGTTACAATTTTTCGGGTAAATTGGCATCCGCCGATGAACACCTTTTCTAAGCGTGCATGTTAAGTAGTTCAATGTGTATGGAAGTGTTGGACATCCTTTTTAATCACTTTTGATCAGTTACTCATACCAAATGGCGAACGTGTTGTTGTGACATGTATACTTGTTTCCTCAATCAAATTTAACGACTTTTTGGATTTTACATTCAAGATCTATTTTTAGAAACGAAAGAAAGTGACGTCATTCTCGCGGGAAACAATATGGCGTCATCCCTATTATTTCAGAGGTGTTTTCTATTGGATAAACCCGATGTGTTCAGATTGATTCTGATGGAAAGAGAAAATGCTTGTTACAAATGTCTCCCTTTGACACAATACTATTTCTCATACTGCCTTTTTCTGTTTATTCCTTTCTTTTATCATAGCTACATGCTAAATGTTTTTTGTAGCATTGATTAAGTAATGATTTTGACAAAAGCAGGTTAATTGTGGTTACAATTTATACTGAAGGCTTAATGATAGTTGAAATTGTGTGACAAAAGCAGATAAGCAGGCATTTTGTTGGTGATACTTTATACTAAAGGCTTCCATATTAAAGGGGGAGTATCAGTGACCTAGTGGTTAGCATGGATGTATGAGACAGTACAACCTGAGTGTGATTTCTGATAAAGGTAAATTGTTTCACTGAGGAGGGTACCTGAGCAAGACATTATTTTTCTAATTTTGAACTGGTATATTGCCAAGGAAGCCCAAAATTGTTGCTACATAGACAACAAGTGTGCCTTCTTGCCTTACAAGTTGTGTCAACCTGTTTCCCCTTATAGGAGTTTGACTGGTTCAAATTGATTGCAACAGAGGATTTTAGATTACAATTAATCAAAGCCTTTGTTGTGGTTTCTTTAGATTTATGTCTATTAAATTATTCAAAGGAGGCCCAATGTGTTGATTATATTCCAACTTGGATCATTTCTTGCTGAATTAAGTTTTGTTTGTTACAAAATGCAAATTTTCTATGAAGCAGTTTAACAGATGTCTTCTTTTGTGTTATCAGATACTTGTAATATGGCAGAATGATATTGTGTGAAAATTTATGTAGTTAGTAAAGGAACGCTGGTAAACTGGTAGACCTACATTTTAATATGTTGTTTTAATGCACCTCCTGCAAAACAACTAGAACCAAAAACTACATTGAAAAAAGGACAAGCTGCTCATAATGAGCAATTCCTCCCAATGTTGCAATGGTTTCTAATGAAATTAATGAAAATTTTCTCATTCATAGCAGTTGCCTTCTGGATATGCTTTCAAGTAAGAGTAGCCCACAAAATCCCCTGTCAAGGTTGAATACCCATAATCTACCATTTTGAAATTTATTCTTTTTTCAGATTACTTTGGTTGTCTTGATAACCATTGGTCGGGCCGGAACTATTTGCTTTACACGGAGGCATTCCGGCCCTGACTGATGTATACAGAGAAAGACCAAAGTAATTCAACAAAAGAATGAATTTCAAAATGGCAGATTATGGGTATTCTACCTTAATGAAAGGGCTGAATTTTTTTATGATTGCCATAGATAGTGAAAAATGAAACTGAAAACAATCAGAGTTAATACAAGTTGTCTATGTTAAGATTGGTGTTTTGTTTGTGTTATGTTGATCTTTAATGAGCACTAGAGTTTATGATATATATATTTTTTGAAAAAGATCGAAATGGCAAACTTATTTTATTCTTGTAAAAAAAACCATAACTTGTTTGAAAAAATACCTGGCTGTTGAGACAGCTCTTTCACCTGTTCAGCTAATTTAAAACTGACGAAAAACTTAACTGTTAGAATGCTGGATAATTTTCTAAATATAGAATTTTGTGTTGTCTGCTTTTTAAAACCTTAAATTTCTGCCTCATTTTGATGAGGAAAGACTTTCAAAATAGCAAACAGGTTAGATCACAGACCAGCCACCAATTCACTTGGCGGCTGGTTTGGAGCTAAAATCTTTGCATTAGCATGAAGTCGGTTCAAGCACTATAAATAAATGTTAAAGGAAGAATTTACATGTACTTGCTTAAATCCTATGTTTAAAGTAAACATTCTTATTACTACATATTGAGAGATTTCCAATTTTGGTTAGTTATACTTTGTTGCTTGCATACTTGCATTAAGATTTTATAGAACTGGTGAAAGTTGCTTGGTCTAATTTGGGGTATGACTTTGAGAGAAAGTACTTAAATTATGACTTGACTTATATACTTGTAACTTCCTTTTAAAAGAATGTTAGAGAAGGCAAATTCAGGGAATCTGCTTGAATATGGTTTTGACTGAAAATTCATCCTTATCAGAAAGGTTAAAATTTGTTTGTTTTTTTTTGTGCTTCAAACATCGTCTTTTTTAGTTGTGTATATCTTGAACTTTATGTTTCTTGAGCAAAAATGTTATTTTGAAACTTAGTGCAACACTAGGACCTCCATTTTTGTTACTGACGAATTTCATAATCTTACAATATGTCTCAAGTAGAATATGTTTTTGTCTTGTGGATTTATGTATCCATAACTCAATTTCCCCTTATGAAATATTGGCTTCTTGTACCGTTTATATTTTTCTGTGACAAAGAGATGAATTTGAAACTTTCCATACCATAGGGTATTTGATTAACAGCTCAAAATGTAGGCATTATTAGAGCTCAACTTGTTATGAGTGTGACAAATGTTCCTTTATTTTAGATAGACAACATTTTATAAGTTATATGTCCCTAAAAGAAAGTAAGGATTCTTTATTGATCTATAACAGCTTTGGTGGTAAAGTAAGGTATTACGGGGTTAAGTAGAAAGTCATTAAGAATATCACAAAAAAGAGGTTTTTTAGTCTTAATTAGAAAGTCATAAAGATTATCACAAATTAACCCTTATAGTCCTGGAACCGGCTTCATGCCTAGGCAAACAGGTTAGATCTAGGCTGCTGCCAAGTAAATTGGCAGCTGGCCTGTGATCTAACTTCACTGCTACTCTGAGTATCTTTCTTCATCCAAATCAAGTAGATATTTAAGATTTTTGAAAGTAGACCACACAAAAATCTTTTTTAGAAAATTACCCAGCATTTTAAGGGTTAATGTTTGTCAATGTCGTTAAAATGATAATGCTTTTTTCTTGCAGATCTGTTGCAAACTGTTTTTAAAAGCCATGTGTTGTTGGTGTGAGAATTTTTTTTCAACCTATTCCCATTGTATTGGAACTTGTGTCTGACAAAAACTGGAAGCAACAGCAGATGACAAAATTTTCAAGGACAGAAAATACATCTCTCTATGATTCTTGAAGGAAACCACTGTCACAAAATGATACATTGCTCATTAACTATTTACTCCAGCTGCTGCTAAATAAATCGTTCATTAGGAGCATTTTATCGCTGTCAAAAGACATCTCTAAAAGCTGTGTTGAAAATTATTATGGTATTATGGAGTACTATACAATTTCATTTATAGAAAACATGAGTAAGGTGTTCAGAAAACGAATTGACAAGCTGCAAAGTTGAAACAATTAAACTTAATAAGCATTCTTATTGTGTTAAGGCAAAAAACTGTTGGTAGCAGTTATCTATGAAAACTTCATATATTCATTGTAAATTTAAAGAAAATATTGTGCAAAAAGGAGAATATTTGTTGAAAGCTGTTTGTTCTCCTTTTTTACACGTTTTGATTCAAGCTTTCTGCTGAAGGTATGTTGACATGTGTTGGTTTTTGAAGTACATGATTTGTAGTAAACGTGTTTTCATGTAATATAAAGATGAATTATGTGTGAAAAATAATATGCTGCACACCAATGGGTAGCTTTGACATTTTCCTCGTATAACTTCGAGGAGTATATGGGTGAACTGTTTCACTGATGTTGAAATTTTAATATGTCCAAATAAAAAAAGTAAATGCTTAAACGTCTTATTTGATGATTTCATTTATCCTTTGCTGAGTTGTGATAAGTCAGTAGCTATGTCAGATATTGGTTATTTTTACTATAGGTCCAAAATTTGAACCAAAAATTAGCCTGGGCTTCTCTGTATCTTAACCAATTTTGGACTGATCTATCTTGAAAGTAAAAACACACCGTATAAATGAGCTGATGAAAATAAATTCTTTGTCATATTGGGTTAAAACCATAACGACAAAATATTGCGATTGCTTGGTAAAGTTAAATGCAATCGTAAATACACGAAATAACAATATTAAAAACTTGTATGTGATATTGGATAGAAACCATTGGAAATAAAGGATAACTTTGCTCAAATTGAGCAGTTTATCCTTTATGAAGGTAGTAAAAGTATTTTCGACAGTCTGGCTCATTCTGAAGAATAATTGCCATGGAAGACACAAATAGAATTTTGGGGAAAACATGTTTTTTTTCCATGAAAGATTGGAAGCGGGTATTGTTATGAGGGTAGGGAGGTGCATCATTCACCGATTACCAGTTGATAAAACACGGTAGCATTTCTCAATCTTGAGAGATAAATCACGTGAATCATATGTTGACGCATTGGTGTAAAGCTAAGTACTCCAAGGACTTGATACCGGAGCGTTTACGACAGCAATATAACGATAATAAAACAGTAATAAATCAATGAATCGATTTAATCGAATACTTTCTTTTAGATGGTCCAATACACGGCGGATTAACCACTGAGTACGTCGTTATTTTCTTTCTAAGCCATATGTTGTGGGTAATTATTACATGCGTCATCATGAGTCAAAATGTCCCAATAATTTCACAGATTCGATACCGAAGCGTTTACAACTTAACTTTAGATAACGATGTTAGATCAAAGAACCTCACTTATGTATGACCCCTGTCCGTCAGAGATAGCAACAGGAGAAGTCGTTGCATATAACTATGCAGAAATTTCTTCTTACCTTTTATAACTTTCTGATAGATGGTCCAATATGAGGTACATTACCCCGTGCAAGCTTATGTCGTTATTTTCTCTCTAAGTCCCATGTTGTGAGTAATCATTAGATATGTCTATTATTGGGGTACGGGTCTGAATTATTCAAATATCTAATACCGAAGCGCCTATGATGTCAAAAAAGCGCACTTGTGTTTTACCCAGGGCCTTTTTGCGTTATATAATAGGTGCCCATTAAATGCACCTTCCCTCTTGGAAATTTCTTTAACAGCATGCAGTTTGTCCAAAAATCCAAAGTCATACCAGCTTTTTGGCTTCCCAATTCAGTAATTTAAGCGATACAACTTCCCAAATTCAACAGGCTTTGGCTTCTTCCCAATTCAAGCGAAAAAGCACTGTGACCACTTTCCGTCAGAGATCAGATTGAGAGCACAGGGAGAAAAATCATAATAGACCTTTATTAACACTATATATAGTGTTAATAAAGGTCTATTATGATTTTTCTCCCTGTGATTGAGAGCAGCATGACCGTTGTGCATTTGTTCCCACCATTTACAACTTTCTTTCAGATGGACCAATTCAATTTACATTACCCCGTGCAAGCTGTTGTTGTTATTTGCTCTCTAAGTCCTATGTTGTGGGTAATCATTAGATGCGTTTATCATGAATGTACGGGTCTGAATTATTCAAATATTTAATACCGAAGCGCTCACGATGTCAATTTAGATGACGGTAATAAGTCAAGGAAGCGCAATTATGTTTGTCCCCTTTCCGTCACAGATTGCAATAAGAGAAACATTACCGTTGTATATTTCTCTGTGTCTTCTTTTAGCACTCCAAAGGACTTCGATGTTTTAGCCTATGTATAGATTTCTCTTATACGGTCCAATGTGAGGTGCCTTCACAACCCCCTGTTTACTTCGATCTTTTCTCTCTAGGTCCTATATTGTGTGTAATCATTAGATATGTCTATCATAGGGGTATGGGTCGGAATTATTTATAACGAAGCGCTTACGATGTCAGTTCAAAAGATTTAATAAATCAAAGAACATGCAAGACCCATTTCCGTCAGAGGTCATCATTACCGTTGTACATTTCTTCCCACCATTTATAACTTTCTTTCAGATGGACCAATTCAAGGTACATTACCCCGTGCAAGCTTATGTCGTTATTGCTCTCTAAGTCCTATGCTGTAGGTAATCATTAGATGCGTCTTTCATAAGGATATTTGAGCTGAAAGGTAAATAAATAAAAGTAACGCATTTGTGAATGACCCCTTTACGTCAGAGATTGCAAAATGGTCTAAGCATTACCGCTGTATATTTCTTTATATGCTCTTTTAGCTTTCAAAAGGGTCTTGATGTTTTATGTAGAACCACAGGGACTCGTAGTTTGGGGGCAATTGCTATGTATATATACATTACCTCTAAATAATCCTTACTTCAAGTCCCTGTGTGTAGAGCTTTTTATCGCCTGCTAATGTGAAACCCAATCTTGTTACCTTTTCTGATTTGAAATAATCTTGAAATTCAAAAACGGGTTCAATCGGTACATCTCTCGTAAGGGTTTTCTTACTTCTCTTGCGGCCTGTGTGACCATGTGGTTAGAGTAGATAACTTGAAATCACACGACCACTCTCCGCGTAGGCTCAAATCGTTGTGACGAAATATGAATTTGTCATGAGAGGCAGTTTCCCTGCTGAGTTACGGAGTGTCGATGGTTCTCTCATTAGTAGTTACGTACAGGGCCTTCCTCCATCATTATGAGCCGGGCATCGCAACATAACTGAAATGTCGCTGACAAAATGTATAAACCCCTATTCATAAACTTATCTTTGGCCTGTGTTTGTAACTTTGGTTCGAGTACTGAACTCGAATCACAAACATCATCTTCGCTCAAGTTCAATTTACGGTAGAGGATATTCATATTCATGTTTTCTCGTGTTTCTTTTTTTTTCGTTTTAGTTTCAAGTGAGGTAGCATCGCAGCTGAGTAACGAAATACCGAGGGTACTTGATATGCGTTGTCAAATCTCGCATACCAAATAGTTTTACTTATCTTCTTTCAACATGACATAAACATGACTTCCCATAAAACATTATCATCAAATGTAATAGTTTATCAGTATTGGTGAAACGAGAGAAATACTTTTACATGCTAGATTACTCTACAGTGAAATGATTTGCTAATATGGGCATTCAGACTCAGGTTGTACGGTTTCAAATCCTCGACGCTAAAACTACACCGTCGCAGGATCAGATAGTTCTACGTGAACACAAGGACTGTCTCACTGTCTCATTTTAAAGGTCATCGTCGACTTTTGAGAGGTGCTAAACATAAGTTGGCATAGCGAGTCAGAGTTCGAATATAGAGATTGCGGGAGACGAATTAATAATTTCGCAATTGCTTCCTCAACTCCCGAATATAGAACTTTAGCACCGATATTCCACACTGGATTCGCGTATGACTGCTAGACCGAACAAGGCTCTTCAAAACTGGGTATCCGTACTTCAAGTAAATTATACAGACTCAGCAAATCTGGATATTTGTTCTTCAAACAAAGTGTACATGCAATCCGGACATGCGATTTACGGCAATATTTGAAGGTATTGATAATGGATTCTTTTTAACCCTTTTCAAATTTTTATTTCTTTGATAGTCTACGAACAATGCATAGGTAATTGGGTATATTGGTCGAAAAATCATCAAATTATTGAATCACTTTAATTGTTTTTAAACCACAGTGTCAAAATGAAATGTTCAATATATTTACAATAGTGAATAAATAAAGGACGAATTTTATTGAATCCTTAAACCCATAGCATTATTCCTACGTGTGTGACGGCTTGTGCCCTATACACTACACGGCTTTTGTTTGGTATGGATTAAACGCTGTTTTCAACAATATTTTAACAAATTAAGACCTAACGCAACACATTTGCCTTTTGTGGTAGACGACTTTCAAAACGCTTTGAAGCAAAAGTAGGAATTGCTTGTCACAAGCAAGTTCTCCCTTTTCCACATGCCTTTTCAATTCATTCACACATCACAACAGCAGAATTGAAAGGTTTTTCAAATATTTTCAAACTTTTTCTAAAGTCGTCTGCTTCTATAAAAAGAAAGTCGCCTGAAGGTTGTAAATAGTTAATCATATCGCGGCGTGGAGTGTAACTATCAACGATTGGGATGTGTTTTCACCAGAATTAAACAACACTTTCCTCAAGCCGCAGACTAATTTAAAAAAATAAATGTCAGTCCTCGGTGAGAGATGAATTAATCATGCTGCATTGACATCAAACTTTGGAAAGAACATTGGCCAAAATCTTGTTTCGAACAAAATGTGTGGTCATAGTGAGAAATACATGATGCTTTGGTCTGTCTGTTAGAGAGTGCCATTCGGCCCAGCACCTCTGACTTCAACTATCTAGGTTTTCTAACGGCGTTACCCCTACCACATTAGAAATTGACCAAAAGATACCCTGTGAACGCAGGCTAATTGTCAATAACTGGGACTCTGTTCGTGGCAGTCAGGTTTTGGGGTTTTTCATACCACATGTCTAGGGGCAGACATCCTCCGAGTCCCTGCAGTTCTGCTTGAGGCCTCACTACCCAAATTTCCGTACGCCACCACGTGGATGTACCGCATTGGGCTTGACTGTGAGAGGCTAAGTACTGACAGAGAAAACTTATACAGGCTATGATAGCCAGCGGTGGAGGCCAAAAGCGGAAGGTGACAAGCACACAACACTTCGCATCGCAGACTATTGGAGTACGTCTCGAACTCAAAACCCGGCTTTCCTACCAGGACTAGCTAATGACTGTGCTCACAACATTATACGAAAGGTTTGCCGAAGGACTCATGATGAATCATCACTCAACTTGTAACCACTTCACATAAATTAATCTTTTGCAGGTCGAGTGTGCAATTATTTTTCAACTCATCGTGGATGCTATGCTTCATATCCTTTAGACGCAAGCAAGGTCTAACCCTTATAGTGCTGGAACAGACTTTATGATTATGCAAACAGGTAAGATCATAGGTCAGCCGCCAATAAATTAACGACTGGCCTGTGTTCTAACCGCTTTGTTTTTCTGGGTTTCTTTCCTCATCAAAATTAAGCAGGTATTTAAGGTTTTGGAAAGTAGACAACACAAAAATATTCTTTATTTTAGAAAATTACCCAGCATTCTAATGATTGAAGTTAGAAATAATGAATGAAAATTTCCACGTTTTATCTCCTTCGACAATTTTCACGAGCCATCTTTTCAGAAGCAACTCGAAAAAAATAAACAACATCTAGCTAAACATCATTTAGCTAAAAAAAAATATATATGAAAAGTGTATACATGTACACTTCACGTATGTTGCCCTCTGAATTATCTCGTAATACAATATGGACCCTTTTTTGTATCTACCAACACATTGACACCCTGGCACACCAATAAGGCTGACCTGCATGGGAATATAAAATATATTGAGGCACCCTTACTGAAGTAGGAGAATTGATTGTGTTGTACCATAAAAGCAATTTCTATGGGTTGCAAAATACTTAAAAAAAACCATATACGACGTTAATCAAAAGCAGGGTTTTCGTTGAAATGGACATGCTCACTAAGTTCTCAAATGTAAAGGAGCGACCAACGTGTATAGCGAATCCAACTTGGACGTTTTGGAATAGTAGCGAAATTCGTTTGTCCAAGAATACGACAATAAAACTTCCGGTTAACGAAAAATAATATATATATTTTTATTTTTTGACTGTTGAATAACACTCTGTATGTTTTAAAATGCCACATCAAGAAATCAATATAAAATAATATAGAGAGTCCACCAAATTTTAATCTTAGTGGCCAGTCAATACTTTTTTATTTTTGCGACAATCCCAGCTAATGACTGCTCCCTTAGCGGAAGTGAATTTGATTGGTTGTTACTGGGCGTCCTTGGAGTCGGCGCAACGAGAGTGTTACACTGGGAAGCATTTCGCTAATGTAATTAACATTTGATTAAATACATCCCTTTAACGAAGAAAAGATCTGCAGAGATGCCACGACGTGCTTTGAGATGCATTGTAGATTTAGATCTACGCAAGGTATGTGAATTATCTGGATTAGATTGACTGCATTTAATTTAAGTTTACCCTTAAACGATTTTACTCTCGCTGAGTTGGCAAGTCTAATCCTGTTACAATTGACCCGCTTGGTAATACTATTTATCCTTTGCATATGTTGATACAACTTAAAGAGAAAATATTTCACTTATACTATATATCAAAATGAAAGTCATTACGTATTTTCAATCTGAATGTTTCTTGCTATTCACATATGGCTTTAAATGCTATCTAGATAAAGTTTCCACAGTGATTATCTCCTGGACCCTTTTTATTTTCATTGTTAATTTTTTTTTCAATGTGTCATTTGTTTGATTTTTGTGAAAAGCTTTGTTAATGGATGAGAAGTATTTCAATTAGTTGTTATACTTGACTTTTCATTGATGGTTGACATAAGCTCCTCTATAAAGCATATGGTGAAATGATCAGTTATCCATATTAAATAAAATATTGACTTTTTGGATTTGTGAGTTAGCAACAAGTAAGCATATATATACAAAATTGTAGATATGTAAACTTAAGTGTGTTTAAGGACACAATGACCTGCATTCAGATTAAATCAAAATATTTCATGAAATTCTGAAATTTCAACCATGGTCAGACAGCATACTTTTGTAAATGATTAAAGATCTTCAAAAGAAAACTTTTAATAGCTGATCATTTGTTTTGTATAACATGCAAAAGTTAGTATAGATGAAAAAAAAATATGATTTGTATGTAATCTGAAACATGGAATGATTTTACTTTGGAACATGAAATTTAAAAAATAAACACAGAAAAACCTAATTAAAACATGGATTCATGCATTCTGAGAGATGTTCTGAATTCCATTGTTAAACTATTTGAACTACAAACCATTTCTCTATTGGTAATTCTATATCTGTCAATTTTTAAAGAAGTCTGAAATTGGCATTAGGCCAGAAAATGATAAGGAATATGATAAGTCAATTTGCATTCAAAGCTAGCCTTGTTTGAATTATCATTTAGCATATTTTTCTTTTTTGATAAGCTTAATTCCACTTCTTAAAATTACACAGAAAATTCTAGATATCAAAGATCAAAATAAAAAGTACATGTTGATACCTTAGACTGTTGAAATTAAAATGTGTCTGTTGTAAATCATTACACCTTATTTCCTTCAGATATCTGCTCCAGGGGTATGGCTCCCAATGAGAGAGGACTGTTATATAAGCATCAGCTTATTTGGACAGTACAGGAACACCAGGAACCTGACCTCCCTTTTCCCACTATGTGTCTATGAACCATTCCGATTTGAAAAGGTAAGAAAAGTTTTCTCAAAGTGATCATAAAATACATTATGTTCTGCAAAGAATAGCTGCATTTCTTCTTTGACTTAGAACTTTGGATCTTTTTCGTTGAGTAACAGGGGCCCATAAAAGACACCCTCCCACCCATTGGGAGTTTCTTTTAAAATCTGATCAAGTAGTTGTAACAAAAATTCACACCAGTATTTTGGTTTAAAAAATCTAGCCTTTTTTTACATCATTTCTCAGAATTAACAGGCATTAGTCTCTTCCCAACTGATGGTAAAAAGAGTATGAGTGCAGATACCTCTTTGATTGATCTCTTACTCTTATAAATTTGTGGTCTTAAATAAAAGTTAATGGAAAAAAATATCGAGAATATGAATTAACATTCTGATAAATGGAATGTTTTAAAGTCTCTTCACTTCAAAGGAATAAAAATAGGAATAAACATGATTTGACATGCAAGTTATCTGCTGCAGCATGGAAAAGAAAAGAAATCTCTTATCAAGTTCATTTAGTCTGTGATTGGAAACGTCTTATTTTATGTAACAGTACAAGAGAGCCTATTTTTTAACAGAACTATGTATTTTTGTTTTACAGACATACTACACTGCCTTGGACCCATCTGATGTTGCAGTCTTCCTTGAAGGTATGCGATAATAACCTGTTATTAAGCAGACAAATGAACTGTTTGTTTGATTGACATATTTTCATTAAAGGTTTTAGAGATTTGAATTTTTACTATTTTGTAATAAATGAAAATCTCTTATCAGCAACATATTTCTCTTGAAAATTTCATTTTATTTATTTTCTTCTCCAAAAATTACTGAAATGGTTTAATTGAGCACCAATTAAATAAAGGTAACAACATATTGTTGAATAATTGGAGTCATAAAGTTAAGCTGTACCCTTTCTCACTTCTGGTTGACATCAAACTTAAAACTGAAACTTTCCACATAATCAATTGTTCAAATTTCTCCTTATTTCTTATGGCTCAAATTGAGCCAAAATTTGTTTTCTCCTGAGTTTATGACAAATAGTTGGACTGTAAGACTGTTCAATGTTAATACTTATTTTATGTTTATTTTCAGATGAACTGGTTGTGTTTGAACTTCTCCAGTACAAAGATTATGGACCTGGCGCTATCCGTCTTGCTTCCTTCTCATGCAGCGCTCGGGAGTTCCTGTTCCCTTATCCATCATTGTGTCCATCATATGCCTCTTCTTCCAGAGAAATTCTTCTCTCAAGAACTGCTGCCTTCCCAGTAAGTGATTATTTGATGCGTGTATTAGTATTCCCAAAGTGACATACTGTCAAATTTGTTTAAAGCAATCAGTGAATTAACAGTTTAATAAGGATGCCAGTCATTCAGAAAACTCCATTTGGAGATAGCCTTTGAATGAAAAAATTATTTTCACATTGTTTAAGAGTGTTGGCTTAAAACAAGATTGCATGTATAATGTTATGGTTATGGGTACCGTTTTACTAAACATTTTATGCTACAAATTTGCTCAAGGTCAAAACAACATTTTCTCTTATTTCAATATTGGGCCTGGCAATATTGCATAGTAACACATCATAGGAGTCGTCTGTCAGAGACGCGTGTCAGAGACGTGTCTGTCAGAGACGCGTCTGTCAGAGACGCTTTCAATGAAATGTCTCATGTCAATGTTGGGTTTTATTTAAAATACTATTCATGTTTTTGAGTTTCGACTTGTGCAAATATTTTCCCTAAGTTCTTTTTATTAAATGGTATGCTAGACATTCACTGTCTGTCTGTTTTTCAGTTTGATTGCTGAAGGCTTTTTCGAAAGCTTTCTGACCTACATTCTTCAGAGTATAAAGAATGGTTGCTCTCAGCTAACTGATGACCGCTATTGACTTTTAATTAAACAGACCTTAGGTCTCAATTGAATTCAAATTTATATTGGGTAATGAAAGATGTTTATTTTTTATGGTTACCAATTCAAAGTAAATGAACCTTAATTATTTTTGGGTTAGTAGTTTAAAATTCATGATTATGAAGACCATCCCATTGACAGAGGTACAAAGCCTTTTTTCATATATTTTGCCGATCACCTGTGTATTCTTAAAATGAAATACTGTTTCTTTCATCACACTACAACAGGTGTTCAATATGAGACTAAAGTATGGTTTTCACATACATGAAGCACTTACTCTGGTCTTGTAATGAACCCTTGACAAGTTATTTAGTATCTTTAGATATAAACATAATTTAATACATTTTCAATCACTACCTTTTTTTTCAGGGAATTGCTCCAAAGTTAGAATTCTCCACTAAAACCATCATCAAAGAATCTCGATCTCTGGAACTTGATGCCTTGGAAGATGCCTTAGAAGAAGAACAGGTAAACTGATCATTGAAATTTCAAATAATGGCTGTTAACCCTTTCCCAACAACACATTTTGGACTGTCCCAAATTGAAAGATTTGCAGACGGCATTTCAAATGTTATGAAATTGGAATATAATCTTCTGATAGGCTAGAAAACATTGTGGTTAAAGAAGAAATTGCTTGTTATGAGCAATTTCTCCTTTTCCCTCAATGTTTTCTAAAGTTGTCCGCAACAAAGTGGTCAAATGTCGTTAGTGTTTGGGGAAAGGGTTAATGCCCAAATCAAAGGTTTTAATGCAATGCTATAGTAAGTGCTTAACCCTTGAAAAATGCTTACATTGTTTACATTTAAGTTATGTCTGAAATATCGATGAGCGCTCAGATAAGCAAGTTGCAGTCTCTTGGTTAGAAAAGTCATGTGATACGCATAAAAGTACTGTCATTTATCGACAAAGAATATTCAAAATGGAGAATTTCTTTGATTTCTTTGGTTCTTGATTGTTTATTATAAACAAACCTTATCATACTCCCTCTTTTAAAAGCATTATGAGAACGTGTTGACTTCTCAGTTCCTCTATAAAAGGGAATTTAAAGTACTTTTAAGTTAATTGTCAATTATTCTAGAACTTTCACAATTAAAGTGTACATGACTGCTAGTATGGTTTTAAAACAAAGACATTGGAAAGGTTTTCTATTTATTGACATTTATTGTTGAAACCTTTTTTAAGTGTTTGTTACGCTTGAAACTAAATTTAGGATTAAGTCCCTTTCAGACATGATTTGCAAATGATTTCTAATGCTTTTTAATGAATATCCCATCAAACAGTTAATTATAGTATGGAATGGTAGTATGATTAAATATGATAAAATATACATAATTTATGTACATGTATTTGTTTTTATTATAGATGGCGAGACGCGCCAGGTCCCGATCTCGCTCCCGAGGCCGAGCCCGCTCTCGATCCAGGTCTAGGACTAGGACTGTCAGGTATGAAAGATATACAGATATACATCTCAAACTTTAAATAATATTCATACTCCTGGGTACTGTTGTACTTTACATTTTATGCTAAGAAATTGTGCTAGTTCAATACAACCTTCCACATTTTTTCAATAGTGAGTTAAGCAGTATTATAAAGTAATACATCATTTGAATAGTCTCTCTGAGACTTTTCCATTGACATGTAACCTTTCAGTATTTTTTTACTTTTATTTAAAATACTATCCATGTACTAACAGAAATATTTTCCTTAAGATATTTAGTAAAACAGTACCCTGGAATTTTGAGGGGTTTTAGGCTTGAAAGCATTTGCCGATAACAAGTGTAAAGATATTCAATGGTTCAATGCAAGACTATAGGAATTTCAAGTAAAAATTCAAATATCCTTAAAAGGAGATAACTTCTGGATAAATTACATTATACACTATAGAAAGGTTTTTCGCTCTCACTGGGGATGGTGCATGATTAGTTCAAGAATAAAGTAAACCCTTCACCAGAATTATGGACTTCCTTGGGTCGTGCATTTAGCTCAATATAAACTTTCCCCCTCTCTAATAATATTTATAATCACATATTCATAAACTGGTTTTATGTTATCTGGATCGGGTAAAGGGTCATTTAATACAGAGCAACTTTGTTTTTTGTTTTTCTTTGTATGTATCACTGATTGTTCACTTGTAACGGGCACTTTTTACCAATATTTTTTTGCAAAGCCTTTCGATTGGATGGTATTGGTACACTTTGAGTTAAGTCAATGTGGGGAAAAGTTATATATGTATCTAATGCATGAGATACATCATCACTTTTGGTTGTACAAATTTTGTTATTTGAAATTATAATAAAATACAGAAAAGTATCATGTCGTGTCCAATATTATGTATTCTCATTTACCATTCTTTTGGCCATTTTGCAATAAATATAACACTAATTCAAAATGTGGCGTTTTTGTTCAATTGGTGTGATTTAGGGCATTGGAGCAACTGAAACATGAACCTTGAAGAGAGCTTTTATTTGTACATACAGTCAATGTTGTTTTAACCGCAACTTTGAAGAAGTCGAAGAAAAATAATTAAGTTTGAGGTTTTCTTAACCCTTTCCCAAACAATAACGACATTTGACCACTTTGTTTCAGACGCTTTAGAAATCATTGTGGGAAAAGGAGAAATTGATTGTGATGAGCAATTTTTCTTTTTCCCACAGTTTTTTCTGCCCTATCATATGATTATTTTCCAATTTAATCGTATTTTGGAGTGTCGTCTGCAAACTCTTTCAATTTGGGACAGTCTCAAATTGGTTGTTTGGGAAAGGATTAATACAGGATGCAAGTCATTCAGAAAGCTACTAATATTTAAGAGCTTTCTTAGTGAATGGCATCCGTGTTATGCCATAAGTTCTCTTATACACCATCTTATATGATCGATTATAAAAAGATTGACTTTATGTACTATTTATTTGTTTGTTTGCATTCTATGTCGGTGAATTATAACAGGTGAAATGTTTTGATATTTTAGTGACTCTCTTCATATCAGCATCACACCTAGGTATGTGTATAGATTTGATAAATACTGGACAAATACAATTTATTCTGTTTTCCTTTTTTTTTTTTTAAATGCAAACATCTGCTACAGAACTTTTTTTTTTCCTTTTATTCAGAAGATGTTTTCCTTATATGTTTATATGATGCTATTGCCACTCCTTTGTTTGTGAATGATGTTAAGCCATTGTCCAGACTTTGCAGGGGGGGTCTCCGTGGCCTAGTGGTTAAAGTACAGAACTTGAAATCACATTGGCCCCTCTCCGCGTGGGTTCAAATCCTGAGAGGGATATGGATTTTCATGAGAGGCAGTCTTCCGACTGACTTACGTAATGCCAATGGTTCTACCCACCTTGACCGGCCCTTATGGGTAGTTGAGTATGGGGTCTTCCTCCATCATTAAGAGTCGGGCATCGCTACATAACTGAAATAATGTTGATGTGATGTAAAACCCATAAAAAAAAAGACTTTGCAGGATGATGAGGCGTGAATCGCTATGAGACTGATGCTATACATTATCCAGACTCAGTTTGATGGCAACTTTTGTGCAGAGATAAAGCCCCAGCTTTTTCTAATGAGAGTCCTAAGTTTGATCCCTGTTAAGCTCTAGGTGAAAATTCTCAGGACGAGCCCAGGAATCTGCATGAGTACTGGTTAAGTATCCAAGAAGCAGTCATAGAGATTGAATTTAATAAGCTTCAACCTTCCATTGTAATGGATGTAAAGTAAATAAGTTTAACGTTAAAAATGTTATTATAATTATATTCTCATAGATTTTTTTTTATTCAAAATCCATATGAAATGTGTAAGACTTGTTTCATTAATTCCATTATGCTAATTGCATAGATACTATTTGTTAATTTGCTATGAAAGGAGGGGTTCAAAGGCAGGGGTTGAAAACTTGTATTTGTCTTGTCTGTCCCTGTTTTTAAGGACACAATTTAAAACCTGTCTAAAGCAGTGAAGTGTAACTCTGTTTATGACTCAGTAATTTTTCTCAAATGCTTCTGACCTAAGAGCATGATCAACTTTAACATGAACTTAATGATTTTAAGTTCTAATTGGTCAGTTTAATGATAATATTCAATATTGACCTGTCTAATCAGTGGTCAGAGACCTTTGAATCAGCTTTTTATTGTCGGTTTAAAAATACGGGATGGAATTGTGGCTTCTTACTTGAATTTTGTAAGTTTTCATAGCCTTGATTCAAAGTTTTACATTTTGATTAATTACGATACTATGTTCAAAACTCTTGCTTTAGACAGGTTTTTGTTGTGTTGCTTTTTTTGTTTTTGTTGTTGTCTACCTACTAATCTAGCTTTCATTGTTTAATTTAGTCAACCCTTTACCTCACCTTTAGTAACTGTATTCAGGGAAAATAATTGTGATCATTCATCGTCTGATTGCTGGATACTTTGTAAAGTTTAATCAATGATTGAAACTAGTCCCATATTGATAGCTCTTTAAATTTACAGTAAAAACCCTTATGTAATAATTTTTAAGCATTCCTTTTTTTAAAACCTGGTTAATAGGTAGCAATTCATTTTTCTTACTTGACCTTTTTTATATTACAAGATATCCTTACAATTTGAAGAAAATGATTTGTGTGTCTACAACCACTTAGTCTTGGAGACCCATTGCTGTTAAGTAAAAATTAAAGTTGAAACTATTTTGCAACAATATGAACAAGTATTTTCAAATAAATGTATTACATCCAATCAGACCAACCAATCAAAATAAAATGTATATAGGTCTAAGGTTTGTTTGATACACATGAAGATGTACATCAAGGGTTCAATTCAATACTATAGTAAGTGCTTCATGTTTGTGAAGCACTTACTATTATAGTATTGCATTGAACCCTCAACATGTAGTTAGGATTCTTTGGAGGTAATGGCTATATAAAAAGGGCAATCGGAACTACTCGGGTATTTCCGTGAGCTTTGAAATACACCTTGGATATAAGTGTAGTGTTACAATTTTTCGGGTAAATCGGCATACGGCAATTAACACATTTTCTAAGCGTGCAAGTTAAGTAGTTCAATGTGTATGGAAGGGTTGGACAGCCTTTTAAATAATCTTTTTATCAGTAACTCATACCAAATAGCAAAATTGTGGTTGTGACATGTAAAGCTGTTTCCTTAATCAAATTTAACGACTTTTTAGATTTCACATTTAAGATCTATTTTTAAACACGAAAGTGAAGTGACGTCATTCCGCTGGGAACCAATATGGCGTCATCCCTATTATTTCAGAGGTGTTTTCATTTGATAAACCGGATGTGTTCAGATTGTAAAAAGGGAGCTCCTTTTATTTATAGCCATTATCCCCAAGTAATCCTAGCTACAAACCCATGTGTGTACTTATAATATACCCTGAAGCACTTTGACTTCTCAATAATTTTAAGCTATCACTAGTCAATTCCTAACTAAGTTGACTTCATATGTCCAATCAGCAGCCAAAACTAAGTCTGTGTCTTTCACTCCAATGTAATATTCTCTAAATTATAAAGAACTGTAGCCCAGGCGAGCTATGTGGGCCTTCATTGAACTCTTGTTTGTGATAAAACCCTTCATGTTTATTTATACATGTTTATGTTATAATAGTAAAGCACCTGCCCTTGTAGATTCACCTCTTGGCACTTCTGAAACTAATATCAAATCATCAAGGTGGGTAAAATTACTCGTTTCCCAGCGTAGTAACCCTTGTAAGTGTAAAGCCTCCTGATGACTGAATATATATATACTCTATACGTTCATATCATTTAATGTATACTCGACTGAATGTATTTGCAATAATCACCAATCATCTATTTAATCATACCATGTGTTCAGTGTAACACTATAGGAAGTGCGTCACTTTTATGAAGGACTTACTATTGTATTGCATTGAACTCTCAATATTGGATCTTAAACAAACTGGTCCGGATTGTATTAAAACAACAGCAAGTTGCAATTATCAAGCACAAGAAATGACTTTTGCTTGTAATATTGGGATATTGTAGTTAAAACTGATGTGAGAAAATGGATAAATTTTGCTAATGTTAGGCAATTTGAAAATCTAATTTTGTTAAAACTGTACAACAGCTGTTCTGTTGTATGATATATTACGCTGTATTAAACCCATTGGAAGTCAAGTTAAATACTTAGGTTTTTCAGAGCCTGTCTTTAGTGAATCAGTATGTCTTTTTTTTTATCTAAAAGCGTTGCAATCGTTTTGATATCTACGGCATGTAGACCCTACCAACTTAGATAAATTGATGTTTTCACATCTTTGAAGAAGCAATTTAACAATAAAAATAGTTTTTCCTCTCTTAATTGATATGGTTCTGAATTAACCCAAAATGGGTCAACTTGCTTTGACAAACTTTTGTACAAATATTAGATTAATATACAGTATACTATAACATACCTTCCAAAATGGTGTCTTGATTAGATATAATCCTTTCAAATGTAATTGAAATTAGCATCACTAAAATGAGCATAGAGTTGATGAAAGATGGTCAAATTTCCCCATGTACATGTATGTATACATTATGCGCGGTGTAATTATGTATTCTTTTTCTATGTATAATTCATATCTGATAAATAAAAGGTTTTACTAAAGAATATTATTCTTATACATGTAAATTAAAAACTATTTGTATTTTTATATGCCTCTATTATTGTGATTAACTTTTTACTACCCATTTCTCTCTTTCTTACCTATTGAAATGTCGAAGACATTCATGTAGAATAAATTAATGCTTTGTTTGGGTTAAGTATCAGTAGCAATTCTTGCAACTTTAACGATATCTTTTGCCATCTATAACGCTTTATGCCAAATATTACTTGTACAAGGCAAACCATAACCCTGAATTCTTCTTCATCCAAAAGTATCACTCACAACCCATTCTTGTTGGGTAGGCATGCCCTTATATGGCTACCCATTCATTAATCTAAGTACTAGAATGCAACACCTGAAGTATATGGCGGGATTGAATGTAGTGCAGAGTACCCACTCAACGAGTAATTCTTCAAACAAGTTTTTTCTATCTCGTTTTTCACATGATTCACATAAAATTTCTGTCCTTTATCCAACAACCTAATCATTCAAAATGAAGCATTACTCTGATTTCATTGGTCCCTGACATTTTATGAATAAAATTCTAATTCTTTCAAAAGCATCATATGAACATATCACCATCTCCATTACTCTTTTAAGGGGAATTTAAAGTACTTTTAAGAAAAGAGTCAATTATTCTAATATTCTAACACAATTTTACTGTAAATGAGCGCTACTCTGGCTCTAAATCAATTATTTTTGTATGGTTGCTGTACTTGTTGTTTCCATCTCACAGGTCGGCTTGCGTGTCGCCCGCCTCGGACAACGGGGAGGATTGGGACTCGGAACCGGAATATATGAGGCCAACCATCTCGTCTATTTTACATTCCAGGTCCAAGAGTGGGGTACGTAGCTCTGATGAAAGTTTCTCCGACACCGATGCAGGAAAAGCACCCTTTGTTGTGCGCCATGTATGTTCATCTATGATTTGAAGTCACCCTTTACCCTACTTAGTGTATATCCTGTATGCGACATTTTATATGTGGTGTAGATTGTTTTTTTTGTTATATTGATTCAAATTCTATTTCTGAAATATTACCTATTGATACTTTCAATTTTCAACAAAGAAGTAAAAATAAAATTATTTTCACTTTTTTCCTTAAAAAAATTGTTGAATTATCTGTTCGTGTAATTTTAAAATATTATCTGTTGATATGTTCAATACATGTACTGACCAAATAAGAGGTAAAAAACAAAATGTCGATTAATATTTTACTTTTTTCACTAAAAATTTTTAATCTAATTGGAAAGAATTAATAACTCTTTGGCTTATATCTTTTTGAACAGCCTTATTGAAAAAGAATTTGGCAGGGTAACAAACATTTTCATATTCAAAAGACAAAATTTCTAAAAAGTATGTGAGTGCTAAAATTGCTTTGTTAACATTTTGATTATCATTAGTAGTTTATTTAAAATCTTAGTTGTTGAGATTTCAATACAAAAGACTATATTAAGATCTTCACAGATATGAAGCACTTATGAAGTACTGAACCCTCAATTCCCCCCCCCCCTTTTTTTTTTAACTTTCTTGATTTTACTTCTTATGTTATTCAAACCTACTTTATCAGTATTCAGAAATAAACCTCAGTCCTTCGCTTTGTAGATAGAAAAAAAACAATATATTTTTATGATTTCTGAAATTCATGTCTTTTTCCATTTAATGTGCTTCTTATTAATTATCTGATTTCTTATACTTTCTTACAAACATTTTTTCTTTTAACTTCTAAAATTCTTGTAGTCATCATTATTTCTTATAACATCTGAAACATCTCTTGATATCTCTTTTACATCTTTTACAACCAATCAATTTCCTAATGACTTTGAAAGCTCATTGATTAAGAATCACTTCCCCTGATTTCTTCTATCCATAATCCAAGTTTTTAATTAATTCAATGAATTTTATGATTTTCATGCAATGTGAATTGTTGCATTTAAAGTTTGGCTACATTACAACACTAACCATCTCTAGAGGATAAAAGTTTGGGGGATCTCATTCTACTCAATAATCATAATAATGTAAGATTAAAATGAACTTGCAATACAATTAATGACCATAATCAAAGTAATGGGATAACTTCCTTGTATGCAATATGTTTTCAGATTGAATAACATATACTGCAAAAGATCTCAATTTATTCAACCAATTCCCATACATGGGAATTGGTATCTGGTTTAAATTGAAAGCAATAGCAGATGACAAAAATAGCAACTGAAAGAATGCCATGAGATTTGGTAGAAACCATTGAGACAAAAGTATGAATTGCTTTTCTTTTTACCATTTAAACCATTTTACAAATTGATTATTATCTCATTATGAAAATTCACTTTTAAGTAAAAAAAAAATGCAATGAAGAACAATTTTGTTTTCTCTTCTATAATTGGGAGAAACCATTGTGAGAAAATTGATGAATTCCTAAGGGGTATGTATGAATTTGTGAAGACACCATCATGACAAAAGGATAAATGCTTTATTTGACCATTCATCCCTTTTGTCACTAGTTTCTTAGACATTTGCAGTAGACGGTAAGGGTGAAGGGTGAAGTCAAAAGCTTGAGAGGTAATGTTTTTTATTTTTCCCGCTATTTCAGCTGGAGAAGAGCCTGATTGGTCGAACACCGGGTGCTCCAGCTGCCAAGCCTAAAGGACTCAAGAAGAGACGATCTCGATCTCTGTCGCGTTCACGACCATCAAGTGCACTTAGTGGATACGGTAAGTTTCGATATCAGTCATGACAAAAATGTTAAACGATGATTAATTAGATGTTCAAAGACTGATTGCAAATAAATTATTGTCAGGGTCGTGGCAGTTGACCATTAAGTGCCCTCAGAAGATATTGTAAATATTCTAGGACAAGATGGGATTCAATTTGTGTATATTTCTTGTGATCGACACATTGAATAATGACGAATTAGATTCTACGTTTTTGGCAGACTAATGGACAAATCCTGCCCTTTTGTTAGTTGAAGGTGTTTTCAAAACAGGAGCTTTTGAAAGCAAATTCTAAATGCATTTACTTTTTGTAGGTTTGTTTTAATTGTTCTTTGTTTAAACTTAACCATTATAAATGTAAGTTAGTTAGTAAATATCTTACGAAAGTGACATGTGCATATGAATACATACATAAAGGAATGAAATTTATTACATATACAATAAACAATACCATGCCCTATGGGCCTATTTGTCACTGTTTAGAAAATGTGCGTTGGTTGCATCACAGTTATTCCTTGTACTTCAAGGGAGACAAATGTGCTGCAAGCTCAAATCAATTAATTTGTACCGTAATACTGTGCGATTACTGTATTAATGCATTCAGTGTGCAATATCTAAAACACTCATTGGCATTTCTCCACTGCTTATCATACAACAGTACAGCAGCTACTCTTGTACTGTCTTAAAGAAATTAAGTTTAACTTCCAAATTTTCTCACCACCTGCTCTAAAAAATATGTTGAATAATATTTTCATTATAAGCATTTCTAATCGTTTTTATTGACCTTTAATTTTCATTATTTTTGATAATTGTGTTTGTTTTTCCCTTCTGAAAACTCAGAATGCGTTGTGACAGATGACGATGAAGAAGTTACTGTAAAAGTATGTTCAACATATATGTAACAGATATATACATCCTTTGTCTGTTGAACTTTGTCTATTAGTTAGTTATGTCTGAAACTATTTCTCCATAAACATAATAGCTGAGATTCTTCCGCATCATACAAACTTATTGTAACAATTGAAGAAACTGTTTGCAATAAGCTTTTTCTTCTTATGTCACAATATTTAGATATGTCTGGACAAGTTTGTGATTGAGACTTGTCAAATACAGCTAATTTTGTTTTAAGCAACCAAAGTCACAGGAGATAGATTAATGGTCTATAAGACAACTTGCGATTTACTACAGATGCCAGTCATTCAGAAAGCTCTAGTAAGAGAGTTCTGAATGCCTTGTGTCCTGTATTAAGCCTAAAATAAAATCACTTTTCACACACTGTTGAAGACCGCCTGCTTAAAACAAGATTGACTGTACATGTTCTATTGGATGATGGTAGTATTAGTTATGTAGAACAAATGTAAATTTTTTAATCCAGGAAAACATTAATATAGATATTTGCTTTACTCTTGTTAATCGTCAGCAAGTATCTCTTAACTCTTTTTTATCTGAATGAAAAATATTAAAATTTTCAGAATGAAAAGTTTGCAGAAGACTTTTGAAATTGATATTAAAAAAAAAAGATGATCCTTTGTCACAATGGATTCTTCCCAAATCCAAAAGTAATAAAGCAATTGGGTTTGTACTGTCTCTGCCACCTTTGTTTGTCATCTTTTGATGCATTGAATTATGATGAGTCACAAATAATAGAGAGATTGAATGGATAAAACCCAATTCCATTCTACTAAAGAGTAAACATATAATTTCATTTTGATTTCAATTGTGGTCTGCAAGCTTTTAAGATTTCAGAAGTTGAAAGAATTTTTTATTCTGTGAAGGGTTAGTAATCTCTTTTTTTTCATACAACTAATTCATGTTTATCTTATATTTTCTCAACTATAACAGTTTCTCTGGTGAGAAAAAAGAAGTCATTTTATAAGTGTCTGTGTTTGTTTGGCGCTACATTATAGTTGTTCAGTTAAATGCTTACAAGAAAGTTTGCTGCAGTGTGTGATTATTTGTTCAATGTTTCGTTGTAATGTTTACTTTTGGAATTTGAAGTGGATCCTTGTAAGGTTAAAAATCCTTTTTAAAAACCTCAATACTGCAGGTATGAAAATAGACCACACAACTGGTCAGTGGATTGCAGTGTTTTTCACTGATTGGATGTGATGGTATCTTTGAGAGGTTTATTTGCCTTGTTCATTACAATACATGTTGACTTATGTTGACACATTTAAAGTAAAAGAATTTTAACACTAATGGATGACAAATGGATGAATTTGCTTCTGGGGAACAGTTTTCCCAATCATGAAGGACATTGTATTTGTTCATGGTTCACAATATCAATTTGCAGAAAATTGCTTTTAGTTAAATTGATCATTATCAATTTGATCTGCCTCTTGTTTTATTTTTACTTTTGAAAGAAAGATGCAAAATTTTGACTAGACATCATAATATGTATCTATCGCTGTAGTAAACACATGTGTATTGTAGATGCTTGCTTGAAAGATGGATTCTTTTCTTAAACTATTTTCCTTATAATTGAAGAACTTGTGATCTGCTGGAAACATTGTCTTCAAAGGAGGAAATTCTAGTAGCAAACAATTTCTTCTTGAGTTTCAATATTTTCATAAAAAGTATTCAATACATAGTATTTTCATAAAAAAGGCAGTTTTTCTGTTGTAAAAAAACCATCTTTTAAGCCTTTGGTATACGCTAGTTTCTTGCCTTTGTAGTGAACTATACTCGTGTAGCAATCTTTTTTCTACTCTGCCTCTCTCTCTCTCACAGCTAGTTATGATGAATCGCCGCGCTACACGCCTCGTTACCAAGCCAGGGAGGTAATATACATTACTATCACCAACTCTTTCCCATGCTCACGTTTTACAAAGGACAATCCCACAGATTGCAATTTTCATAATACGAATTGCAATTGTTGTTACCCACAGAACATAGTCTGTGAGATACAGTCAAACTTGTATTTAGAGGCCAGCCTATGGGACAAAGTAAATTGGCTGTTTAAGACAGGTTGGCTGCTTAACACAAATTGATGTACACTATAAATCTAACAATGGGACGTTCTGTAGTGGTTGTTTAAGGCATGTTGTTTGCTTAAAAGGGTGGTTGCTTAACACAAGTTAGACTGTAGTACTTTTCAGTGATGTCAGTGAAAATGTTGCAGTAGTCTAGCCAAACCAACAAGGTTATATCACTTTAAAGTAGTGTGCTTTTATTTTCGAAATATGGGGATCACAATTGTCACAAATGGACAAAGCTGAAGGTCATATTTCAAGGTCAATTGTTAAATGCATGTCCCACCATATCTGCTTTATTAGTGTACACGTTTTTACTTAGATAAATATGATTTGGCAATGAAGTTAGATTGGTCAAGTGAAATGAAAAAGATTTTGATGGCAGTTTTCAATTATCAAGGCTTATGAAATGGTTTGAAGGTCAAAGAATTATTTCCCTTTGCATAAGGTCAAGCAATCCACAAACTCTACAAGTTGTAGTGGTAGAACAAATTTAAAATCCTTCACTAAACTCAACAACTTTCATAAAGTTTTCACCAATATATAAAGATAAATTCCAATGCAATCATTAGCCATTTTACTGATATATAAGTTTCAGGTATTTCAGATATTAGCAGGAATAATAGGGCTTAGCAATGCATTCACAACACTAAAACATATACAGTGAACCCTCGTTTATCCGGACCCCGATTATCCGGATGTCTCGCAATCCGAACGAAATTGTAAGGGAACGGAATTATTGGACCAGTTTGTTGCAGACGATTTTTGAAAACCTTGTGGGTAAAGGAGAAATTGCTCGTGACGAGCAATTTCTCCTTTTCCCACAATGTTTTCTGCCATATCAGAAGATTATCTTTGAATTTCATCACGTTTTGATATGTCTTCTGCAAACTCTTTCAATTTGGGACGGTCGACATTTTGGCGTTTGCTAAAGGGTTATAAGTATATTCCGCTCATACAGACCGTTTTTGTCTTAATGTGAATAAGAACATGCTCTGTTTCATTAGTCCGGATTATTCGGTTAACCGGACATTTTGTTGGGAACGGCCACGTTCGGATAAATGAGGGTTCACTGTATTGAAATCTAATGGTTTTTCAAACTCTTCACCTATTCTTCCCTCTTGTAATACCAGTTCTACTTGACTTGACCAAACTTTGTTGTTGTTTTTTCCCACCATTGTGAGTCAGACTTTGCAACATATAAAAAGTTGATGCTATTCAAAACCCATAGAAAATAGATAAACCAAATCCAACACTTTTGAAAAAAAAGAATGACATTCAACAATTTTCCCATTCTCCAATTTATTTTTCTGTATTCTTTTCTTTGTTATGGAAGTGCTCCAATGCTTTCAAAATCTGCTTTAATTGGATTCTTTCCTACCTTTTTCAAACCACAAACTTATATAATAAGTTGTTTATTAATTTGGTATCAGATCTAAGTTCCTTGAGTCTGTACATTGTACTGGTATACCATTAGGTTTCAATGCAAGTATATAGTAAGTGCTTAACAAAATTGCGCTGAATTCTTGAATGATGTATAGAAAAAAAAAAGACTTAGATTTCAACCAATTCAGATGAATCATAAATTATATAAATCATAAACATTGAGATTGAAGAAGAAAATTAATTTCTTGCTATAAGCAAATAGTTCTGTAACATTATTTCAGAAAAGAATATCATTTGATTTTTAATTCTATGCTTATACTTATTTCCTTTGCAAAATATATTGTTTCTTGTTCTGGGTTTAGGTACATTGTTTTTGAGTAAATAATAGCTCAGCCTTAACACTCATTTTGATTAGTCAGTGCTATCACCTTCATGGAAATAATTATGAACATCTTCTTTTCCTGAAGTAAAGATTTAACAATTCTTCTGAAATTTCTACGATTTAATTGATATCTTACACCATATAAGATATTTTCAATTGCATAAAAGATGCTTTGAAATGCATTTTATTTCTTTTGTAAATTTAAATTGTTTGTCACATCAAAGTTTCTAGTGGATAATCTTTCTCAAATTTGTCAAAATGACTTCTTAAAGTTTAAATTTATTTTGCATTTATTCTTATAGCACATGTCTTTGACATGTCAATGTGTCTCCTGTGATTGTCACTAACAATTTCTTTTTTGTCACACTTGTTTCTTTGTTTTATTGGTGTTTAAAGTAAATGTCCTTGAACCAATGAGTTAATTCCCTTTTCTTTCTGTTTTCTAGGTGACTTCTGGAAGGTCCACTCCAAAATATCTATCCGACAGTGAGGGTAAGCAGAACTTCACTAAACTCTTCTTAACTTTACTGAACTTTACTGAACATGAACATAGCGACATCTGAAATCAAAGCGCTGATAGTACTAAGGACTAATGTGCGTTTAAAGCAAGATGATTGAGGATACATTTGAAAATTTCTTTGGGAAACATCTCGAGGAAAACAACTGCTCCTTTTACCACCATTACTTTAATCATTATTTATGTGAACAGAGACTGAACAATAGTCTATATTTTTAACATCGGGACATTTTACTACTTCCTATGAGGCAACAAGTAATACAAATATAGAGCAAACCAAAGCGAGTAAATCCGTACTACATTCCTAGTTCCAAGAAGGTATTAGTCTGCACAGTGAAGGTGGATGTTTAATGAGTAATTTGGGTCAGACCGCTGTTTGTTTATCAATAAAGTAATGTCCCTCAAAAAGTGGTATGTAAATTCAATGGACTAAGGTGCTGACGCACCCTTAGTCCAAAAATGGGTGATTTTTTTCTGATAAGATTCACTTCTTTGAAAAGTAGACCTTTCATTTCACATTACAAATTTCACACTACTGCTTTTTTTCAATGACTGCACATGTGTTAGTGAACTAAGATGGAGAGCACCCTTAGTCCAATGACTATGTAAATCATATTTTGCGGCCTACAAGTCATCGTCAAAAAATTGCATAGAACCCAAATTACTTATTACTCAACCGCTAATACTGTGCAGACTAACACGTTCGAGGGAACTCTAAGGCAAAAAAAAAATAGTCCGGATTTACTCCCTTTAATTATTTTTCTAACAGATTGACATCTCTTTTTGTACCAAGTCCAGCATGTTTTGAGATTTAGGGGTGAAAAATATAACTTTCAAAATATTCAAAATGACTTTGACCCATTACCAAGCAATAACGACATTTTACCAGTTTGTTGCAGATGATCCTGGAATACATTGTGGGAAAAGAAGAAATAGCTTGTAACAATCAATTTCTCCTTTTCCCACACTTTTTTCTGTCCTATCAGGTTTTTGCTTTTTACTTTCATCAAGTTTTGAAATGCCGTCTGCAAACTCTTTCAATTTGGGACAGTTGAAAATTTGAAGTTTGTTAAATAGTTAAACCACATAAAACCAAACAAATCAAGGCACATTCCATATCCGTGTATTACAGATGATGAAGTCGCTGCATTGACCTCCAGCCGACGATCGCTCCCGATTTTAACACGACCCAGATCGGCCAGCCCGTACCTGTACAAGCCAAGCTACAGTACACGATTCTCCCTCTCGCCAACACCGCTGTACCTTACTGCCTCAGAGCGAGTGGAACTGGAAATTGCCAGGGCCAGGTCTCGCGCCAGAACAAGGGCTCTGCTCAGCCGAAGTCCCTCCCCCTACAGATACTCCCCTGTAAGTCTATACTCTTGGGTTCTCTCAATCTTAACCCTGAGAAAGCTGGGTATTTTTTAAAAATTGATTTTTGTGTCATCTGCTTTTCCAAAACCTTAAATATCTGCTTAATTTTGGTGAGGAAAGATACTCAGAGTAGCAAACAGGTAAGGATCTTACCTTTTTGCATAAGCATGAAGTCGGGTCCAATACTATAAGGGTTGATTTTTCTTTTTTATAATTTTTTCTTGTAATTGTCTTATCGTCTTGTGACAAGAGAAGTTGTCTGTCTTTTACTACCTTCGTTTTCAGTTTGTTTACTTATTCATGATAATGCTATCTGTTACTCTTGGCAACTTTTTACCTTAACAATTCATGTATATCGATTTTTTTTATGATTTTCTCATTGTCTGATGACAAGAAAAGAAATTGTTGTCTTTCATTACTTTGGTCTCATGTTTGTTATGTTATAAATGAAAAGTCTGTGTGTTAGGCTTGGAAACTCTTGATCTTATATATTCACTTTTACTAACTTTTTTAAAAATTGTCTAGTTTTTTTGTGACAAAAAAGGTATTGTTTGTCTTTCACTACCTTGGTGTCATGTTTTCATTTCAGTCATCTATTTATGATTGTTTTATCTGTACCATTGTTCTTAAACAATTTAAGACATAAACATGAAACTTAAAAGTCGATTTCAAACATAAAAGTTCTGTGCAGAAATCTTCTTAATGTAGTATGATGTTCATACTGTTGTATGGAAATAAAAGACCCTCCAGAAGAAAGTCGATTCACTTTCACTATTTTGCAAGGTTGATATAAGGCACCTTCATTACTTTACAAGTTCAAAATAACTTCCCTTTCGAAATTTACAAATATCATTTCATTTTTATTCTATATGTTTTGCTAAACCAAAGAATTAATCCACACTCTTTGTTTTACAGATTTATCGTGATTCCATTGACGACCTGGCTTTAGACACAAGTTTAGCTCGTTACAGGAGGTACTATCCACGATACATTTAAAACAAAAAGGTTCCTATTTTAATTATGTTCTCTTGTTGTCGTAGATGCACATGTAGTCATGGACACTGTAGGTAGGCTAGCATTGTTATGATCACCCTTTACCAAACGTCAAATTTTTTACTTTCCCAAATTGAAAGAACTCACAGACGACATTTTGGAATAGGGTGAAATTGAAAAATAATCTTCGGATATGGCAGAAAACATTGTGGGAAAAGAAGAAATTGCTCGTTAAGAACAATTTCTTCTTTTTCCACAATGTTTTCCTGAGTCATATGCTTCAAACTGGTCAAATGGCGTTATTGTTTGGTAATGGGTTAAGACCTGTTCAAGATTCTTTTGATTTTTATATTCTTTTCCTTCATTATGTGTTATACTCAAATGATATGAAAAGATTTAAGAAATCACTTTGACGAATGGATTAATTGTAACACATTCCAATAGGGGAATGAGTAGTTCTTTTATGCAAATTAATTCCTTTGAAGGTCTCGAAGTGTTAATTATTTCAGTTCTTAGAATTACACTTTTTTTTCTGCACTTTAAGCCATTATTTTTTTGTGAAATGATTCCTTATGTTGGGTACTACATGTTATTTGATCAATATGGATTTTTTTTAACATTATGGAAACAAAGCTGTTAGAAGAAAGTCTCATGTCAGGGTTCAGTTCAAGACTACAGTAAGTGCTTCACAAACATGAAGCAATTACGATAGTCTTGCACTGAACCTCTCGATATTGTGTTTGTTGTTAATACATGGATCAGACTTTGATGGTGCTTTAAAGTGGCATGCCTAGTAAACCAATGCTCTATTAAAGCATCAGTGTTGCAAAGTTGGTAGGAGAAAATTTGGCAAGAATGCCATACGTTTTTAAACTGTTTAAAAGATTATGGTCACAAACCGATTAAAGGGACAAGGGCTTATCAGAGCATAATAGATAATGACATTTTTGAAAAGTAAGCAAAAATGAATTGTGCTTTGTTGCTGCTTTAAAGCCAGCATTTGCCTTTGGCGTGAATTAAGCATAAAGCATGAAAAAATCTCTGCTCTAGTACTTAGATAGTCGCTTCTAAATTCTCCTGTTGTTTTAAAACTTGTTTATTGAGAGTTCAATGAAAGACTATTGGAACTCCTTATTTAGTGACTTGCTATATAGGCATGCACTGAATCCTCATTGTTTGTTGAGCGAAGGGTTTTAAAGGGAAAAGATTTAAAGTTGATTTTTCACAAGTTCTATGAATGTTTTGTTTCTTATCTTGTCTATTTTATTTAAAGGACCCACTGCTGTTTATTTTCTGTGCTTTTTGAATGCATGATTGTTTCTAATCTCTATACAAACTGATAATAAGTCTGATTACAGTTTGATATACGGCATTTACATTCGCCTACCTCAAATACTTTTCTCAGGTATTAAATTAACACAATCATGTACCCTTTACCTGTATGTACTAATACTGAGGGACTTACAGAAGCCGTTATCAGAACACTAAAACAACCTATTTCTATTGAAACTAATTAACTTGTTAACCTGTAAATCTGAAGGAGACAACTTGCATTACTGTAGGCAAAAGCAACAGTTACATGCATCTTATGCTTTTGCCACAATTATTTCACAAAAATTTAAAACTGAAAGACTGTTTTGATTTTTTTCTCTTCTCTTTTAAGGCTAAAGTTCAAAATAGTTATTTGGTAGAATATAACATTCAATGTAAAAATGCCTGTTTATTGTTTTAAATTGAATGAAAGTTATAAAGATACACGTACATGCATGTAAAACTCTAAGTTTTTAATCAAATAAATCGTTTAGAATGCTTGTCTAGATATCAATTAAGGTACATGTATCAAAAATAGATATTTGATTACAGTTGGTTTTAGTTGAATGATTTAATTCCAATTAATTTTCAGTTGGGTTCATTTAAATGGTTTACTTCTTGTTTATTTTCAGTTGGGTTTGTTTAAATATTTTATTTCTTCTTTATTTTCAGGGTTTTTTTTTATAATTATGGTTTATTTCTTGTTTATTTTCAGTTGGGTACATTTGAGTGCTGGACAATATTGGACACAAAGGGCAGCAGAATTGTCAGGGACCTCCCACAGAGATGTCTTTAATAACAGTGTTAATTCAATTTATAAAGGTTTATATAGGAATGCTTTAAACAAGAAAAAAGTCTAGTGATTATTTTTTATAGAAACAACAAAATAATATTATTTTTTGTGATTATTTGCTTTTATAGTTTGATTACACAATCATTGTTTATGAAATTATTAAAGAAATTAGAACACAGCTTGTGTTTTGAATGATTCTTGTATGCATGTTTAAAAATGGCATTTCGTTAGTTATTAGCAAACTTGCTCTACTGCACATTTATATCAAATGTTTGACATCTCTGATCCCTTTAAAAGCAAATGCGTTTTTCCATGAGAACAACTAATTTAATTATAAATAAAACCCATAACAGTGTTTTGGAAAAATCAAAAACCAATACTGATCATTAATAAATACAGTAACTATTGACCAATTGGAATTGTTTTCCATTCAAGATGTCCCTGCTATAAAACCAAACCAGTGGAAAATGAGAATTAAATCCATTTAAACAAGGAAAAATTAATCTTTATGATGTCAAGATCCTGTGCCCATGCATCAAACTAGCTATATAACTATATGTCTTTTTTCACTTTTTTTAAAAGGTTACTTAAACACCAAGTTGTCCCAGTTCTTTATTAGGAGAGTTTATAACACTTGATTTAACTGATAACACTTTGTAGACTTAACGCTAGATATTAAGATGTAGGAAAACTTATTTAATTATTTCTTAAACAATTATATTTAAACTAACTTTTGATGTATAAATGTACTGCAAAAACTTGTTTTAAGCAACTTTAAGAATACCAATAATCCACTATTTTGAAACTCTCTCTTTGGTTGGATTTCTTAGGTCGTTCTTGGTATTCATTGGTTAGGGCCAAAACTTTTCATTTAACAAGAAATAGTTCCAACTCAGACCAATGTATACAGAGAGCAACTGCAGAAATCCAATGAAAGAAAACATTTCAAAATGGATGATTATGGGTATTTTGCATTAAGCTGTTGTTTGTCTTGTATGTTATGTTTTATTCATGTTTCGGATAGTTGCTTGATGCATGTTTGTACTGTTGTTGTTTTCCCCTATGTATTTATTGTATGTAATACAATGTTTGTACATTACCAGTAATGAAAAGGTATATTATAATTTCAATGCAAGATTATGATAATTCCATCTTAATTATGAAGGACTTACTTTAGTCTAACATAGTATTTTTTAATATGCATTGTTACTTATCTTGATTTGGCTGTATTAAACATGACAGATGATTTTGTATTAACTACAATGAAAGAGTTAAATCATGTAATCAGATCATTCTTGAGGTTTCTACATGACTTGGTTCCTGTGTGAAATTGGTATCTATCTTAAAACCTAGTAATTGAGTTTGAAAGTCATCGCTTATTACTGATTTTACAAACTCAACTTTATATACACACTTTCCATTTGGTGTTTTTAACCTTTAAAGATGTTGCAACCAAAAATGTCAGGGTTAAGGTTTTAATGAATTTCAGGGTGTTTATTTAATGGCCAGAAACGTTAGATTGTTTAGTATGAGAGGATATATGTGGATTTAACAAGACTTGGTACATATTTTGTATGATAATTTGTGAAGTATGATTTCATTTAACATTTTCTCTGTTTTAATTTGTTGATAATAATGTTACAAAACCAGTTTTTCAATGTTAAAAAACATATCTGAAAATTGTTTAATAAAGTAATGTATTAATTCTAGAATGATTTCCGCTAAATCATTTTATCCAGCAAAGTTATCTCATAAACTGTATACTCAAAAGGCATTTTCTGAACTAGCTCACGAGTGTAATGGGTGAAAAGAAATGAATTTAGAATTATGCATAATGTGAATTAAGATATAATCAAAAATAATTTAGAAAGAGATTTCTTGTGAACAATATTTACATTTACATGGATGAGTCCCATTTCTATATAACAGCAGCCAGTGCAGCTTTCCATACATCCTCACCATTTCTACGCAACATTCTATCAAATTTTCAGACAGAATAGCTTACAATCAAGGGTTAAATGCATGGTTATAGAAAGGCTTTCACACATATGTCATCTGGTGGCAATCTGTTAACGTTATTAAACTCCAGAAAGAATGTTGATTTTAACGAGGATAGTAACTGGTAAATGGATTCAGATCATCTTTTTAATGTTCTCATTTTTTCGCAGTATTTTTTAAAATCATTTGAAGAAAAATCTTTCATATGGAATTGTTACAGCTGTACATGTTACCAATATGATTTCCACATTGTTAATTAATGCTTTTATTATTTATTTGTTCTTTAATGATGTGAATTAGTTTTTGTTTTATGCATGAAAATTTTGTTTGATTTCATGTATTTACTAATTTTCAAAATTATTGGCTCGTCAGCAAAAACTGTGATATTTTTTTCCTGATTTTAGTAGAAGTGTTAGACTAATTTATTCATTAGAAGTAATTACTGTGTAGAACTTATTCCTGTGCACATTTTGGTGACCCATTTAAGATACATATCATTTTTATGTCCATTTATTGTTTTCAAATGACAACATATCAATCTGACAATTCAAATCTGAACTTTAAAGGAATACCCGAGTAATGGTTGCTATTGCAGCAATGTCTTTTAACTAAGATGAACAGCTTGATTACACACCAGTGTAATACATATACCATAACTATTTATACCATTACAACATTTCTTTTGTAGTCTTTCTCAAGATTAACAGTTTGATTATCGAGTTCTGTCATAGAGCATTAATTTTGTTTTGTTAAAAACTTGCTTGAATGAAAAGGAAGTTAATAGAAAGGTTATTATTTTGATATGCATGTTGTGAAACTGGTATTTATTTTGTTAAAAAACAGCTTGATTCTCGAGGGAAGATATTTGAATCATTTCAATTTTAATATGCATGTCATATAACTTGTGTTTATCATTTTGTTTCACTTTTTGTTACCTCTATATGATGGTCCTTTTGTATTTCTCAGTGGCATTCTTTAAAAGAAATTATCATTTAACAATTTCTTTTAAACAAATTAACACGAAACAGTCAAAAACTTCATTGATTGAATCAAGACTAGTTTCCAAAAAACATTTTTGACTAAAGGAGAATTTGCTCATGATGAGCAAATGCCCCTGTTGTCACAAATGTTTTCATGGGGATATAATATCATGTCTCAAGAAAGCAGTTTGGCCATTATTGGGTAATAATTAGTAGAATGGTTTCCTGTTTTTGTTTGTGTGTTATGACATTTCTAGTAAAACCTGTCTTGAAGCGCCATTCTTTAACCATTGCTCTTGAGATAGTCAATTAATGAAAAAGTCAATCTTGTTTCAACCAACACTCTTAAACAGTGTGTGAAATATTATTTAATCTTAGGCTATCTTAATACAGCATTCAAGTAATTCCCAAAACTCCACCTGAAGCTTTATGAATGACTTGTGTCCGTATCAAGCTATAAGTTGTCTTAAACACCATAGTTTTGTCTCATTCTGCTATGGTCCCTTAAAACAAGATTGTCAATACATGCAACAGAAGTAAAACAATTTATCATGGCAAAAGAAGGCACAGTCATTTCTTTTGTCACAATTGTTGCATTCCATATGATTAATGCTACCAATATAAATGTCTTTGTTTCATTGTATGACCAAAATGCTTTGATGGCTTATGGAATAACAAAAAACTATTTTGACAAAAGAAATAGTTCCTTAAGACAGGTGCTAATTTCAAATGTGGTCTGCTTGTGCTTCACTTTTGACCAGCCATACAATTCCACGTCTTGGGCAATGATTTTAAGATGGATGCTGCTTACATGATTTACTTTTACAAGTTATTGTTTTACCCCTTTGAAAGAGTTGCCAATTTTTAGATAGTTTCATATATATACACATACTATATTATACAAATAAAGATTTATTAGATTTTGATTTGAGGTCCGTTTTTCACCAACCAACTCGTGTATAAATAGCATGCTTTGATATCGTTTGACATGCATGTTTTTAGAATTTATTAGCCCATGATAAGCAAAGATTGTTAAAGAGGACTATATCACAGATTGGGTTTTTTATTTTTTTTTAAATAAAATTGTCTTCTACATATAAAATGACAACACGAGCCTAGATTATTGACAGCATCCCAATACTGATTATAACCGCACTAAAAAGATATAAATCACCTGTATTGCAGATATTGCAAACTGTTCAAATGGGTTTACTTTGTTAATAACCAGCTAAACTTAGAATGAGAGGTGCTTTTTATAGGAATCACCATCATGATGATCTTCTGAAACGATTAATCGCTCTTGTCACATGACATAACCACAGTGAATTGAATTCAGGATTTCATGAATAACTTTCATGTTTTGTTTTGAAGCAAATTGGGACATATCAGAATTTTTACTTTTCATTTTCAAGGGAGATAACACATGATGGGTTGTTTAGAGTCCGACGATTATCTTCAAGAGTTATTCCCCTTTCAGTTTTTAGCGATCTTATTTTCAACCTCCTACATTATATTGGGGACTGGGTTTAAGAACAAAATGACTAAGTTTCAGCAAAATCGTGCCAAAGAGATCGTTGGTTTTAAACATACTTGTTACCGACAGAGTTGTTACCATTTGAGAGTTCTACTTAATTACGTAAAACAAATGTGCCCGCCTCAATAGGAGCAATCTACCATTTTGTCACAGGGATTCTAAGAAGTTTTACATCAGGCGCGTCAAATCGGGATATTGTAAGTAAATCATTGATGAAAAGTCGCCTAGATTAAATGTCTGGCTCGCGATTGTTTCGAACCAAAACCGTTTTATGTGTTTGTTAGAACCAATTAAGATCGAATAGAACCCTCAATCGTAATACTCGGGTATTTCCGTGATCCGCTTTCATTGGGTAAACCCGATCAGTTCATATTGTTGAACCCTAGCATACTGGGTGAGATTCCGCCAAGGTCAATCGAAAGCAGACGGATATGCTATTAAGAAAAAGAGATCTTTCGAGTTTAAAATGATGAATCATTTTTCAGTTGGTTCAATGGTTATTTTCTCTCTTGTAACTCAATAACCGGACAGTTGAATTAATTGAAAGGTTTCCCTCCTGATGTTGATGTTTGTGACAGGTCCTTGATATAGATTAATGTGTCTGACGAAGTTTAACGACGAAGGTGCGAGACTAAATAAAAATATATTTCAAAATACGATTAAATGTAGACAAGTCGCAATAACCCATATTAGGGATTTGGTAAAAACGTGCCTAGCTGTCGAATGTTGTACATCTTCTTAGAACAACGAATTTCCAAACAGGCTTAGCTTCTGAAAAGGCCAACTGTTTATTTACACGTTTTCTTTCGTTCAAATTCTTTCTCGGCGTTTCATTTTAATTCTTCCGAGGTACAAGTCAAAATTACTCCAGTATGTCGCATACAACTATACAGCTTACTATATAGCTTTAAAGAATTGAAAAATAAGTACCAAAGTTTCCTGACCCTTATCTGTTTAACCCTTTACAAAACGCCAACTTTTCGACTGTCCCAAAATCAAAGAGTTTGCAAACGAAATCTCAAAATGTGATGAAATTAAAAAATAATCTCCGGATGAGACTGAAAACATTGTGGAAAAAGGAGAAATTGCTCGCTACAAGCAATTTCTCCTTTTTCCACAATATTTTCCAGAGTCGTTCGCAACAAACTGGTCAAAAGTCGTTATTGTTTGGTGATGGGTTAAGCAGCAGTTTTAACACAAGTGTATACATGTACACGGACATCACGGGTGCAACGAAGGGTTTCGATGCGATCAGACACCACGCATTAATAACGTTTTTAATGACAATGAACATGTATGACAAAATGCGGATATCAAAGGCGCCGAAGATGAATGTCTTGACGGCTAAGTTGTCGTCAAGTTGTCAAACGTTTTAATTTAGTGGCTCTGTACTTTGAGCCGTCACCTTGTGTGTCCTGGGGTGAAATTCCTTCGATACACTCGTGGTCAAGGATCCTTACAGAGTAATGAAGTCTATCTCCTTTATTGTTTTGGGTCTTTGCGAAAATACTATACATTAACTCCCTTTAATCTTCACCTTTTGAACAAGTGCATTGATTCGAAATGAAAGGCACATGTGACTAATGAAGTTAGAGTTAGGAAAATGCCCAAACCCCTTCAATATTCATTGATTTTTGAAATACGAGAGGCTTTACAGCATACCAGCCCCAATAGTCCCATGCGAACATTTTATCAATGTTGTAGCTCTCGTTTATAGATTTCGTTAATTGAAGATGATATAGTTCCTTTTGTCAACGAATCGAAAGCATTGATTAGTAAAATGATACTACTGGAAATTATACTGGAAATTGTACAGAAAAAAGAAATACTGTACACCATTTTGCAAGAGTGTTTAACTGATTCATCGGTATGATATCAGGTTATGAACCAGTATAAACTGGTTTGAGTAGCCGTGTCAACGCACCTAACACGAAGATGTTTTAAACCTTCGAAAAATCGAGAAAGTTCCGATCTCAACGTTCATGGCTACGGATTGGTCACCATTTACGTTGGCCAGTTCGTCTTGCTGCCAGATATTCGGTGTTTTTAGTAGTTAAAGTTATAGTAAGTTATAGTAAGTTTCTGACACAGGTCCCATATGGGTCCTCTTTTTCAGTTTTGTTACGGCTTTCCTGTACCAGTGCCAGTACTTATGGCTTTGTGTCGAGAATTGTTTCAGTTTTAGAATCATCCGATATTATATGATTGCAGTTCGGCCATATGTCTATTAATCTACCCACTTTAACTCGGATAACCGAAGCTGTAACTGTGGTAGTAAAATGAAATTCTGGTACCTAGGACTAAATTATTCGGACTTGCCCCACCCCTGTATTATCGTGAGATAACTGCTGTTTTATCATGTATTGAATGTATCCGGATTGTGTCCCTTTATTTACCCAAAATCTTTGTAAGGAGTGATTTAGGTAGTTACTTAGCTATAAATAGAAAGCATTACCCAGACCAAGTCGCGTGCTCATCTGGGTTATCAATTACCGCTTTTAGGGGACGATCTTACGTCAAAATATACAAATAATGCTAGTAAAGATCAAAGCAAGCGCTTTTGATATAATGCAAGATAATAAATCTCTGACGATATTCTTCACAGCAATATCCGCGGCCGTTTTGTATTAGATCTTCAGCAATCATATGTGATTTCCAGGAATAAATTCGTTCTGACAAAACCCAAAGTACCACCAAGTTCAAGAGTACATTTATTAGCAACGCGTAGTGTAGTAGATTGAAAACGTGTTTGTCGTTCTGAGATAAGTTCCTGATAGCGGCTTTACTCGTACTTTGTGCAAGGCAACGTCTAGTCAAGATGCGAAGATTTGCCCTGGAAGTTTGATACGAGTCGGAGGTTTGCATCGGATCTGAGCATTTTCTTCCAATTATCCCAATGGTTTAAGCCCAATATCATAGTGGAATTCCTTTTCTTTATCTTTTTTTGAGTCATTTGTTGGTGCCTGCTGCCAATAAGTGTTAGAGGCATATTTTATGACACTTCTTGTTATTTCTGTCGCAAGATGTTGCTTTTAGTTTGACTATGTCCCCATTCCCATTAAGAGGAATGGATAAATGTACAGACCAAACTCTTGGTGACTTTAACAGACATGTTCCCTGTTCAATCTTATAGTACATGGCTGGACTGTACCTAAAATATAAAACACGAACAACAACTCTGGGTAAGGGATCCAATCAATATTCGGCTATCATATTAACGAGAAAGATAGCAATATTCAGTACGTGGAGAGATTGACCGAGGCAATCAATGTTTTATTTTTGTTTGGCCATGACTCATCGTGGTCGCATTGACCCTTACGGCGAATATTGTAGGCAATAACACTGGTCCTATTGAACTCAATTAATCATGAAGAGGCGATTTACGAGTGACCAGAGAGGATGTTATCAGTTGGCGAGGTCGCATTTATAAGGACGTCGGCACTAGTCAAGTGACTGCGCCGAAGAAAATGCGGGCTGAATTTTGACGAACACGGTGAAATCCTCGGGGTCTTTAAAGCGCAATCTTTATAAACTTGTCCGTAAATGCCAAATCTCTTTCTACAACTGACCGAAAAACAGTTATATAGTCAATTTTGGTGAAAATCCACATGTCCGTTGAGGCTTTCGGATAAGCAGGGTTATACGGTCAATTGGTTATGCCACCCCTGAAGTGCCACCCGGATTTTTTGTTGGGGGTTTAACGCCGTGTTAAAGGTTTTTCACTTATTTTACGGCTTTCTTGGATTTCGCCAGTTCTACAGGGCTCTATAGTATCTTGTCTAATGACGCTTGCACGTAAGGTTCATTTACCACGTGTTAGGATTGAAATCAGGACCCTCCGTGTCATATGTCTTTCCCATTTACCACTGGGCCATGCAGGACCCTTACTACCGCGCTGTTCAACCAAGTGCCACCGATAAGGATTGAAACTCGGACCCTCCGTGTCATAAGTCATGTCCATTAACCACGATGCCATGCAGGACACTACGTGCCGCTCTGTTCAACCAAGTGCCACTGATTAGGTTGGAACCAAGGACCCTCCATGACATAAGTGTTAGAATTTAACCACTTGTCCATGCAGGACAGCACGTGCCGCCCTGATTAGCTTGTATTGGCGCAGTCGGGTCGTTTAGTCTGTTAACCTATTCATCCCTATGGGAGTTTTAGACGAGTTCATGTTGGAAGCTATATCAGACGACAAACAGCAGAAAGACCAAAATACACCTTATTTAACGATATGGGTAGAGACAATTGTGATTTAAAGATTAATTGCTTATTTGGATAGTGTAGTCTGCTAACCTATGCATCCCTTTGGGAGTTTAGACTGGTCATTATTGGAAGCTATAACAGACGCTAAACAATACAAAAGATAAAATGTTTACTTTGCGATTTTGGGTATAAACCATTGTGATAAAAGGATAAATTGCTCATCATGAGCAATTCATCCTTTTATCACAGTGGTTTCTGAGGACTTCTTGAGCAGATGTTGTGGGTGTATTGGGGAAAAAATAATTTGAGGTTTGAGTTGGATATCCGAATTTATCTGAATAATTGTTTAATACGGCATAAAATTCCATTCAAACGAATTTCTGTGGTATTAGGGTGGTTATGTATGGCTAGATGGGTATGTTTGGGTTTCTACCCTATAAAGAGATTTTTAGATTAGATGAAAGAACTTATAATACAACCTGATATACATACAATATTTTGGAGGGTACATGTTTACAGAATACGTTACACGTTACTCCAAAACCCAACGTTACCTCGATTTTGTACATTCACGATGATAAATATAATGGGTGCTCTTAAAAATCGTTTTCCTTGGTACAGAATATAAAGAATTTTCCTTACATCCTTGAGCAATCACATTAAACAAGGAAACTGAATTAATTAATGATAGGTCACGTAGGCCACAAAGAAAAGGGAGAAACCGAGACCGGAAAAAACATTAAACGCCAACGGAAAAAGTAACGCCTCTGTCTAAACTTAACTTCTTTGTTTTAACTTAACTTATACATCATTTAACAGGCTCTGTTTTTATTCAGGATGTTCGTTCCAAACCCTTATACTGCTAGAGCAGACGTCATGCTTATGCAAGCAGGTTAGATTCAGACCAGCCGCCTAGTAAATTGGCGGCCCGCCTGTGATATAACCTGTTTGCTACTCTGAGTATCTTTCCTCATCAAAATTAAGCAGATATTTTAGGTTTTGGAAAGCAGACGACAAAAAAATCAACATTTAGGAAATTACCCAGCAGTCTAAGGGTTAAAATCCATACTTCGTTCGGGAGCCAGTACACCTATAACTCGGATGATCCAAGCTGTAACTGGGTGACAGTAGAATGAAATATCTGCGTCTTGATCATTCGGACTAGTTCACCTACGGATGTTCAGTCGCTGGTTCCCTAACCCATCCTAACTTGCAATCTCTCGACATTGTAAGCCGGAAACCAGGTACCAGACGCACGCATGCTCACATCAACTTTATCATGACTCGGTTGACTAGGCGGGAAGATGCACATGACCTGTGAACTGATGGTGGTGCATTCCAGCGGTCGTCAACGCAACAGACAATGCCCGACCACCCCCGCGGGGACGTGAAGTCGTGTGATAAATAATGCATTCACTGTCTGTCTCTCTTCCGTGGGTTTAAGGTGTGGCGACTATCAATGCTTCTTGAGTGAAATTTTGATGTTTTTGAAACATTTCAAAGGCATACACTTTTGCTAATTAAAGTTCATTGTCTTAGCATTTATGTGTTGAAACAAAATAGTTAAGAAAGTTAAGAGTTACTTTCTGTTATTCTGACGAACCTTCAAGCAGAAGGAGAAATCGCTTCCGCACAGATTTAGGATTTATTTCTTTTAAACTGTTTTCTAAATATAAAATGACATAACGTGCATGATTATAGGATTACATAAAACTAGATTTTGGATACATTTACCACGCCCCATGATCGGTGAACAATGAGATAGACTTGGAAGAGAAAAGCCTGTGTAAGCGACATTATTCTCGATACCACCATCAATGTCCCACAAATATATGGCTTTGCACGTTTATACCTTATTTCCGTCATCCCAAATCGTCGACATGACCAGGATTTGATTCTAAAGCACTGGGAGGCAATAAGGCTCGTTTCACTTAAAAAAAACCCACAAAACACAAATGTTTAACTATTTCATACAAAGAAAACAAAGAAAAGTCGTTTGTTAAGTGACAAAGATTTATAAAATCACTATTTTGACGTTTGAAACTTACAAAACCCAATCTTTTAAATCAAATGGTTAAAATCTGTTGATATGTGGAGGAGACGATCTTAATATATCGGGGTAGGTGTAATGTGTTGGCAATAAAAACTGTCAGACAGATCATGTTTATGTTTGCTGTGATTCATATAAAGTCGATAATCTGGCCCTTCACTATTCAAACATATGGATGAATATGGTCCAGGGAAAAACGCTTTAACTCTTCAGACAACATTTATTTACTTGAAGCAGACGACTTTAATAAAGCTTTGCAAACATGTGACAAAACCTTTCAGTTCTGCTGTTGTGTTATGTGAATCGATTGAAAAAGCCTTAGGGCAAAAGGAGTAATTTCTCCTTTTGTCATGTTTATTGCAAAGTTGTCTGCTGCAAGACGCAAAAATGTTGCGTTAAATGGCAATGTATAAATAACTCTTACGGTATGATAACTCACAGGCGTTACATGTGTAGAAGTCTTTCGAAAACAGCGGTAAAAAACTGAATAATGGCTTGTTATGAACAATGTTCCCATTTTGTCACACTGTTTTACGCAATAAAGCATAAGTAAATCGTTTGTTGTATCAAAATATTGATTTAGTTAAGATTTGGTATGTCACAAAATACAACATTGTAGATATGGGTCAAACTGAATGTATCTTGTATCTTGTTTCTTTTCAGAATGATACTTTGATTGATTTCCTCATATGGTATACTGTTACATATCAAATTTGAAAACCTTGTCTTGAGACAAAATACGAAAACGAAGGGTATTGCTCTCTTTTTTTTCAAACTTTGCATTATCTTTTATCGCATGCTGTGGTACCTAGTACGAATCGAATGTGGCATTTAAATATAATTGCAAACTAGGAACAGTAATCATTCTTTGCGACAAACAGAAGAAAGTATTTTGAATGGGGAAATTGCTGATTGTAAAGAAAATATCTCTTTTCATTAAATGGGTTAAAGTATTCCGCTGTCCCATTGTGCATTAGAAGTAACAGATGTTGACTTGTATAAAGTAATTTGGTAACTGGTATCATATCATCTTCCTTTGATTTCTAGTTTCCGAGTGAAAAATTAACAATGATTAGAATGTTTGATACAATACAACAATACAATTCATTGAGTGCCTCCTCTGACAGAGACGATGTTGTACATTACATTGATTTTGATACGTTATTTGTTTCTTAATAACAAATACATTATGAAACTAGAGCGCATAAATACAAGCATATTTTTGAATGAAGAAAATGCGTATAGCATTATATTTGCAGCAAATACCAGCAAATAGCAGATATCAACCAAGACTCAAAGGATATTTCATATAAATAGATTTGGGGATGATAAAAGTGTTTGATTTCTTTGATAAAACACAATAACATAAGAACAAGCAATGAGGGGAAATTTTGAACACTTTCAGAATAAGGTTCAATAACATAGAAACGTCGTAACAGTTATCGCATATCTATGTAAATTGGTAATGATTTGCAAAATTGGAATATCGATTGCGGTCCACGTCTAAAGATTAAAACAAATCGAATTCCGCTCAAGGAATCTTTACGTATATACAACCCCACGACGATTCGTCCTCCTTTCTTTCCTTTCGCCTCATTATCTGGAGGGATTCAACTTTTTCATCCACGTCAGGCGTTAATGTTAAATAAAGAGTTAGCGCATTCATGAATAAATGTTTAAAATTGACTCGTTTTCGTTTTCAAGGAGAACTCGAGTTGAATTTCGAAGCGAGGCTAATAATATACAGGCCTCGCACAAAAACGCGAACTAACCGTCTATAATTAAATATGCATTTTCAACAAAATGGGCCCTTCGTCTAAATGTATAAACCCTCATAATCTATAAAGATAATCTGTTTACGCGTATGTGCAAATAACGTGCATATTTCTAGGGTATAAGCTTATTCCTCAAATGTTAGTAAAGGGAAACAAACCCTTTACATTATACGGGAAATCGCATTTCGCAAATAAAATCGATGCATACCAGAAAAAAATAATAAAATCCGAATAAATGATAAAACTCTTTGAGTGTGAAAAAATATTCTGATAAAAGGAGATTTTTCTCGACATAAGAAAATTCTCCTTTTTCAGAATGTTTTAAAATTGAAAATCAAACGTATCGAAAGGGTTGCTCCTGTGAAAAATAAGGGTTTTTTGAAAATCAAGCGACATTGACATTCAGCGTTTGGCTGTAGATGAAAAAGAAAGGTACACTTGATTTATCGTGTAGTCGCCGACTAGGGGTCGGTTTGGTTTAAACTCTTTGTGAACAAAAAGAAAGTTTCTGAAGCTACTGAAGGTTCGTTTTTGGAGGTTTTCTCAAGTTTTTGCTAATTTTGCTTCATTTCAATGTTATCGGATATATGTGTACATGTGCTGGGGTTCGTTTCAGTGTATGGTATAAAACTGTGTTATTTAAATGAGCATTTTGGTTTTAATTTATGAAATATCTAAACCGGTGCAATTTCGATAAGGGTTTTAAAATTCGGTTTGTTTGAGTTGAGTTTAACTGAGTTATCGTTTGAGGATTCACCCCATGTGTGCACTGACTGGATTTAATCATTGGAATTTAAATAACGATCGGGTTTAGAAGGGGATTCATGGCAATATACCATTTGGTCAGGAAATTCGGTTATAGATGCATAAGTTTCATGCATTATTTCAAATTGCATGGTAGATACCCCATGGAATTCGGTTCTCATTGAAAGCAAAATAGTGTTTGACAAACATGCATTTAATTAACCCTTAGAATGCTGGGTAATTTTCTAAATAATAAAAAAAAAAAGATTTTGATGTCGTCTGTTTTCCAAAAATATTGGTAAAGATAATACTCAAATATCCGCTCGATTTTGATGAGAAAAGATATTCAGAGTAGCAAACAGGTTTGATAACAGGCCAGACTGAGAATACAGTATTGGGAAGAATGTAGTTTTTCTCTTTCGGTCAATTTCTCTGAGAGTTTAAGTTGAGTCTTCAACCGTTTGCCATACAAATGAATTTCACGAAACCATTGTAGAACAATACAATAGAAATATATTAGCCTTTATAATGCTTTATCTTAAGAAAACGCCTAGAAGTACTATTCTGTTTTAACTTCAATGTTTTAATGACGTCCTCAAAGTAAAACAAAAAGATCGACAGGAAAATAATGCACATATTCACATACATTTAATTTGTGTACACACAGTTAAAAACGTCGAAATAATGGGTGTTAAATGACACATGATTAACGCTTTACAAGTCAACGAACCTAATCGAAATTGCCCGAAGCCGCTCCCACATTGTTTTCCAGAGGTGGTCAAATGTCGTTATTGTTTGGTAAAGGATTAAGGTGTATCGACAGATAGGGTCATTTAGCGAGCATTATGATGATATGGATTTTTTATTCTTGGAAAAGGAATAATTAATCATTTGATTAATTTACTGCTTAAAAACCACGTGTTGCTGGTATTTATTATGTTCTACTCAATGTTCTAATGAGTACTCACAAAAGAGGGGTATTTTTACATTTCATTATTCGATTGAAATCTTTCCATCTACTTGAGCTTTCTTTATTACATCTAATCAACATAAATTTAAGTATTTGCTCACGCACATTTTTTCCCACTCGTCAATGAACTGTTTTCCATAATACAATAAAAGTATGCAAACGTCCTTCACATTATGATAAATCATTATTCATAAAGCATCCAAACTAAGCCATCAAAATATCATTAAATGACAATTCAAATTCCTAATTAATTAACGTACTCCTTACACCATAAAGTAACCAGTTCCAATAAGGAGTGTTGGTACAAAAAGTTCGTACATGCGAAAGAGGGCCTTCTTCTTTATAATTTGAATGAACGTTGTTGTGAATGAAGAAATGATGAAATGAAGTAATGAATGAAGTAATGAATGAATGACATAATGAAGTAATGAATGAAGAAATGAATGAATGAAGTAATGAATGAATGAAAGAATGAAGTAATGAATGATTGGATGAAATAAAGAAGTAATAAATGAATTGATGAATGAAGTAATGAATGAAGTAATGAATGAAGTAATGAAGTAATGAATGAATGAATGAGTGAATGAATGAATGAATGAATGAATATGAATGAATGAAGTAATCAATGAAATAATAAAGTAATGAATGAAGTAACAAATGAAGTAATGAATGAATGAATGAATGAATGAATGAATAAATAAATAAATGAATGAATGAATGAATTTATGAATGAGGTAATGAATGAAGTAATGAATGAAGTAATGAATGAAGTAATGAATGAATGAGGTAATGAATGAATGAAGTAATGAATGAATGAATGAAGTAATGAAGTAATGAATGAAGTAATGAATGAAGTAATGAAGTAATGAATGAAGTAATGAATGAAGTAATGAATGAATGAAGTAATGAATGAATGAATGAAGTAATGAATGAATGAAGTAATGAATGAATGAATGAATGAATGAATGAATGAAGTAATGAATGAATGAAGTAATGAATGAATGAAATAATGAATGAATGAAGTAATGAATGAATGAATGAAGTAATGAATGAATGAAGTAATGAATGAATATGGTAATGAATGAATGAAGTAATGAATGAATGAAGTAATGAATGAATGAAGTAATGAATGAATGAATGAAGTAATGAATGAATGAAGTAATGAATGAATGAAGTAATGAATGAATGAATGAATTAATGAATGAATGAAGTAATGAATGAATGAATAAAGTAATGAATGAATGAAGTAATCATTAATCTACGGCCGACTTAATCAACTAGGGAAGTAATGGCAATTCAAAATTTACGAAAGTCGTCTTACAATTGTATATTGTTGTCCATGGTTGCTTATATGCGGTGCCTAGCCATTTAAAGGTTCAATCTACAAATCTAAAAAGGCTTAAACATTTGAGAAGTTGCAACATTTGAAAACAACAACAACATATGACTTGTAATAGATAAGAGATGTGTCATAAGTTCACTATTACAAATAAATTGTATACATCCATTCTAACAGATAACACTTGAAATGAGCGATGTCTTGTTTTGCTGCGGTCTTTAAAAAATCGTCTGCTTAGAAAGAAACTAAAATCGGCTGTCTGAGAAAAGGGTTAAAACTGCACAATGTGTAACTTGGGTGGGCGTTAGCTTTATTCTTTAATCTAAACACCGAGCATTTTACGCTTATTTTTAAATGCAGCACTGAATTAAATAAACAATCATTGACCCTTAGAATGCGGGAAAGTATTCTCTAAATAGATTTTTGTGTCGTCTGCTTTCCAAATTCTTGAATATCTGCTAAATTTCGACGAGGAAAGATTCTCATGGTAGCAAACGGGTTAGATCACAGGCCAGCCGCCAGTTTACTTGGCGGCTGGCCTGGATCTAACCTGTTTGCATAGGCATGAATTCGGTTCCAGCATTATAAGGATTAAGATTGGGTAAATACGCTTAACACTTGCATTTTTTCTTTGTCATTTGTCTTAGACAGGACTCTAATGATTGAAAACATTTTGACAGGCTTATTTTCATTGTATTTAATTAGCGTTCTAATAACAAACCAATACGTGTTGTATTAACCTTATGACATAATCGATTGCATTATATCGGGTGAAGTGTGTTTACGCGCACTGTTTAAGCGCACAAGCCGGTGCAAATACTTGTCAGTCTTCAATGTTCTCTCCAAATATTTCGTGTTTATATGCACTGAATTGCCTGATCATGCATACGGGCATAGTGTATACATCCCGGTGCAACAAGAACTCGTCTATCAACAGTGTTTAACCAATATTTTGAGACAAAAATATTTGCATGCACTGTTAACCCACATAATCTGGTGCAAATGCACGCCTTTCGCCAATGCTTCAATGGAATCATTCGAAATGACAATGTTTACTAAATACCCAATGTTCATGCACATTAGCTGGCGTTAAATAGACTATCTCACAGAATAGGTTTCGTGAGTAACTCATATTTATAATGTGATTTAAACATTCGTAACCACAAACAATGGCTATTATCAATTTCTTTGTTCTAAGGATATTAAAAAACTGTGTTTTCATTTAGTAAATGTGAAATGAGCATTAGGACCTAAAGTGCTCTGATTAAAATACATGGTCTATAAATAGTAATGTGTTTATTCCGAACGCACCTTTCTAGCGACACATAATAAAAGTGTCGAACCATTTCATAGTCATTGTCCAAGACAATCTTTCCCATCTCTATTACTTTGCAGGATGGACTTTTAAAAAGATCATTGTCCACAAAATAAACAGTTTAATCGGTTTACGCAATCTTCATCACAAATGTACTATTTCTCCTCTATACGATTATGAAAGGAGATAAGAAGTGCATCGGTAATCATGTTTTCTATAACTAATTGGACTGTGACGTCATTTAATCACAGAGGTTTTTTCATTTTAAAGATATCAAAATCTCAATCTGTGATATAGTCCTTGTTATATATATCTATCAGCATATGAAGGAAGCATCGCTATGTAAGGTCAGGTGCCGGGCCACAGTGCAACAGTTCAAATTTATACATTTATATGCGACAATGCCATATGAGTTCGATTCTGAATGTAAAATTCACCAGTTCGAGTTCTGACTATTGTTATTTACTCTCCAACTATTGATGAAGTCAATGTGTATACTTCTATAATTAATCAATTTTGAGGGAGGGAGTTTGTGGAAAGTATGGTCAACACCGAATGCAGATAAGATTTACAATAAGTTAGTTTAAATCCATTGCGAAACGAAATCCTACAACTTAGATTCTGCTTCCAGGATAAATAATGGAATTTTTGGGTTCGTCTCTGCAATTTCGCCCCGTCACTAACGAAGATCGAACCCGGAACTTTCGGCATCAAAGGCCGCTGCTCTGTCAGTATTTCCCTCAAACTGCTATACTGACAAACTCCTTCTATGGTGTTTGGTTATAAATCATTTCAACTCGGGCTGGTCCAAATATTATATATACGGGGTAACGGGTTGAGTTAAGTACAAGTGGGTTCGAGGACCGAGTGGAGGGCGGACGAATTGACGCGAACATAGGTTGTCGGACAAAGTACTTTGTTCGAGTGAATGACGCATGCAAGATGAATCCCGTAAGTAATTAAAGAGGAAAACCCCCCTTCGTTTTCCATCCACCAAACACCTCACCCCGTCTCCATTCAGTAACACGCGTGCGTTGGTGAAGGTAGTATATGATGCATCTTTCTCGTAGTAAGATCTAGACGGACGTAAAACGCATAATAGTGTTTGGAGATTGTGTCTGATAAATGGATTTAATAAGATTATAAAGACGTTGTTTGCATAAGCGAATATGATTGAGTTATAAGGGGAATTATTATAGGTATTTTTTTCATACTGTAAAGTGTTGGTCATGTACAATATGAGCTAATATGCTTGCATGCTCATCCAGGACCAACACTTTTTATTGAATTCTATTTTTCTATGAATGCAGGAAATTCTCGCATCGGATAAAAATAGCAAGAGCGAAACTAATTCAGGCTTCCTAATCTAGAGTTAAATATGTTGAAAGGAAAGAATTATAGAAGATGAGCATTTTGTTTCATATAGTCTACATGTTCAAACTTACTCAAGATATCGACGAAAATACGTGACAATAATAATATTACTTTTTGGCTTTCTTGAAACAAAAACTGTCTACATATATATGTTTAATGAAAAGATGATGTGACAAAGTGGCACCGTAGATTAGCCTGTGTGGTACGCACAGGCTAATCTGTGACGGCACTTTCCCACACAAGCATTGTAGCAACCTCGTTTTGATTTAACCTCCTACAATGTATTCTTCTCTTTCAAAAAGGAATTTATTGACATACGTTTAGATATTTTATGGTGCATTTTTATGTTGTACAGAGCGACCGGTGCAGAACGGATTTAGATAGGGACAGCGTGTTTGCTTTGTGCTCCTGATAATATTATTGACGGGTCTCGCCAATTTACCGCAGGATAAACATATCAGTGAGCGCGGTAATACGGGAATTTCGTCACCTAAGTAACAAAAGTAACCAAACCTGTCGCCGGGTAATCTATTTTTTATCTTTATCTTTAACGCAGAATGTGTTGGTTTTAACGTCGGATAGTGGGTGATTAGGAAACCAATCGATACATTAGAACAGTGTGTTACTTTTATAACAGATCTGCAAACGAAACGTAAAAGTGAGAACATATATGATATTATAATATCCAAGTCAAAGTGTTGTTTTAATGTGATTTAACTTAAAAGTGATTTTGATTTATAAGTTTTACAACTGTTTGCGTGTTCATTTAAAGATACTTTATACCCTTGTGTGATTTATTTCTAATTCAAAGCGGATAAAAACAATGGATATGGGATTCTGTGCTGGAGCTCCTTTCCCACGTGGATTATTGTTAGTGGTAGCGGTGCTGCTGTGCCTGGGCCAGTCACAGGCCCAATGCCCGGCGAGGTGCCAATGCTTCGGAACGCGAGTCCGCTGCATGTTCTTACAGATGGAAACCGTGCCCCAGGTGCCACCGTCCACGACGATTCTGTAAGTAAATCCTTTGTTTTATTAGCTTATTCATTTAACATGATTGTGAAGCAAATTTTTTTTAGAATAGTTACTCCCGATTCTTTGTTTGGTAGATCTTCTGTACGAGTATCAATACCTTTTAGCTATAAAGACGATTTCGTATCACAGAATGCAGATAGGGGTCCGTGTTCTCGAAGGGTTCTTAAGTATGATATCTTGCTTGAACTCAAAATTCTTGCCCAATTTTGAGTTCAACGATGATTATCGAAGTTGGGTGATGATCTAGAAATGAACTCGTACCAAACTCTTAACCTCGAACTCAAATTTTAGAATAAGTACTAAGCAATGCTTTTCAATCAAACTTATTACTGTCTCAAGTTCGAAACCAGCTTCCAATTATTGTTGAGAAATGATCTGTCTTTGTCTTGTCGGCAAGGTATCAGGGCGAGTGGTGGACTACTACAAATTAACAAAAGATTGCATTTGTTATGTAAACAGTACCATATTATATTTATTCAGCATCACTTTGTTGAAACCGACAAAATGAGAAATTGCTCATTCATAATCAATTTCTCATTTCGTCACAACGTTTTCTAGATTTGTCTGATACAGTTACCTCATAAATCATATCCATTCAGGAAAAAGGTGACTGTGTAATGTTCATGGTACATCCATTTCTCTACAACAGGTTCGTTTCTGTACAAACAGGTTAAACATCAGTCTCAATTAGCGGTTCAATCAGTCATGGTTATATGTAACACAGCCTCGAAGAAAAAACGTAGAGCGAGTTTGCATGCTTACTGCATACCAGCGGTTTTGTAAGAAGCTGATTTCGCAATCTTCCATGCTTTGTTTAGGGGTCACTGATTTAGAAAGATAATCTGCACGTGTGATGTCTTTATATGTTATCTTTTTTAGTATATACAAAGCCCGTCGAAAATTGATTTAACCGTTAGAAAATGTTTTACTTAGAGTGTAACCCAAGTACATGTATAATTAAATTATATCAGAAGACTCGTAAATAAAATAAAAGAGAAATTGCATGGATCGAAATAAAGAATAAATAAATAGGGGCCTGTATTTACTTTGACATATAGAGAATTTGACAATTGGACGTTCGAGGCAAACCTAATCCACTGTACAGTGGTCATGCAACTGTTGTCGTATTATGACATTTTGAAATGTTGTTGCCAAAATCAGAGGTTTACCGAGGTTTAATGTGTTAAGTCTTTGTTTTCATCAGTAGAAGCTATCTACACGTACTTCATATGTCTTTATTAAAATCACTTTCACATCCTATTTTCTTTTCTCTTGTGTAACCGCCATTTTCATGCGGCATTTTCATTACAATAAAACTTATGCATAGAGGTCACTTCATAGCTTATACAGAGACTGCTGTGTTATAGATTACATTAGCGTGACTTCTTGACCCATTGGGACGGTTTTGATTTATTCTTGTATAAAATTCTTGTATGTGATCTAAAACATGAAGCGTAAAAAAGAAAATGTTATGTCTTTGGCAGTCTTCAAGGCGCTTGTTTGAACTCAAGATAATTTAATTTGCATATCAAAATAAGATATTGTTGAACCAGTATAGTTTCTGTATTCTATTGCGGTAAAATATTTGATGAAAACAACATATTGAACGCAAAACCTATCCAGAATGTTTTTATATATCTCAGATTGTACATACGGTATGCGACGAATTTCAAAGGCGTTACAACGCTTTTGGATTTGAATACACACTTATTTGTTCATTACAGACTCTAAATACTTACGTACTAATTAATTTTACACCCAATGGCTATACTCAAGTACGCCCCACACAACATTACAGGTTCTCTACAGTGTTAAAGAAATTAATTCTAATATCCAAATCCCCCCACATCTTTGAAATAGCAGTTTTAAAGCATCACGAGAATATTTGATTGCGCCATAATGGTTTAGTCACGCGCACAGCCTACTCAGACTCTACCCTGTCCGCGTTCATTGTTCGAGAGGTTCAATATAAAGTACTATTACAGTGAAGCCTCGTTTATCCGGACCCCAATTATCCGGATGTCTCGCAATACGAACGGGAAAAATTGCTCGTCACAATTTCTCCTTTTCCCACAATGTTTTCTGCCATATCAGAAGATTATTTTTGAATTTCATCACGTTTTAAAATGTCGTCTGCAAACTCTTTCAATTAGGGACGGTCGACAATTTGGCGTTTGCTGAAGGGTTATAAGTATACACGTGCATACAGACTGTTCATGTCTTAATATGTATAAGAACATGCTCTGCTTCATTAGATGATTTGGTAATCCGGACATTTTGTTTGGAACGGCCGTGTTCGGATTAACGAGACATCACTGTAATCGTATTGTGTTGTACTAAAGAAGTTGGTAGTATCAGTCTAATACTACCAACGTCTTTAGTTACAATACAATACAATTCATCAAAGTGAATAGGCTTCCGGCCCACAATACATATAGACATTGTACAAATAGGATGAAATGTGTCCAACACTATCATCTATATTATCCATATACGAATTTATAAAAAAAAACGATATATAATGACGTTACAAGAATAACGTGAAGTCAAGCCACTTAAGTAAAGGACTTGCGATTATGCCCACATTCTTAGTAGGTCGTTATCCAACGTTTATGAAAGTAGACGAACCCATTATTCGGATGATATTTGGAAGACACCTTACCTAGACTTTACATGGGAAATTTAAAATTTTCTGATAATTCGCACGTAGCTTTGATTTCATTGTCTTTGTATGAATGCTCACCATTCATTCCGAGATCGGATATATGTGTGGTCTGCAGATGAAGACTATGGACAGGGTTGATATTCAAGTGGTATGAACTTGGTTTGTCAATCCAACATTTATGACACATCTTGATTATTCACAAAGGGCGCTCTACTCACGCCTTAAGGTTTCAGAGTAAAGTGAGTTTTGCTGTCCGATACCTTGTTTTTTTCTTGCATGAAATGGCTTAAACTGATATAAATGTATATCCACTAAATCAATGTTTGGTATAGTATAAACCTTCTTATTTTACAACGATTGTTAAACTATTTCTTACAACTCTCACCTCGATTCTGCTTCCTGGATACATAACCAGTACTTGCACCGAATATATATTAATAAAATATCGCCAACTCACGACCCTCGTGCCCTTAAGCCTCTTCTCTATCACGACCGCTGTTCTTAAGCAACTGTACGTAATAGCACAAACCCAACGATTTGGGGTTTCACAACGCCCAATAAATACTTCCGACGGTAGTCATGCACCGTGGTACTTATTCTTTTACCGGTGATAATCACCCTTTTTCAATCTAATCACTGATTTATATCAATATTGAAACACAGAAGAATCCCGTCAATACCAGGGTCCTGTGTGGTTCCGTGGTTGAGGTGGCGGTCTTAAAACTCGTGGGTCCCAGGTTCGAGCCCCACCGATACCCCTGGTTTGATTGATCGTTATACTGATGAACACGGGAAAGCTGTAACATAACTAAAGAATTGTTGACATAACGCTTGACCTCATATTAAAAAAAAACAAACAACGTTGACAGTACCTACTATCTTAACATAAGAACGAACACTTGACATAGCTTGGTTAAGGGCCAATGACACACAATCAGGAATTGTCTTAACCCTTTACCAAACAGCAAATTTTCGACTGTCCCAAATTGAAAGAGTTTGCAGACGACATTTCAAAATGTGATGAAACAGAAAAATAATCGTCTTATAGGGGAGAAAAAATTGTGGGAGAAGGAAAAAATGCTCGTTACGCGCAATTTGTCCTTTTCCCACAATGTTTTCCAAAGTCGTCTGCAACAAAGTGGTCAAATGTCGTTATTGTTTTGGAAAGGGTTAATTGTGTAGAACAGGAGATAATGTGTCCGGCTCTTGTATTGGGAATTTTGTGTGGGAAGGATCTCCTAATTCCATCTTAATTGAGTTATGTGCTAGGACATTGCTACTGTATCTGATTTGAACCGTAGATTGTTGCTCTCCCAGAGAAGGTCATGCATACTTACTAGAGACACTAGTACCTTTTCGTGAGCTACTGTACCGAAATAAGTTCGTCGTTGTCACACTAATCTACATCATTTCCGTTATGCTTTATGAAGGAAGGACGACGTTATAAGGTGGCAGAGATGATATCATAAAAACTGAGAACAACCCAGAATCTGGAAGGAGAATGTTTGCACCACAGAGGCTTATCCGGAACGATGTACTCAATTAAATTAAATCAAAATTTCAAACCTTTTCTTTAGATGTTTCGTCATCGACTTTTTCGATTTCATCACATTTTGAAATGTCGTCTGCAATGTCTTTCAATTTGGGACAGTCGAAATTTGGTGTTTGGTAAAGGCTTTAAACAAAACCAGAGCTTTGCGCCGCTTTTGAAAGGAGTTATTGCAAGTTTTACCAATCACTCTCTGTGCTGCTTCATTGATTGATAACCAGTACTTGTAACAAATGTGGATAAATGTGGCCAAGTGGACTCCGCCAGAGGCCGACACTGAACCCCCGGACCTCTCGCTACCACACGTATTCTGCTCTACAACGTCGTTGTTTAGAATGCAAAGGTAATTTTGTAACAGATAACATTTGGGGTAGCTAACAGTACGTTCCAGTTAATTAAATCGTTATGTTTTACATTCCCAACAAAGGAATGGAGAATGCTTTGAAGAATAATCACCCTAATTTGCCGCCACGCATTAAGAAAATCTGCGTTGTTATTTTTCTCTTGCACTCGTAGTTATTGCATTTTCTACTAATTTACTTACTAACTCTCTCTTGTGTGATATGGTTCTTGTTTTGAAGGAAGCAGTAAACCCTTACCTAAATGCAAATATCGTGTTGATTCAGTGATATCGGTTCTTCATCGTGTCAACATTATTTCGGCGTTTTTGTTGCGAAGCCCGGCTCATAACGTTGGAGGAGGTCCCTAAAACATGACTTCCAAGAAGTGCTGGTCAAACCAGGGGGAAAGCAGTATGATTATGTAAGTCACACTGTAACTACCTGGCATGAAAATCCAAAAGCCAAGATTCGAACCCATGCGGAGAGGGAACTGTGTGGTTTAAAGATCTGTACTCTTACCATTTAAGAACGGATCACCCTCTTAAACATAGCGTTTAGCAGGAAGAGTAAACTCAGTTCTCGTAATATCAAACCACATTCCGGAAATGTGAAACTTAGGCGATATGAAAATTAGTTCGACAAAACTATGAAATCAGTAATGAAAATGTGCTCAACACGAGCAAAGTTTTATTTCATCTCATTTTTTTTCAAACGCAGAACGTTCAGATGTGATTGCAATTCAGGAAAACCCATTTGTTCATTGAGGACTTCGACAGCGGAGCTCTACAAAGTGAGCAAATCCTCTGTTTCCCCCACATGTTTTGTGACGAGAATTGGCTGCCAAAGTACAGTTAGTACACGACGGATTACCCGTCTATTCTCCTTGTCTAGAACAGTAGATCTCCACGAGATGATTACTCTCTGTGCCAATTGAGAGACCGGTGAAGACAGATATCAAAATAAACAAGTCAATCAGCATAATTGAACAGTGCCTGTACTTCGTAAACGTCGCGCCGTCATAAAATAGATCCGACCTTTTTCATAAGTAACGCGATTATTGTTACTTACTTTTAGTTTTCAGTGTGCATTTACTGCAGTAAACTGCATACATCATCATGACAAAAAGGCAATTTAGTATTCTTCGCAAAAATGACGTCAGTTCAAAATAGCTCAGACTTTTATAAATAACGCAACTTTTACAGGTTTCTTATTCGCTTTTCCAACTATACGTATTTGGTACTTAAAAGGTTACTGTATATACCGGTAAACATTATGACAAGAAGAACTTGTTCGTAAAGAGCCATTTCGTCATTTGTCACGATGATTTCTATCACGTTTGGACAACCAAATTGAAACGTATACCAGAAACACAAACATGTACTATTGCTTTTGGGTACCGAAAAGGAAAGTAAATCAAACGGGTAAAAATGATATCCTCTGTATTGTCCCTGTAAATGTTTTGAGCGTAAATGTTTTCATACTTACAAATATTTTACAAATTCTTATGGACAGCTGAGTATGGGTCGGTCTTCTCTCATCATTAAGACATTGCAGCGTAACTGAAATAATGTTGACGCGATGTTAAAACCTATATAAATGAATAAGTGTCAGGAGTATGTTCCCATCATTGTCTGCATTGCATACACCTCAACAATACATGAGGAGGTTGACTTTTATCATCGGGAGAGTATGATAAACTCCCCTAGAATTCAATAGAAGGTAAAGGAATGTTCATAATTCATGTACGAAGTAATGTGTATCACACAGCACACGCATTCGGTCGTTGACATTATTTTTCTTATAACCTCTTTTGTATTGCTCTCTCATCCATTGGAGCGTCTTTCTTCAACATCATGACTAAAAGAGAATTAAAAAAAAACAAACAATATAAAATGTACAATTTATCAGTCTTTGAAAGTTACATAGTCTGAGGTTATAACGAAATGTACCCTTTGCCGCTCCTTCATTTTATATTGTAATGCATTCTTGGACCTTTTAGATTTTCATTTTATATGGACATTGTAAACGCAGGTTCGTACTCTGTGGTTAGATAGCTACGCGCCTTTCATTATCGTGCATGCATTGACTGTGATTATGCAATACAACACTGGGCTGTGTCAAGTATTTCAATGTCTAACCTATTTTGTATAATTCAGATAACAATATAATGCGGAAAAAGACATTGACGTGTTTCTGTTTAGATTTACGTTGACGGATGTGTTTCTTTTGTCTGGTTTTGTTTCTTTATTTTGTCTACACGATTCTAGTGAAAATGTGCTTTCGGCTAAAAAAAATAGTTTAATATAAATGGAGGTGTTAACAATCATTATAAATCATTATTTTTAATCAGTAGCTCATACATAAAAAGCGAAACTGTAAGATGTGATGCAAACCTATTCCTTTAATCAAATTAAATGGCGATTTAGATTTAACATTCAAAAGCTATATTTGAAAACGAAAGTATAATGGAAGAAGTCTCGGGAGAAACAATATGGCGGCTTCTATATTACTTCAGAGATGTTTTCATTGGATAAACCCGATGAGTTAGATCAGATTGGATGGCACGCCGTCGGCTCCTTGAATGCATACAAGAATGTACCAGAAGTGAGTAACATTCTCACAAATATAAACTTTCTTCGTCAAACATACATGTCAACATGATTGTCAGTGATAGTTACTCGAATATCAGTTAACTCTTATAGTGCTGGAGCCGACTTCGTGCTTATGCAAACAGGTTAGATCACAGGCCAGCCGCCAACACAATTGGCGGCTTGCCTGTGATCTAACCTGTTCGCTACTCTGTGTATCATTACTCAACAAAATTAAGAGGATGTCAAAGATTTTGGAAAGCAGACGACACAAAAATCTATCTTTATAAGATTACCCAGCATTCTAAGAGTAGAGGAATTTGAATACCACGTGGGTGTTACAGAACGGTGAGAGATTATCAGCGCACCTGTCCAATGGCAGAACCGATTGCTGATAAGAATGTGATAGAAACGCGCCGTCCTCAGATAATCCGGGCAGGAACGGGTCTGTGGAATGTGTCGCCCAAGACGAGTTTGTGTTGAGAGTATTTGGCTGATCTGTGGAATGTGTCGCCCCAGACGAGTTTAAACGGAGAGAAGTTGGCTGATCTGAGGCATGTGTCGCATATGATGAAAGTATGTGATGTTGGTTAGCTGATCATGATCTATGTTAAAGGCGATGATTTATCGATGGTCCTTGATGCATCATCACGTACAAGACCGGGTCTGTGAAAAGTGAAGCACAAGACCGTTTTGTGTGGAGAGAAGTTGTCTAATCTTTTTAATGTGCCGCACATGATGAACTTTTGGTGAGCTGGTCGGGATCTTTACACAAAGGGGATTGTTTTCCGTTTCCATATATTTTTAACACCACATACAAGAACGGGTTTGTGGAATGTGTCTACCAAGACGAGTATACACGGAGAGAGTATTTGGCTGAACTAGGGAATGTGCCACAAAGGACAAGTTGGCTTGGAGAGCCGTGGAATGTGTCGTGCATGATGGTTTTGCTGCTATGAGTGACTGGCTGATCAGGATCTATACATTAAAGCGATTGTTTGGAAAAAATAGATGATAGCCGTTTAGCAAAAAATGTCATAACGTGTATGATTACTAATGATTCATTTTTATAAGACGTTATCTAATTTTTAAAATGTATTATTAGTTCTAGTTGTTTTGCTTATGTGCAAAGTAGATGAATTTAGCCACACTATACAACACTCACCCCTTGTTTCCAGTTATAAGTAGATCGTGATACAATTAAACGTTGACACGTGGGAAAATTTTAACATCAAGATTGACTTATTAAGTCGTTGAACCGATGCAGCACTTGCAGTGTTGTATGATGTACTATTTAAAGTAGCTGTTGAAAGTATAGCTAATTCAGGAATCGTCAATATAGCATTGTATGAACAGCCTAGATGCGGTAGGTCTTATAAACGTTGCAACGCGTTTGGGTTTAGATACATATCAATCAAAAGCTTTGAGGCGAACTAGTAGTGCTTCCATATACAGCAGTAAAGCTGTGGTACGTTTTGAAAGAAAATGAGTTTTACCTTCCAGATTTCAACACATATGGGAACAAGCAACTTTATACTACTAGAAAGCTGCCAGCTGACAATGCAGCAAATATTTCATTGATTTACTGGATATAAGATGGAAAAGGTTTCAAATATGAAGAGAATGAACACTTTTTGAAAAAGGGAACATCCTTATATGCCCTCCTTTGAAGGATTTTTCAATAAGCCATCGGGCAGACTTTTGTAAGATGCCCCTTTTATTACGTACTGTCTAAATGGGAAATAGATAATTATCTCGTGTATTTTGACATTCCTTTCATTCAATGATTAACATTCTCACGCAAAGAATGTGATAAGACTTCATGATTTTGCTGGACATTTCCTGATAAAAAGGGAAACACATATCATAGATAAAAAAAGGGCGATTAGAAACTGCCGATTAAAAACCCGGCACTGCAAATCCTTATACTCCGTAGTCCCATTTAAAGGTGCTTGTTCTCAGTAGAGAGGAATTCTAACGTTTAAATAAGATGTCGTTGAAACAATACATGTTTTAATTGTTTTGTTTGATAAACGATTAAACGAAGCTATTGAAAGCATTATATATTCATTAATCTAACTATAAACAGTTCATTTGCGGTAGACCTCATAAGCGATATAACGCCTTTTGATTAATTTGAAATGTTACTTTTCTGTAAGTACACTTTAAAGAATCAAATAAGATCTAAATTTTCTTTCGGTTGCTTTTTTCAGTGCGTATCATATTACAATACAGGTGTTGTGCAGGTTTAAAGCAAACTATTTTTAAGTTTCCAACTTCATCATATCTGTGAACAAGAACCTTTAAATGAATGGTTAAGGTATTTTTGAAGCTATGTCGAAGATATCCAGGTTCTTAAACCGTTTCGAAACAACAAGAAATCGCTCACAATGGAAATCAGTCGGAAGCCTGGGAAGACAGTTGTTCAGATCTATCTACTGGTTAGAAAGAACAAGAAGTAAATGATACATGAGTAGGTGCACTGACCGCATTGGTTTAATCGTTAAACTGCCGAAAGTGACATGACAAACGCTCCATCAGCATAAACGGGTTTATTTGCACTTTTATTTAGACAAAGATTTATCCAATAACGATTGTTTAAACGAATGTTAAGACCTGTTTTTTCAATAGCAATGAACTTTTTATTTTCCAAAAAGTTAAAAGAAAATAAGAGAAAAAAAAAAGTGACTTTGTTATAATAGATACAGAGGATGCAGAAAGAGTCTCTACGGATTAGCCTATGTTTATCATGTTGGCTCAGCATTTACCGAAACTTATGCAGGAGACTACAGACTCGACATATTTGCAAATAATGACTCATATGTAATTGAATGAGGTTTGCATTTTCAATGGATCATAATTTTGAAAGATCTTAACAAGCGAAATTCCCATACCCCTTGCCTTGATTAAATGTCGGTTTCCTTTTCATTTCTGCATAATTTCAGCATGCTTTCCCTGCTCAAGATTAATCGAATTATGCATGGCGTTTGGCCGAAGGAAGCTAATAGCCCATTTCTCACCTACTAATCCATGTGTACCTAGTCAATTCACTGAAACAGTTTGAGGAGGTTTATTTTTCATAGTGACAAAATAATATTTCATGATACACTTTGATTAGTTATTCCTTTGCTCCGCAGTGATTCCTTTGTCATACATCTAAATTTGCAAAATGTGACTTTTCGTACGTTTAATTAGGACAATGAAAGTTCAATTAAAAAGATACATCTACTTGTACTTCGGTTTGAATACACACCAACGTTTTCCCCCTTATTATTCATATAACGGCTGAAATAAGGTTCCGTATTTAGCTTTCAGTATTTACATAAACTTAGAATTTTGTATGAATTGATTTGGGTTAAAGGTGCTCAAGGTAGTAATAGACATTTTATTCCTTCTTAGTACAGTATGAGTTCATAAATTGCATGTACCAAGAAGTGTTCTCTGCAAATCGGAAACAAACAACAATCACCCTATCAGTGGTAAAGTTTAATATTTTAATTATTGATTGTACACAATTAATACTTTGTTAGACAAAATATAAACTGTGTACAATCGATAATTCAAACACGGCTTAGTCTTGGGGTGAATAACCCCTTATTCTGACTTGTTTACATATGTTATTTGAGATGACTAAAGCCGATTCTATCAAAGCAACATTGCTGTATCATCGTGTTATATCAACCAATAGTAAGAACGTGTAACACTTTCGCCACGGGCATCAGTTGAATTGATCTTGACCATCTTGCCTATGTAAGAGAAACAGTTGCGAGGATCTAACCTTTTACTACTTACATCCATGTTGCAATCTTTATGCAATCCCAGTTAGCAAACATAAACATTAAATCAGGAAATATCGTTGGCCAGCTTTGGATTGAAGAGTCATCTAAAATGATAGACACTGACATGTACTAAGTATGGACGAACGTACTTGACGTAAAACAGTTACTTTAGAAGATCATGTCAAATCAGTAATATTTCCTTTTGTTTAAGAGGTTTTTGAAAACCTTTCCTGGAGACGAGTTGTAAGTAACGCCTATTTACAGACAGTGTGGTAAGGAATTTGCTACCAACGATAGCTCATGACATTTGCTGCTGACCTTTGGGCTTAATGTATCCATATCTTTTAAAACTTTTTGTTCACAGATGTAAGGCCATCTGGTAGTATCTGATATTTAGAAAATTCATACCACGGTGCTGTTGTACTTTGCTGTTGTATGATATACACTGGAAGCAGAATCAGCACGCATTGAAGCGTTGAGATCATGTTTCCAATGAATCTATATGTATTTAGGCCAAAAAGTGTTGCAACGGTTTTAGATCTACCGCATCTAGAATGTACATACACAGGTCTATTTAAGCTTCTTGAATTGACTATTCTGGCAATGACTATCATGCAGCAATGCTAGAACTATATTGTTTCAACCGCATTTGATTTTGTATTTTAGATTTCATTTTCTGTGAACAAGCAACTTAACATAAAGAGCCATATTTCGTGATTGTAAATAAACCATTCTATATGGCGGCATACCCTTATTCACATGTTTGTGACTTCAAACCATTTGCTTAAGAATGGTGAAATTTCTTTCCAAAGCATACGCCCCCTTTTCCTTCGATATCTACTTGTCCTACACATATATAAAACCGTTCATTCTTAATTATATATACATTGTACAAAGCTTAAGATCATATACAGGTTTCCAATGGAACTGGAAAAGGTCGATTAAGTTTGCACTGCATTACCCTTCTGATGTTGAAATTAAATTACCAGTCAATGTGTTTTGTGCCTTTTGCGAGTAGTGCCGAATGGCAATTAGGCAATGAAACCACATTCCCATCAATCATGGGTTACGCTTTTCTTTGTTGATTTAACCCTTAATCAAACGCCAAATTTTCGACTGTCTCAAATTGAAAGATTTTGCTGACGACATTTTAAACTGTGATGAAATTAAAAAATAATCTGCTAATAGAGAAGAAAACTTTGTTGGAAAAGGAGAAACTGCTCTTAACGAACAATATCCCCTTTTTCCCCACTGTTGTCCAGAGTCGTCTGCAACAAACTGATCACATGTCATTATTGTTTGGTTATGGGTTAAGTGTATTGGTTAGACTGATCATAAGACTACTTAAATGATTCAAATGTAGATTGGACTTCAACCCATGTCCTCTAATTTCTCAAATTGCTGTAGCAGCAGCAAAAACAAAAATGCTCTCATGTTATATATCCTTTTCCCAACAAAATATTCTTACAAAACATTTTTTCCTTTGGCCAATTTTTAACATATCCGACAAGATGAAGTTTCATTTCTTTAGTTATGTACGAATAGACTCTGAGGTTAAATCATTGTAACCAAAAGAGATAATGTATCTTTTGTTTAAGAAGAAACGAAATTCATCTTAATACTGTCTAACGCATTATCTTATTAAAGCCGTTCTTTTGGATCGTTTAACCCTTTCCCAAACAACAAATTTTCGACTGTCATAATTTGAAAGAGTTTGCAGACTACATTTCAAAATGTGATGAAATTGAAAAATACTCTTAAGAAAGAGCAGAAAACCTTGTGGGAAAAGGAGAAATTGCTCGCCAAGAGCAATTTCTCGTTTTCCCACAATGTTTTCCTGAGTCTGCAACAAAGTGGTTAAATTTCGATTTTGTTTGGTAATGGGTTTAGACGCTGTAATTCGCCTGTTTGGGATGAAGGATATTTTAGGTCGAACGCTCGCGCGCTCGAATCTCATAAAACTCTACACTTATGCCCTTCTGAAGAGAATAAAAAACAAAAATCACATAAAATTCAGTAACAACACAAAGTGATTGTTTTACACGACAACCCTTACCTCCTATCTCATAAGTAAACTGATTATAAACATCGAGTCATAAAATTCGTGACCGTTTATTGTTAATAACATTGGTGAACTTTAAGATTGCCGCAGCGGAATATTTCAGAGCTTGTTTGTTATTAACATTTTCTTCTTTTGTTACAGAGGTCTCTTTACAATGTCTTGGTCAATACCTATAGGGCCTTGTTGAGCCCAATGGTTAAAGGCCCATTAAAGGAGATTAATGCTATACCAAACTATATTATTTGGTAAACTTTTGGACAAATTCAAATAGTTACAACCAGAACAAACCATCAGCACAACTTAAATGTTAAACTTAACCAGAAATAACCTAGATAAGCAAGTTTTATGATTCAGATTTCCTGATTCTTCATCTCTGACCTTGGGAGTTAATACACACATTTTTGAACCGACCAATTAGAATTCGATATTTTGAATATGTAAACAAACAGGTTGTTGATAAACATGATTGAATTGGAGACAACTATGTTTCAAGCACAAAATAACTTATTTTAAATGAGTCTATTAAATAGGGTCTCAATGCATTCCTAAATCAATATTCATGAAATTTTTTAACATAACAAAAGAACTCCATATATTTTTTCTGTAATTTATTTGTACTCCTCTCCTTTGATGTGCCTTTAAGCTGTATGGCATGTAGAAAATCCAGGACTCTGGGTTCAATCTTCAGCGATGACACTTTGATTTTTCTTAAAATGTTACTTTTGACAAAACACGATAGAGCCATGCTATTGCTAATTTATGTAATGACTCTTTTAGATTCTTCAGTACGTCGCAAGGGTCTTCCTTACTCAATCCCAAACATTAACGACGTTTGACTACTTTGTTGCAGACGACTTTAGAAAACACTGGGATTTCTGCTCTATCTGAAGAATATTTTCCAATTTCATCACATTTTGAAATGTCAAAATGCGAAATGTTGAAATGCAAACTCTTTCAATTTCGGACAGTCCAAAATTTGTTGTTTGGGAAAGGGTTAAAGGACACTCCCACGGAATCAGCGGTACTGATATGGCTCAATCCCGGAATCCCTAGTTCTGAGACCAAAACCTTAACCATTTGGCCACATAGGAATAGAATATCAGTCTTGTAGCGAATTACATTGCTTTATTTCTGTGACTTCTCTAGTCCGAATCATCAAGACGAAGATATTTCATTCCACACAAACATTTACAGTTTGGATCGTCCGAGTTTTGACTTCTTTAGCATTTATTTTTATGAATGACAACAGAGCATGCCCATGTGCGACATCACAATTATCTTACTGTAATGTAATCTAATTGTTCGAGAGTGACATAATGTCCATTCATAACACTTAAGAGTATGTCCCCGATTATTATCATGTCACTTTGCGCAGTGAGTATTTCACTAAAAGTTCACAAACAAGAAGTGAAATGTCAAAGAAAATGCCACGTCTAAAACATAATGGGTGTCATCTGTAAACGTAGGTGTGTGAATAGTCATGCATATATATTGGAATAGAATTCATTGAATACGTATATTTCGCCATGCAAACACGCATATAATTATTTAATATAAAAATAATGCATACATTTCATTTCTATACCGTATAAGAAATCAAAATAGTTGTTCTACAATAAAAGTTGTTTGGTACAATATATAACCTAAACATGATTCGATGACATCGAAACCTAGATATAGATGTCTGGATCTCTCTGTAGACTTTCTTTTGGTTTTACACTCATAGTTATGTGCACGTGTTAATACCTTTGCTTTGCTTTTCTTTTCTTTTTTTATCAACATATACCCTGATGTAACTTAAGGTGAAATCGAATCATGTTTGGTCTTTTACCGTATTCAACTTGAAAACGAACCTGAAAAAAAAAGCCCCAAATATATACAAAAAATACCTGTGTTGCCATTAATGTGGATGCATCATCGTTATCAAATGATTCCCCCATACCAAAACACTGCCTGTCTCAGAGCTTCATAAGCGAATAAGGAATCTTGAGAATAAGAAGTTTTACCCCACTCCCCTCCCCTCATTAATTCTATGCCTTAAGGCAGATGCTGCCTAAGTCTCAGAAAAACCGGTGTGACAATCGGATAAGTTGTTTGACGTATCGGTTATTAAAGTGCCCTATGTCAAGTTAGTAATGTTACGACTCGCCTGGATTCATGAATGCTACACTATTGCTCTTAAGTGTGTTGCCAAATTACACTCCCACGCAGACAGAGGTACGGTTGGGTTTCAAGCCTGAGAACCCCACATTTTGAGACATGCATGTTAATCAGTGGACCACGTTGGACCAAAGAAGCAACAGTGAGCTCGTTTCTAAAACAAAAGAAACTCAAAGTCGGACGATTTTTCTGTGAGATCACCGCTGATACCTTTAACAGGGTTTCCATTGGCCCCTTGATTTATGCTAATTTTTTACACCTTGTATATGAAATTGTGAAAAAGAAACTGATCGTCTTTATGGTCATATCTACGAATTGAGGGTCATTTACTAAAACAGTCGGAGTCAAGGAAATCCCTGTTTAAGATAGTTCAAATGAAATTCGGTCTTTTAGAAATAATTCGTTACATGTTTCATGAAGTAAATCGCCCAAGTTAAATGGTCTTTAAGTTAAATGGTCTTTATCTATTTACGTTCCAAATACCGACCAAAATTATGATTGAGTAACAGATGTCTGACAGAAAACACGTTTCTCCAATGCGAATTTCGGGGATTTATGGCTCATTTAATATAATATACTTCCATTTTATTTAGGTCGCTCTCTACCGAAACAAAGCCGGAGTTTATTGAACGCTCTTCAATCCGAACGTAGACAGTTAGAATTAATTTCGTTCTTACCCTTAATATGTTTATATTTGGATTTCCACTACAGTAACCGTTTTTATACGGTTTCTTAGCAAAAAATCGATTATAATCAAATTGAAATAGTAATGAACTTCTCACTAACGCTAGATGTGATCTTTCTTACTTGAAGGCTAGGTTTGATGGGAAAAACAGGTTTTTTGTTACATAATTTATATATACATTTGTATTCTTGGATTTGTGTAGCTTTACGTCGTTTTCAATAGATTTTCGATTACCAATTGTTGTCAGTAAACCATCCCTTGTAATTTGAGAATTGTTAGTTTTACCCATTTAACAACTATCAAATAGCGCGTTTGTTTTCTTTTCGCTTTTCCTTATTCATACCTTATTCATATGAGTTAAGACAACCAAATCATGTGTGTTAACAAGTGTTATATTGGCTGATTATTTTATTCTTTTGCAATATTTCCAGCCTAGAAAACAAACTTTGCACAATGGTTTACATAACCGAAGTCCGTTTCTTAAACACAACGTATAGCCACACAAGCCTCGTCAACTCCTACCTGAAATACAGATGTCTTGGGTTCAAGTTCCGGCATAGCCATTTTCTTCACGAGGTCTAATGATCAATTATATTCACATAGGAAAGCAGTTAGCGACTTTGAAAATAATACTTGTATTATATAGTACTGATAAATTGATACAAGGGGACCTTTTCACAAAGCTACTGTTTCGTGAAACGACTTTTCCAGCAGCTTAATCCATGCATTTACAAAAGCTAAAGACACCTTCTTGCGTACGTAGCTTAGTGAAACGGGCCCCTGTTTCTTGTCAGTAATGGATAGTGATCGACTAAGCATCTTGCGTAGAGAATGTGCGTAGGTTCAAAACAACAGTCCCTCTTGAGATAAGCAGTATTGCAAAGTAACACATTATTGCTTCCAATAATTTGTTACATTATAATATCGTCATTTCGTTTAAGACGTTTTCCAAATATATCAGTTTTGGCTTACGCAAACATTTTTTCATAAATCGTTTCGTAGAACGCTTCCCAGGATAATTGCTTTTTAGGCTGATCTCCGTGAATGACTGGATTACTGTTGAAAACGACGTTAAACACACATCAACAAACATTGCTAGCATGGTCCGATGCGGTTTCCACAAGTTGTATTTAACTGGTAAAGGTTTAACACCTGTTTGGTTTCTTGATACGTCGGTATCTGCATGATATGTTATTTGATAAAAAATGACTTAAAAATAACAAAGAGCGCTCTTTCGTCTCGGAACAAAGAGAACGTCTGTTGTATATATGATATCTGGGTGTTATGAGTCAGTGAGCTTGATTACGAAAAATGTGTCAAACACCCTTTACAAGACAATGTCTTAATATCTTTTTTGTGATGCATGTTAGTTTTGATGTTAATTAACTCACAGTTTGGAGATGGAAATGGTGCTCAAACAGTTTCGTCTCAGAACAAAGAAAATGTATTTCTATATGGTATTGGGGTATTTTGAGTAATTGCGCCTGATTATGAAAAACGTGTAAAGATCCTTTAACAGGAAATACACGATCTTTGATTTTCTGTTGCATGCGCATGTGTTTTGGAAAGACATTATTGCTCAGACAGTTTCATCTAGGAACAAAAGAGAACGTCTGTTGTATATTTGATATCGGGGTATTATGAGCCACTGAGCTTGATTACGAAAACTGTGTCAAACACCCTTTACTAGAAAATATGCTATCCTTGTGTTTCTGTTGCCCGTGAAATTTGTTATTAGTGTTTGGAAATTGGTATATTGCTCAGAGTGTGTTGTTTCGGAATTAAGATAACCGATTTATTGTATACATGTATATGGTATCGAGGTGGTATGAGTCACTGAGTCTGATTACAAAAAATGTGTCGAAAAACCCTTCACAAGAAAATACACGAACTTTGTCTTTTCCTATTGCAGGCTGTGTACAATGAATTAACATGTATTACAAATCGGTGCAACGGGGTTAAGATATGCCGCGTATAAACTGTATATACTCATTGACACTTTCTGAATCAACATTGATTTTAAAACCTATTGTTTTAATTGCTTACCATAAAATAAACATTTTGTATTGTTTCAACGGAATTTTTGTTGACTTTCAAATTGTCTCATCTGTGATCAAGCACTTCCCAGTGATGCTGTAATACCTTACTCCATAAAACCTAACATCGTCTTGTGGGCTGCAAGTACATGTATCAGCAGAAGCTATGATAACTTGAATATTACTTCTAAAAGAAGTCTTTCCTCTTTGTCACAAATGGTTATATTGACACAATAGTTTATCCTTATGTCTCGATGATTCTAACCGTTGATATGAACAACGATTGGGGGCCTTTGTTTCATGGTATTGTTTGTTCATATGCTATTGCTTAAATAATGAACCTCTTACAAATTTACATACAGGGGAAATGATTAAGATATTTAAAGAAGTCCGAATGATCATTGCAACACAGTTACAGCTTGGATCACTCCAGTTACAATAACTGTAAAGTATACATAGCTATATAAAAGTATATGGGTCTCCGGAAGTGATTCATCATCATTGTTTATCGTCTCTTTTGGTATCGGTCCGTAAAATATACCGTGATGATAATTGGTATGTGTTGATGGATCATTTATTTAATGCAACCTGTAGTATTCGACTCCTTAGATAGTATAATGTTTAGAAACAAAACCCCCGTTAAACAAAAATGGACGTCAAAAAAGAATAAAAACAAATTGTTTTATGATTAATGACATAAATCTATGTGACAAAAGAATGTATAGCTCCTAAGGAGCATTTGATCCCTTTGTCACAGTTGTTTCTCAAGTCTTACGCGACAGATGCATCAACATGAATTATTGTGGAATAACTGGATCAACAAGTTGAAGTTGATGTGCAAAAGTTCCTTCAATTAATGAGCCATGTACCTTACAACAACAGAGCATATTCCAAGAATAATGTCCCATGTCAAAACTGAAATAAATGGAAATGGCAATATTGTATTGTGAGATATTATTGGAAGCCTCTCAGTGAGACGAGTTCAATGATGTGTTACATTTGAAATATTGGCTTGTTACAATATCAAAATAAAAGGGATTTTTTACCTTACGCACGTTCTAACCGTACGCTCCTACGCTGGGTCCTGTTTCACGAAGTTGCATACGCAAGAACTTATCATAAGCTTTCCCATCTTATAGTGGTTTAATTCATTGTCCGCTACGAAAGGGTAACGAATTATAGTCTTTGTTGATACTAGTATATCTGTGTAGTTCGTGTATCTTATTATTGGATTACTCTCTTAATCTACATGAAAAACAACGAATATCCTTTTGCAGCAATATTGTTTGACCATTTCCTTGACGTAATACACCAGGAACTTCTAATGCATGCTGGTTGTCATCTGCCACGTTGTTCATATCTAATTCCCCACTAGTATCGTCAGTAATAAACTCAGGCAATGTTTCTATAACAATCAAAAGGGTTTCTTGAAAGGTCAAATTTGTCATAAAATGCACCACTTATTTGAATAATTTCTCTTCATTTTTTTGTGGCACCATTTACCTTATTAATATCATATTTTCTATTTAGGTGGTCTTCTATGAAGATAGTGCGAAAAGCTATAACGTCCCCTTGTTACGTTTAGATTGAATACTCTATCGCATTAAAGCTTTGTATAAATAATCGGTTGGTCGGAACAACTACGTTTAGGGTTCAGTGCAATGACTTTAGTATGTGTTTTAGACGGCGCTTCTCTTGTGCCAAACAGTAACTATAGTACTGCACTGAACTCTCGATATACTTGTTAACTAGTTAACTGCATGGATATCCACAGGAAGATAATTAACATACTTCTGATATCTTGCTCATAAAACTTAAATTAGATTCGGACTATGATACTACTGCACAAATAGCATTCAAACTTTAGATTGCAGATGCTCAATCAAACATATGTCAAATCAAACACGAAAAAAAATAGTCAGGTGTATTTTAGCGGTCTTACACAGGTTTCATCAGATAAGTTATTGTCTCAAACAAATTCTCCATAAGTCATCACTGGTTTCTTAATACCATTGCTGCTTGTGCCTCAAAGCACGAAAGTATCGTTTGATGGCTAAACATTACTACTCTCAATATGGGACAATCTCTCTGTATCCAAAAGTAACGTTGCCTGTATTAACTAAGACTAAAGGGATAAATAACCGATGTTTTAATCAGACTTGCAATCTTCCTTTATTTGATTTTGAACACTTATTACCCCGACCGATTGAAGTTTTATTTACACGCGGCAAATACTAAATGAGATATATAAATATACTTAAACGATAATTGACGTTGTTATCCCTTCTTTTTCTAAATCTCAAATACATTACCCATATCCTTAGAGCTGACCATGTTTGAAAGTCAATGTGGTAAAAGGGGGATTTGCTCATTATTACTTCATGGACAGACATCAACGTATAGCAACCGATTATGCATTTTTCTTTACAGTTATTGTCTTTATATTAACATGTATATAGTGTTATGGCTCTCCGCTAGAAAACAAAAAAATGCAAGCTCCAATCATGTTTACACGACATTCATTCAAAAACATCGAGTAGTTGGGTCGGACAAAACATGCCTCTTTTGACCCGTCTGTGCAAAGGTAGAATCATGTGATCGTTGAACTGGAGTTACAAAAGTGTCTTCCGTGATATAAACCCGTATCACATCGTTAATTTTGAATTAATGTTATTTATTTCAGTTTTCCATTTTATTTTTCATTTCATAACTTATAAGTTCATATTTATAGGTGGCAAATGTAATTACAGTGAAACCTCGTTTATCCGGACCCCGATTATCCGAATGTCTCGCAATCCGAACGAAATTGTAAGGGAACGGAATTATTTGACTAGTTTGTTGCAGCAACTTTTGAAAACATTTTGGGTAAAGGAGAAATTGCTCGTAACGAGCAATTTCTCCTTTTCCCACAATGTTTTCTGCCATATCAGAAGATTATTTTTGAATATCATCACGTTTTGAAATGTCGTCTGCAAACTCTTTTAATTTGGGACAGTCGAAAACTTGGCGTTTGCTAAAGTGTCATAAGTATATACATACAGACCGTTTATGTCTTAATGTGTATTAGAACATGCTCTACTTCATAAGTCCGGATGATTAGGTAATCCGGACATTTTGTTGGGACCGGACGTGTTCGGATTAACGAGACATCACTGTACTGTGTCTTGAAGACTTCTTTTGCATTGCTGGATTAGCAAACTTAGCTATTCAAAGCTTTTAATAATGAGTTTTTGTTAACAAGTGCAAGAAAACATGATCGAAAAGTCATTGTTACTTAGCCGCCTCACTCTCTACAGCATAGCAACAATCAATCAGGACAAGATGTAACCTCTGCGTTACTGAGCCGACATATGTCTTGGACTGTCACCCGGGAGAACCGGGATCGAATCCTCACAGGGGACATAAAATCCAAAGTGGATTTTTCTAGCTATGCTTTGTTGCGGACATTGTTCGTAAGATCATGACTTTCGAACCGATATAATAACAGAATGAATATCACTGTTTTAAACAATGATAAGGAAAGCATTGTTATTCTCTTTACAAAACCTATGTGAATATCCCTTCATTAAATAAAACTCACTCTACGAAATGGGATTTTGCGACTGGTCTAAAATGAAAGCATCAGCAGACGAATAGAAATAGCTTGTGAAAACCGTTTGTGACAAAAAACATACATAACACTTTGGAGCAATTCATAATTATTTTGTTAGAATTGCTCCACAGGAAATCTACAGACAATATATCAGAGGGGAGTAAAATAGAGTAATGGGTGGAGAAATGTTGAAGCATTCTATATAGAATCTATATTTCCGTTGAGGGGGACGTGGTTGGCATCTTAATAAGCGGGTAGTAAGTGACACGTTCTAAACCCTATAGTTTATATATACTCTATTCATCTCAATTCAAGCTCTTCCCTGTCCCTTAAATCCAGATTATATTTGTATGTAAACATGACTATGTACCATGTACTTGTCAGATGAAATGTATGTTCTGTTCTGGTCTGTTCCTGTGAGGAAGATAAAATAAAAAATTAAACGTTATAAACAACCATAATCATCATACAGTGATGTCTCGTTAATCCGAACACGTCCGGTCCCAACAAAATGTCCGGATTACCAAATCATCCGGACTGATGAAGTAGCGCATGTTCTTATACACATTAAGACATAAACGGTCTGTGTGCACGTGTATAATTATACAGCAAACGGCAAATTTTCGACCGTCCCAAATTGAAAGAGTTTGCAGACGACATTTCAAAACGTGATGAAATTCAAACATTCTTTTGGTATGGCAGAAAACATTGTGGGAAAAGAAGAAATTGCTCGTCACGAGCAATTTCTGCTTTACCCACAATGTGTTCAAAAGTCGTCTAAAATCTACAATGAAGGAGGTGCGGAATTATAGAATAACGGAGACACAGATGTGCACTTCGTTAATCTCCGTGTTCAACCGAGTGTTTCTGGAATCGCACGATTTATCCGCCGAAACACTGTACGGTACATGACCCTAATGGATGTTACTTATCACCGTAAAGATCTACTTTATCAATGATCGATAGAAAGGTTTGGCCGTCGTCAAGAAAGCTCATCTTTTCATACATTCTCTTTAACTACATATTATTGTGACCTGACTTACCGGTATTCTACCGAGTGTTTCCGGAATCGCACGATTCATCCACCGAAACAATGTACGGTTCATGACCCTAATGGGTGTTACTTATCAGCGTAAAGATCTGTTTTATCAATGATCGATAGAGGATTTAGGGCGTCGTCTAAGAAAAGCTATCATCAAACATCCTCTTAAACTATGAACTATTGTGGCTTGACTTTTCCGAATTCAATCGAATGTTTCCGGAATAACACGATTCATCCACCGAAAAGATGCTCGGCACATGACCCTAATGGATGTTACTTATCCCCGTAATGATCTGGGACATCAATGATCGATAAATGATTTGGGATGTCGTCTAAGAAAACACATCTCTTCATACATCATCTATATCTACACATTACATCATATTATTGTATCGTTATTTGGCCATTTGAGAAACTATAGACGATATAGCATTAATGGGAGAAATTGTACATGTATGCGTAGAGCAATATTCTCCTTGATATAGAATATGTCTTAAACGTCCAAACTGGCTTCCAAGACCAAAATCATTTACACAAGCGTTTTCACCTTGTTTTCCTCCTTTGTAGAAAACCAACGCCAAATCGCCTGTTTACATGTACATATATTTGGTCTAGGGAAGCCAGCTTAGACGTTGAAGATACAATCTAGAGCAAGAAACATTTTGTTGCTTGTTCAATTAGACAACGTCTGATAGTCTGATATATGTAAATACAATCTACATTAGCCGGCTTATCTTCAATCGATATTAGCATGGGCGCATCTCTGTATATTGGCTTGTCAAAGGTCAAGGGTTCAACTCTAATTTAAAGTTTTGCTCCTTCGAGTTGTTGGTATCTGGGTACCGTTTTATCAAGAACATACGGTAAACACTTGCGTAAGTAAAATGTAATATAAATGTACGTGGATAGCATCATAAACCAAACCTTAGATCGCCAGCATCAGGTGGCTCCAAAAAGCATGACAATTATCTTAACCCTTTCCCAAACAATAACGACATTTGACCACTTTGTTGCAGACGACTTCAGAAAACATTGTGGGCAAGGGAGAAATTGCTTGTAACGAGCAATTTTTCCTTTTTCCACAATGTTTTCTGCCTTATAAGAATATCATTTTGCAATTTCATCATATTTTGAAATGTCGTCTGCAAACTCTTTGAATTTGGGACAATCGAAAATTTGTTGTTTGGGAAAGGGTTAACAATCCTTGCAAACAGTCGTAAAGTTCTACTGAGTGAACACTGAGTCTTAGCAGTTCCAGTGCGGAAGTCTGAAAGCACGGAATTCTCTGAATGCACATTTAATACGGAAGTGATGCCAAATGTCTACAAAAATAAATTCCGTTTTGTGATTTGTGTATCATCCTATTCGCCCATACATGTACCTCATCTTACCGAATCCTTAGCAGAAAGTCAAAGGAAACATTGTTACAAAAGGAGAAATCACTCTGTGGAAAGTTTTCTACGTAATATAAACAATGGAAATGATTTCTTTTTTAGTCTTTCAATGATCCATAATTTGTGAGGGATATGGACTTTCATGATAAGAAGTCTCCCGACTGGCTTACGGAATGTCGATCGTTCTACCCGACTTAACCAGTCCTTATGGACAGTTAAGTATGGGTCTTCCTCCATCACTAGCAGATGGACATCACAGCATCACTTAAACAATGTTGACGCGATGTAAAACCCATAGATATATAAAAGATGATCCATTATTATCGTCTGGCGTTTGTTTCAATTTGGATGAGTCCACATTATTGTTTGTGTAGACAAGCATTATTCTAATCTTTAGCCGATATGCTTGGCGATTTACATACGTTAGATGGTGAGAATAAGATATACATGTATATGTGATCGGAGTATGATCTAGACAAAACGGTTCATATCAACCCTTTTCACATAAACTGTTAACCCGCTGAATGTATTAACGATAGTTCATTCTGAATGATTTTGATAGCATTGCAACTGCAGAAACGTGTGAAAATGGAAGGTATTTATCTTATGGAGCAATTTCTCCTTTTCTCACAATATTTTCTGCCTTGTCATAAGATTATTTTTCAATTTCATCACATTTTGAAATGTCATCTTGAAACTCTTTCAAATTGGGACCATCGAAAATTTGGCGTTTGGTAAGTGCTAAAATGTTGAAACGATGTTCGAACAAATGTACTTTAGCATTGTAAACATACCACTTATAGCAAAGACTACCCTTTCCTACAGAAGGAAGGGAAAAGGTAAATTTCTCTGTCCGTTTAGTCAAGCGTTGAGCTTTCGCTCCCTGATAATGAAGAAATAAAGCAAGTGTCAAACTTTATCTAGATTTAAGTCTTTCTTCGTAGACGTGTCTAAATCGCCCATTTAATGACACGAACATAATTATGCCGACTCAAGACATTTTTTTTGTTCGATCGTATTGTTAGATAAGCCGAAACTAATTTGCATTTACAATGCTTCGTGAAGCAAGTAATGAACAGTAATCTCGTATCACGGGATATTCCGTGATTGCCTCGATTTGCAGATAAATCCGGCTAATAAACGCCGTTATCAATTGTTTTGATTGGATCAGACAGACGGTCGAGTTCGGTTGAACTGCAATGGTTATGAATCCCTTATTTCTAAAATATGTTGATATTAGGAATGTTGATGAAAAGGACTGACACCACATTTTTTCTGCTTAGACGCATTTGCTGTAGAATTGAATAGAATGTTATTTTGTTATTCTGACCCAGAATACAATATAAATATAAAATACAATATGTTCATGAGTTTTGTCTGAAATATACAGTAGAGTACACAAGAAACCAATATGAAAAACAAAAATACCATTCCATCTTCTGTGCGATTTATGATTTTGTGAATTTGTCGCAAATTTTTCAAAATCCAGTCCTCTTAATTCTTGTATGGGGGTAGTTGTCTTGGAGTCTATGATAAGATGTTTCTTGGAAGAGCAAGCTCTGCTTTAGTCTCAACGTGTTCAGATAAGTTGATCGATGAGCACCAAACAAGTGTTGAGACAGCCGCGTCCTAGTGGTTGGATTACAAAACTTGGAATCTAGTGGTCCATCTCCGTGTGGGTTCAAACAACGGTTTATGGCGAAGACGGTCTCCCAGATTTATGAGGGTTCTACAAGGATTGACGATTACTTATAGGTAGTTCGGTTTGGGACTTTCCACACCATTATGAGCTGGGCATCGCCACACGACTGAAATACTGATGACGCGATGTAACTCGCATATAACAATCAAACGGGAGTTGTCACTTCAATATCACCCCGTGAGTGAAGATTAGTATGATAATATTTTATTGCAAAGTGTTTATGTCTACAGAAAACCATATATTCAAAAGACACATCATGACAAATACTGCACACGAGACCTTTTTTTTTCAAATTGGGTTTGTTGTTTGCTGTTCTTTTAGTTTTGAAATCGGGTTGAACATTTGAATATATTTATATCCTTTATACCCTATACTTAATCAGTTGCGCTTGGCGAAGCATACTCTGAGACGAAATTGGGGACTCTAAGACTGTATAGCATTCGGAACATTGCATGAACGTTTTCTATGAAGAATACGATGTACAATATAACTATTCTTACCAAAACGCAAACTGTGTGTTGTTATTCGATGACGCGGCCTATGAAATATGACACTTCCTTTTTTATATTTATCAACTTCGTGATGAATCATGCGATGTTTGGATTTATATCGAGGGATTAAAGATTTTCCTTTTCAACGTTTAACGTAGTTTAAATTCATGACAGTTCAAATACCCTCATTCGGATTTAAGGTCACTCCTCACGTGTTGATATTGATAGTTCAAGGTCAAATGGTCAAACAGTCAAACACTTCGTTCTACATTTTTGTGTGTATTCAAATGTACGGGAAAGGGTATTCTGATTTGAAATCTACTAAATTTGTCTATTACAGTTAGTAATATTCTCTTATTGAGAGTAAGAGACGAAGTTAGTACCATATAACCTGGTTAGCTTTTGATTAAAGTTTTATGTCAAAAACTTATGTGTTTGTGAGAATTATTGTTCCCTCTTATTTCAATTAGAAGAAAGATAATTCGTCGTTGGAATGGTCTCTCATTGACGCTTCAAAAGCGGTGTCACATTACACTATTGTACTTTTGTTCAATGTAGTATTTTATAAAAATCAAGTTCATAAATCAAGTTGAAACACCATTCGCTCTTATTCCAATAATGGAAAAAGTAATATTGAAAGACTATTCCACTGCGATTCTACCTGTAGGGTGTTTCAATATACCCTCACCATGAGACTATTCCACTGCGATTCTACCTGTAGGGTGTTTCAATATACCCTCACCATGAGACTATTCCACTGCGATTCTACCTGTAGGGTGTTTCAATATACCCTCACCATGAGACTATTCCATTGCGATTCTACCTGTAGGGTGTTTCAATATACCCTCACCATGAGACTATTCCACTGCGATTCTACCTGTAGGGTGTTCCAATATACCCTCAGCATGAGACTATTCCACTGCGATTCTACCTGTAGGGTGTTTCAATGTACCCTCACCATGAGACTATTCCACTGCGATTCTACCTGTAGGGTGTTTCAATATACCCTCACCATGAAACTATTCCACTGCGATTCTACCTGTAGGGTGTTTCAATATACACTCACCATGAGACTATTCCACTGCGATTCTACCTGTAGGGTGTTTCAATATACCCTCACCATGAGACTATTCCACTGCGATTCTACCTGTAGGGTGTTTCAATATACTCTCACCATGAAACTATTCCACTGCGATTCTACCTGTAGGGTGTTTCAATATACCCTCACCATGAGACTATTCCACTGCGATTCTACCTGTAGGGTGTTGTAATATACCCTCACCATGAGACTATTCCAACTTGAAAACAACAAAAGACGACAAAATAACATGAAAATACATTTTCTTTACCATAATGTGTAAATCTACCATAACAAAAGGAAACAATGTTTCTCACAGGTAATTCTTCCTCTTGGTTTCTAAAGATATCTGCACCAGATGCATCAAAACGAGGCAATCTGAAGTCAAGATTTAGTAAGCCCAAAATGTACTCTTTACTCCAAAGGCATCAGACGACCTAGAAATAATTGAAAAGAAATTCTTGCGAGCAATGTTTTTTTCCGTCTCAATATTATTCCTTTCTATCTGGAAACTACAAATAGTGTCCTCGACATGTAATGCATTTTTTGCAGCTAATGCTTTCAGTTTGTATCACCCCTGCATTGCACTTTGTGGGGGATTAGGTTTGGTTTAAGACTGAATGTCTAAAAATAATCTACGTGCTGCTGACAGCATGCCTAACCGCAATCCTACAGCTTCGTAACCACACAAAGAAAATAAACTTCAACGAACTCACATTCATTCTGGACGAACAAAGCAGCAGAAGTCAAAATGAACTGGGGTATCCAAGTCTAATAGGTACATGTAATTCAAGTCCAATTAGCGCTTGTAATTTAGGGCTTTGACCCGGACTAAAATGTAAGCTATGGAAATGAACTCATGCTACATTTGACTCTTTATATTAGATATTGAGTCAACGACCCTCTTAAATCGTTTCCGAGCCTCGTATCGGGGTTCGTCATGACAGAAATTATAGGTGTACGATAACTGTTATTATGTTAGAAATAATAATTTGTCCTATATAAAAATTAGGGAATAGGTAAATTGGTTTTGACAAAAGATAATCTTCTCAACAGGTGGGGAAATATCGAGAGTAATTTGAGTTAAAAATGACGTCACGGGATGCAGTCAACAACCCATCAAGGATTGACCGCTTATTATAGGATTGAAATGAACCCTGTCTTGTCGGTATGGAATAAAACCTTATGTAGTTTTTTGTACGCTGATGCGACTGTTCATTTTCTGACCCATAGTGTCTTTATTTACTTTCAATCCGGTCTGAGTCGGTACTTCACATTTAATTCCTGTATTTTATGCGTTGTCTATTTCCTTTATCGATCACGCAGAAAATACAGGAATGAAATGTGAAGCTTCGAGTCGGACCAGATTGAATCCACATGGGGACCTCGAGACTTTAAACATGAACACGTTTTTCTGTAGTGATAAATTCCATGATAAAGGTCCTAAATAAACCTTATTCGATTACTCAGTACTGTGAAATGACCTTTGGTTAAGCTTAAGGACCGACTATTACACTAAGGTCAACGACTTACCCTATAATTTCTCGTATTACAGTAAGCTTGAAACAACATGCTTTAATACTCTCACTTATTGCTTGGGACATCCCTATACATCGTCTAACTCATATTTCAATTTAACCCTTTAACCCTTTACAAAACGCCAAATTTTCAACTGCCCAAAATTGAAACAGTTTGCAGGCGACATTTCTAAATGTGATGGAATTGGGAGAAAAAAAATCTTCTGATAGAGCAGAAAACATTGCGGGAAAAGGAGAAATTGCTCTTAACGACCAATTTCTCATTTTCTTACAATAATTTCCAGACTCGTCTCTGCAGCAAATTGGTTAAATGTCGTTATTGTTTGGTAATGGTTTAAAAAAATCCGTGAGGCTACCTCTCGTGTCCCTCAAACTTCCGCTATCCGTCATTTCAAGTAATGTGCTTTGTGATTTCAAGTTTAGTACCCATATAGGCACTAAAACAACAATAAGGAGGTTTTATGAAACACGTGCGGAAGCTTGACAAACTTCTCACAGTAACCTCCCATTGCTACGCTGCATCAATCACTGCCACAACAAGGTTTTCAAGATGTGGGTGAAATTCACATGATGTTTATTTTATCAAGCTCGACCGGATATGGTAGTTAATATAGTATACATGTCTTCTTGTGATGATTTCTGATCAGGTTGAAAAATACTTACAAATGAGGCACACATGGATCATGTGACATTTGTGGTGGCAGTGATCAACCCCATCCATAAAGGGAGATCACTACGATGAGCGTCTAGAAGTAAGTGTGGAAGCGTGGCCGGACCGGAAGTAGACCGGAAGTTGGCACGGTGAAGATAACCGCCAGATAACCTATCGGGGGAAGAAATTAAAACCCAATAACATCCATTAACCATGAGAATAATTCACAATTAACACCTGTTAACAGGACGCTCTATCAACCCCTTGTTAGATAAAACAAATAAAAAAGGTAGACATACGAGTTTGAGTTAGGTTCAACATTTTCTTTATTTAATCGACTTTTTTTTCCCGTTCATCACGTGGAGAGTCGAAATGTCAGAATTTAGTATGGAACGAAATGAGCATTATAGTATACATCTCTCGAAGAAAAGACGTCATGTACCAAAACAGGCAACATAATATTACCAAAGTCCGTCGTATAAGTTGAAGACTCCCAAATCATGGCCAAAACATCATTCATTTTATCTATCTATATGGGTTTAAATCGGGTCAACATCATTTCAGTTATGTTCCGATGCCCGACTCTTATTAATGGAAGGCACTATATTTAACTGCCCATAAAGACTGCTCAAGAGGGGTAAAATGATTGGCATTTCGTTAGTTAGTTAGGAGATTTCCAAAATATCATAACCTTCTTGCATAAACTACACAAATGTCAAGAATAAAGCCTTCAAGGACATAAGTATGTTTGTTGCGCAATTTGGTACATTTATATGTTTATTTCAAAGCGGTAATGTTAAGATCCTATTTGAAACTCGACTTGTTCAGAGATGTGATTTTAATGGGTTCGCAAGGACATATATTCGGGGATAAATTCTCAAAATACTGCGAGTTATAGAGGTGTCTATTTAAGTCGGAACTTCAAACGCATACTTTGAATTTAAACAAATTACATCATCAATCATTCTGTCTTGGTTGGACCCATTTTCCCCACATGTGAATGATTTGTGACAAGTCCAAATTGTTACATTTTGTTTCATGATGATACCAGGTAGAAGCCATCATTAATAAAAGGAGGAAGTGCTCATTTGAAGCAATTCATCAATTTGCCGGAACGTTTTCTGGTGTCTTCGGCAGGATATCTAGCAGACTTAGGTAGGTAGGGTATTACGGAGTTAAAGTTGATAACTTGTCTACCGCTCATAAGACAAACTCATGAAATCATACTAACTATTATAATTTCTACGTGTGCCCTGCGTATAAGACCAATTCATGAAGCCAAATTAGCGATAAAAATGGCTACATGTACACTGTTTATAAGACAAACTTTTGAAATGAAACAAGCGATTGAAAACAGAACCTACATGTATACTCCTTTAGAGACAAACTTTTGAAATCAAATAAATGATTTTAATCTCTACTTGTATCCTACTAATGAGCAAACTCATGAAATCAAATCAGCGATTAAAATCTTTACATGTATACCGCTTATATAACAAACTCATGAAATCAAGTATATGATTAATTAATATGTCTACATGTACAACGCTTAAAAAACAAACTCATGAAATCAAATTAGCGATTAAAATCTTTACATGTATACCGCTTATATAACAAACTCATGAAATCAAATATATGATTAATTAATACGTCTACATGTACAAGGCTTAAAAAACAAACTCATGAAATCAAATTAGCGATTAAAATCTTTACATGTATACCGCTTATATAACAAACTCATGAAATCAAATATATGATTAATTAATACGTCTACATGTACAACGCTTAAAAAACAAACACCTTAAATCAAATTAGCGATTTAAATGTCCTTTACAACGTGTAATGAATGAATATCAAGCGATGTATCAATCTTAATACACTGTACATATCAATCAAATAAGCCAGGAAGTTAACTGAAAACAGACGACATTAAGTGTTAACAGGAAGTCTTCATTAAGCAACATTAAAAGTTTCTGCAACGGATAGGGAACGTCTGTTATCGCAAAATGAGCAGACGTCCAAATAAAAATCGTAATTGATGTTTCGGTAGACCTTTCGCACACGACCTTAAAATCCTTTTGCCATGGTAACCTTTTTTTTTTATTTGAACGAAAGTCTACAGCTGTTCATTGATCAATGAACGGAAACACGTGCGTGTCAGATGATGAGTTAGTTACCTTAGTATAAGCAACTCCTTTTGAAAATATGTTTAGTAATCAAAATGTAAATTGTCATCTGAAATAGCAAAATTATATACTAGCGCTATTTAATAGATTGTGCACGTTCTAAGTTGCGCGGTTTTTGCGCTACTCATGCAAATGATCTGATTCACTTTCTCATAGTGGAAAAAACGCCCAACGTAAACGGTAGTATTGACAGCATACGTCGGAAAAACATAACGGAAAACACAGACAGAAACAAGAAGCATCATACGGGATATAAAAGGTTAAGTTTCACCTCTATGCGGAATGCGTGAAGAGTGTTAAAAGCATTGTACTATTTCCCAATACATTTTTTATGCAATAGATGACAACACACAGAAAAGTGCAAAACATGGCTTTCCTCTGAATAATTGACTAGAACACATTGTGACAAAAAGGATTGAGCAATTCATCATTTTTGTCACAATGGTTTCCAAAGTGATCTGCAGTAGATGAGTCAACGTGGGGTAATACAGAGCAGCGTTTATGAGTGTTACAGTGTAGGCATGTCTGAACCATATGTAGCGTTTCAGTCGGAAGCCAAACTTTGTCAGATGCCAAGAATGTCTCCGCACCTTTCCTAACTATACATCATACATTCTGCTAAACCGTTTGACGAATGTCTTTATTAATTCTTTTGCGATGTTTTTGAACAATGTCGAAGGAGAAACTGTCATCGAAGAAATATGATGGCAAAAGCAAATTGTTGACGCATTTTAGCCTATGATCTCATCATATGATGATTTGTGGATCCTCGAATTGTAAACCAACAGCAGACGTCTATTATTATGACAAAACAATAGATAAAACTTTTATGACAAAATACGAAAAGGTATTTGAAGAGCAATGCATTCTATTAATATAATGCTTTCATATCTCATAACTCCAAAATATATTTCCTTTTCGAATCTGCAATAGAATGTTTAAGAAACCAGTGATGAAGGGAAAGACTGCTCCTCATGAGCAATCCGTAATCATGTTTCATAGGTTTCTGCCAATAATCACGAAAAACGTTTTGCGTGAAGCGATTATCTGCCAATGCTTTGTATTAGAACCACTTAAAAATTGGCCATATGGGGGAAATGTATAAGCCGTCTGCTTGAAGGGCACAAGCATAAGTTCATATGAGAGAATGGAAAGAAAGTCAGCTGTAAATACAAACAAGTGCCGCCATAATTTAGGGCGCAGGTCATGCAGAAAGCTTTCAAAGCTCTTTGCATACCTCGAATTCTGTAATACGATGACAAAAGACAAAGGCTCTGGTAAGATTTAACGATCTACCCACAATGCTCTCTATATTATTAAATTAAATTATTGGATTCCTGCCTTATATTCATAGTTTGGGTAATCGTTTAAGCCCCTGTTTTGCCCATTCCTGACCGTTAGATTATAAGACAAGTCCAAAGTCGAAAGAAATAGTATACGACAACAATGAACATACAGAAGGAACTGCGTTAACTCGGCATATTGTAAAACCAAAAGGCTAATCTCTCACCCCGTACCATTGTTTGTCTAAATTACAGGTATAGGAACCAACAGCACCATTTCGTTATGACACGTGTTAACTAACATTGATTCTAAAATATGAAACTTATACTAAGCATTCTCGATTCAGCTCCCTGAATAATTGTTCAGGACATGTTCTACAGTTTTATAACAAAATAGTCCTTTCATAGAATTTTCTGATTTTTTTATATGTTATTTAGAATTGTATTGTGAATGCAAAAATGAAAAGAAAAGTGTAGGTCGACGAGTTAGTTTCTTTGTAAAAATGAGAGTTTCCATGGTAACCGTTTGGGGCAAAAATGTCAGAATGACCATACGATCTTCAAAGGTAATAAAAATAATTATGGAAAGTTTATAAGCACAAAAAACATGAATTCATACATTGAATACTTTATTGTTCAATGATAATTTGAATTATTACAATCGGAACAACTTTTGAAATCCAAATCAACTTTTCATTTGTGTATTCAATAAAGAACAATGAAAATTAGTATGTATTTTACAAAGAAATGAAGATATTTCAAAATTCCTTTCATAGAATTTTCTTATTTTTCAGTATGTGAAGTAAAATTCAATCTTGAAATAGAAAATGCAAAAAAAAAAGTATATGTTGAAGAATTAGTTTTTCTGTAAAATGACAGTTTTCATGGTAACCGTATTTGAAAAACATTTATAAAAACGACTAAAATAACTTTAAACTGCTTGAGAAATATAATGATAATGGATACATAACCTATTATGATTATTATAACAGATACATGATAATACTGATTATTGCTTTCGAAAAAAAAAAGCATCGACAGTAAATATCCATCCGAATACAAACGATAATCCGACTTCTATGCAAGTACCCTTTCGGTAACAGATTTATTTACTCCCTTGGATGCGCAGATAAAGTGCGCAGTAAAAACTATCGCCAAAACCGTTTGTGTCACAATGTCGACGCTCTACCCATCGCCAAATGCCACCGCTTGTGTCACAATGTCGACGCTCTATCCATCGTCGCTTGTGTATGTCGATACCCATCGCCAAATGCCACCGCTTGTGTCACAATGTCGACGCTCTATCCATCGCCAAATGCCACCGCTTGTGTCACAATGTCGACGCTCTACCCATCGCCAAATGCCACCGCTTGTGTCACAATGTCGACGCTCTACCCATCGCCGCCACCGTTTGTGTCACAATGTCGACGCTCTACCCATCGCCAAATGCCACCGCTTGTGTCACAATGTCGACGCTCTATCCATCGCCAATTGCCACCGATTGTGTCACAATATCGATGCTCTGCCCATCGCCAAATGCCACCGCTTGTGTCACAATGTCGACGCTCTACCCATCGCCAAATGCCACCGCTTGTGTCAAAATGTCGACGCTCTACCCATCGAACACTGTTCATGCTTATACATGTTCATGTATAAATTTTTTTTGGTCGAATAATCACGCATGTAAAAACCACTTGATAAATGACGGACGATGAACATCGTTATGGTCATGTCCCTTTTCTAAAAGTAACCTATGTTATGCTATGTTATATACCAAAATACCTTAATTTGTTTAACAAGGACGTCTTTGGAAACGATGTTACAAAAAGATGAATTACTTCCAATTAGCAATTTTGCATTTTGTGAGGTTTGTCACAATGAATCCAGCCCAAATGATTACAATAATATTCTTTTCGTATATATGTTGTCGTATTTTGCTCCTTTCAAGTGAAACTGCTGTACACTCTATGTGAATATGGGCTAATAGGTGTCTAGTTTAGACGTGTCTGAGTATAACCAGATGCGATAACAGTTGTATTTAATTACGACACAAACGCAGCTTGTTATATAACTGACGCATTAAATATGCGATAGGCGTTCGTTCATTAATAAGCTCGACACATCGCTTTCCCGTACGGAATTTGTGAATTTTTAATCGCATTGGGGTTTAACCCTTTCCAAAACAATAACGACATTTGGCCACTTAGTTCCAGACGACTTTAGAAAATATTGAGGGAAAAGGAGAAATTGCTCGTAACGAGCAATTTTTCCTTTTGCCCACAATGTATTCTGGCCTATCAGAAGATTATTTTCCAATTTCACTACATTTTGACATGTTGTCTGCAAACTCTTTCAATTTGGGACAGTCGAAAATTTGTTGTTTTGGAAAGGGTTTACGCCAAATTCCAACAGTATTTTGAACTTATTGAATTTGCCAGTGCATTTACATGTATCCATACTTTTAGGTTTTCCTCAACTGTTACAGCGTAATATGTTATCCAAACGTTTTGCTGCATTACATAAGCAAGCTTCTGGGTGCATTAACATGACTCTCAATGCAGAACCAAGCTTTTAGCTTCGTTACCAGATTCATGAATGTACATGTTTTTAGTCCGAATGATTCAGACGTAGATCTTTCATTTTGTACAGTTAAGGGTTCGAACATCTGAGTTAGGCTTCATTACCAATATTCTAACTGCAACACCAAGCTTCTGGCTGCAATGCCAGTCTTCTGACTATGTAACCAATCTTATGGCTGCATTACCAAGCTTCTCACTGCATGACAAAGCTTTCTTCAAGTAAGAGATACTTGTTTTGCTTCTGGGCTATACCTTAGTTCTCAATAAAGGTTGTTTACAAGTTTATTAATTAAAGTGTCTGGGTATGTGAGTCTAATCATAAAGGTGCCAAGATATAAATTGGGTCCGCTAATTGCTGCAGTGCGCATGCGTAAAACCATGGACATCTCCGCAACTCTGATTGGTTTATCTCTGACATCAGCGCTATAAATAACCTGCACTGTGATTACTCACAATGACTCGGTAGAAACATAGAATTAATTTGATATTCTCTTTGATAAAGACCGTCTCAATATATCTGCATTGAACTTTTGGGTTCTGGACAAATTAAGCTAACGTCTGACGTGAAGTCCGAGTAGACGAGGTGCAATCCTATGTTTATATACCTTAGATATACAAGACGCTCGTTATGACCATGTTGCTGATATTCTGTCTGACAATCTCGCGGAATCTCGCGAGAATATAAGGCATGATAGCAGCGAGTGGAATCGGAACTCTTCGGCAAATTCCGGCAGGCCTAACAAAATCACCGAGGAATTCCGATCGTGCACTCGTAGCCGCATTGTCTCTTACAGAATGCATCCGGTTGATCCGAAACGCTAATAAATATTTGTGTTACTCAGAAGCATGCTGGCCGATTTTCTCACCAAGCGTCCCCGTTATAATGATCATGCACCGACGCCTGCACCTGTTTAGATCATATATTAATCATTCCTAATGAAACGCAATATGGGCAAATGAGACATATTTGTATATTTAAAGTGCAGCCCTGGGGTAAACTTATGCATTTCACACGATCTTATCTTGGCCAACACGAAGAAGAAAAGGATATAGTTATGAGCATTTATCTAAAAATCCCGATATGTTACTGTTTCACTCTAATATATTTTACTCTACGTACATTTTTAGATACTTTTCGATAGACCTTTTATATAACTAAGGCCTTACTTTTCCTTATAACAGGTTATCTTTGTCATCTCCCTCTCGCCAACAACATTCAATTTGTTTGCAATTGTATATGATATAATACAGTCCAATTACAATACGATATTATGTATATGTTCATGTGATTATAGAGTAAACTGTTCCAGTAATATCAACATTTTCCCGCTCAATGTCCTTTTAGTTATATCATACTTTGTTTCCATTGTTATGATGATATTAACATCACCTGTATGATGTACATTGTGTATTTATGTTATTCAAACCATAGAAAATGACTTTAAGGCCGATGGGGCCGAGTTGAATTCATTGTGTAGTGGACATTGTTTGGCACGTATATTAACCGTCGGAACAAAAAGCTCAATCTATGTGAGAGGAATTTCTCCATCAATCACAGTTGTTTCTCGTATCACATAGTTCAGAATCTTCCTACCTATCCATTAACTGGGATGATCCAATCTGTAACTTAGAATGGAATATTTACATCTGGATCATTCAGACTAATTGTTCAAGTGTGAACAAAGGGTTATTCGTTATAGACCTTGCCAATGTCAGAGAAATCCTGTTTGCACGTACATACTCTGTTGGAAACAAAGGAACGACCAGCTGTATAAGATGGCAGTGTATCAAAGTGCCAAACAGTATTGCCAATGCCAGAGAAGTCTTGTTTGCACATACACTATATGTTGGAAACAAAAAACCCATGCACATTTTCCATACCTTTCATAAACCTTATCGGATGCCCCCATATGAAATCAGTACGGAATCGGTGTAAAGATACAGCAAACCTCAAGAAGTGCAATTATTTGCGTGTATCGAAAGATAAATGAAGAAATCATTATGAAAAAAAAAGATGAAATGTAACATAGGAGCAAATTGTAAATTTGCAATAATGGTTTCTTTAAAATTGTACGCCGGAGGTACCAATGCAAGGATTTTACTCTTGAGAAAAAGTTTGATGTCGGCAATTATTTCGCATTGAGTAGAGAAATGGGTTCTTGTTTTCTGCCTATATCGCAAAACACTGCACTTTGTTTTTCCACTGATACAGTATCCCTTTACGGATTAATATAAACGGTTTGAGCGCATTTAAACTATAACATCAAAACCATCACGAAAAGAAATTGAAGTTTTAGTTTGCGTTTTGGTTGAAAAATGTGACAAAAAGAGACGTAGCTCACGTGTAAGAATTACAAGCATTATTTCTTTTTTTGCCATAAATGGTAACATACATATATGTAGACAATGTCAATAGTGAATTTAAATGAGTTGTCTGATAGTACAGAAAAAAGAATTGTAAAATTAATTGTTTGTAGAATTAAGAAACGTCTTGACTTGGATATAGAAACCTCTTACAACCTGATTTTTAAAAGAAGCTAACAATAAACAGATAAAACCATTGGTTGTTTTTATCTTTTGGATTCTTTTTGTGATGTGTTGTTGCAAAAATTTGCTTTTTTTATCGTGTTCCTATGTTTATGAATTGTTAAATCAAACTGATTGTGTTGTCTTGCATCATCCGAATTCCTGTTTCCGAAATTATGCTTTGTTTACGACAAGATGAAACGATTACATAGGTATGCATTTTTTTTCATATCGTGCATTCCTGATTCTTTATCCTTACGATGTCTACCTTATCATATCACGGTTACTTTCTAACAATACTTCGAATGTAAAAAAAATGTAAGAAAAAAGTTTTCTTTTGGATGAGCTTATATGCCGGTTTTTTTCTTTCATCTCACGAATTCCTATTTTAACATCTAATCAGACGCATTGGTACCTTCTAACGATACTCTGAATGTAAAAAAGATAGAAGAAAGAAGTTTTAGAATCTTTTGGGATGTGGTTATGCTTACATCTCACTCTTACATGTATCTGTTGCAGAATGTGGAAGATACTACCGTGACAAAAAGATACATTGCTCCTTATCACCAATTTATCCTTTCTTTATAATGCTTTTTTTTCATAAACCGCTTGATAAATGCAACTTTCAAACGTTTGAAATCCTGGTCTGTTGTTGCTTCCAATTTGGACCAGACACATTTCCAGGAATTGATTTTTGCCTTAACAAACATCAAAAGATGATGGACTATTTTCAATAAATACATTTTGAATATGCGAATATCCTGAAAACCTGTGTTTTCGTTGAAACGAGCGTTAAGGTATTCAGTACTTTTCATTGAAAGAACCTGGTTTCTGAATAAAGACGTGTATCAGTTATCTAGCTTGCTGTAACTTTATGTGTTCGTAAATTTATTTGTTTTTCGAAGGAGACATTTCATTTAAAAACGATTTAAACCTAAATCTGTGATAAAGATTTTTTTAAGATGATATTTTTCCAGACACCTCTTAATTGGAATACAAATGGGCTCCACGTGCCCTATGGCGGAATCTGTAAGTGATAAACGACCGTGATATACGCGTGTGTTTTACTAGTGAACCCATCTCCCTAGGATAACCGTACGATAAAACAAGCGATAAAATCGGTCTTTTATCAGATTGGACAAAAATGAACTTGCTAAGGAAACTCGTTTTAAATTTGAATTTGATTTGCATGATAAAAAATGAATTATTCTTGCAAACCAAATTCATCATTTTTGATGTAAGTTGTTGTGTTGGTTGTTTATCTTGATAATTAGTAAATCCGATGTGAAATGTTTCAAATCTAGGCCTATCATTTGACCCCAAATCCAGATAAAATAAGGATAGAAAATGACTTTTGCTACTAGAACTTTCAATATTCGACTTTTCGCTCTAAATATGGGGGGTTACCAAACTGCAGTTGCTGCTGTGGTAAACCATTTGATATCAAAACGTTTAAACTTAATCTTTGCCTTATCTTTGGTTTTCATGTTCCTTGCAACCGTGTTGAAATGTTTGTATGTTTGTATGTTTGCATTAAATATGTATGAGTTTGCAATTACGGGATATGCTTGTAGGTAGATTTATTAGAAAACAATACAGTTCTGTTCTTTTACAGAGCCACATAGGGGGCCATCTAATGGTTAGAATACAGAACATGAAAGCACATGGCTTCTTTCCTACTGCTCGTGGGTTCAAATCTTGGCAATAGAGTTTTATAAGAGCTAGTCCCCCGACTACCTTAAGAAATGGTGGATGTTCTACCAAGCCTGATCAGCCCTTGTGGGAAGTTAAGTTTGGGGCCTTCCCCCATCATAAAAAGTCGGTATCGTATACTATCTCGTAACTGAAATACTATTAGCTCAATTTAAGACACATATAGATACAAACATATGAAGCAGGCGTAAAGGGTTCGGTTACTCTATGGCCCAGATGAATAGGCCATTAGATCATGCGCTTAGCTAATCGTTTAGTCTGCGGGCCATAAAGTAAGCTAATAAATTCGAAATCCCCAGACGGTCTCTGTTACAAAGGTCAAATAAAATATACACATATATACATCGCATACCTTCACTCATTTCCTTCATACTGGAACAGATGACTCGCCTAATAGAAAGTATCAGTAGGCGATAAGAATAGCAGCAGAAGATACATTTGTTTTATGATTTGAGGGGTGACAGCATCATATGTCCGTATTGCCCATCTTGTCCAAAAACCAAGTTATTTTTAATTGAAATTAACTATAGACCCATTATACGGACAAGTGCGAAAGACAATTTGGCATTTGCGATCAAATTCAGATTTCAGCTCCTGGAATATTGACAAGAAACCATTGTAACCAAATAATAAATCGTTCGTTGTGAGTGACTTATCCTTTTGTCACAATGGTTGCTAAAGACTTGTAGTGCAGGTTCAGGAGAGGGGTACCATGGAGATAGGGGACAAACTTTGTCGAGACGATCGTTTCCGACCTTTGTTGGTAATCTGTCTGCATTCCAAAATCCCTTGTCTACAAGTCTTGTAAAAGAAAGCAAATATTGTGTGAAACCAATATACACTTTACCTAACCTTTAACGAGCATTCCACGAGAGGCAAATAATTTCGATCGCAAATATAGGTAACTAAAAAATTCTTGTGGAAATTCGTATCGCAAAAATATACAATGTACTAGAGACGATAGAGCAAGGCATCGGGCAGGTATGTGTCTTCACATATAACTGGAGAAATTAATTTACTTGTTTATTGATCTGAAGTTTTACACCGTGCCAACAACTTTTATTTATGTAACGTCTTTCCTGGATTCACCAGTGCTAGGCTTGGGCTATTAAGTGTTTTACCAAAACATACTCCCACGAAACCAAAGATACCAGTGATAAAAAGATTAAGTCGATCAAAAGCTGTTATGATTAATTCTTTCAAATGATATTTGAAATTCCATTTCCTGGTTGATGTAACCCCACCATTGCTTTGAAAAATAGGCTTAAATACTTTTTAAATCCAGAATTACGCAAAACATGTCAAATAACGTACAGATAAGGCCAGACTTTGATGTAAGATGTAGTATATAACCTTTCACATATTGTACTGCTCACTCCATGGATATTTGTTGGAATTGATTGTCTTTACTTCAGGAAAATGCACCTGTTATTATAGTCGCTTCTGTTACAGAAGACGAATTAGTATTATTATAGGTTCTTGTGTTAATTTTATTGAAAAAGGAGAAATTTCCCAGCAGTATTTATCTTTACTAATAGACTTTCGTCTAATGATATGATATTTGCTAGGATCATTTGAATTCCTTTCATAATTTAAGACGGGGCAATAAACAAAAGATATATCCTTATTTCAAACCAGGACACGTTTTTATCCCATAACATTTCACTTGCACAGTGTTTATTTTTGGGGTTTTTATTTACAAACACCCCTGTAAGTGGTACAGTCTTCCTTAAAGATTGTTAAGTAAGGAGACTTCCATTACTCTATGAGGTAAAAACCTGGGAATGATTGGGCAATATTGCCAATCTATTTCATACCACGAACATCTAAATCTTGAACCACTGTCTTTGATTAAGGACAAATTTTCTCTTACGTTAATGCTACCCTTTAACACGTTATCCATTGACGCAAATAATACAAGAGCTCTTATAAAATTGCAAAATACTCATAAAGACAAATTCGTACTTTTTTCACAGTGGTTTCTACTCATTATCATAAATGAAATGAAATGTGTTTTCTCCTCGCATCCTTTGTAATTTTTTCGATTTTTCCCAGTCACAAATACCGACAGTATAATATATATATACCTCGAACTTCTTAATGTCGAACTTCTCTAAACGTCAAAAGTAAAAACAGATCCGGAAATTTTTGTTCCTTATTTCTATTCTCGTTTAAGCAATGTTGTCATTGTTTCAAAAATTATACTTCAGGTAAAGCAGTTTCAAAAATTGCATTCAAGTTCTCAACACTAATTAGCAAATTGTTCGATTTGAGACAACCAAGACATTGGTAAAATAACAACTCGCCCAAGATCGGTAATACATGAACTTGGAAGTACGTTGATAGGTGCCATACTGTCGGAGTTGCCTTATAAACAGTTTTGCCAGATAGCACCTGCCTGCCCCACCCCCACCCACAATAAATCATCCTAGGAATCGACACCCGTAGGTTTACGACTCCAAATATAACTTTACGACGCCCCTTTTATGCGAGAGATTGCATAAGTTAAGTTTTATTGGGCTACCAAGAGGGTGCCAATAAAGTATACTGATACGGCCCCATAATGGTTTGGTTTAGATTAGAATATACAGTCTACGTGAACTGGTCCGGAACTATCTGGATAATCGACTGTACAAGTCAAAGTTATGGTATAAAATAACAAGATCATTGGACGAAGTGCCCAGAATAAATCCCCGCAAAAAAAGCCCCGCTAAAAAAGCCCCTCGGAAAAAAAGCCCCTTCCGCCGTTCTTGACGGAGCGGAGCTTTTTCCGTTCTGTTAAAAACGGCGGAAGGGGCTTTTTTCCGGGAATTATTGGACCAATATGGACCTTTAGGGGGGAAATTGCCAACGCCATCTGTATACATCCGTTTCCAGATTTCTGAAAGTCCTTTTAACCAGGTTAAGTATGTAATACTGTCGAGAAACTGTTGTGACTTCACTCAAATATTTGTCCCATATCAGCATGTGAAGCAAACATAGAAATATTAATCTGTGATGAGTGGGGATTGCTCAATGGCTGTGGTGTCAAGAGCGTTTACATGCCAACAAGAACTACTTGCACACATTATTTACTATAGAGAAACAATTAGATAATACTATTATCGATTAGATACTTTAGTCCGGCGGGACGTTACTGGTAACCATATAATTTGTTCTGAGAACACGAATTCGCAATATATATATATATAAAGAGTACATTGTATATGTAATATGGACGCATGAAATGTGCTGTTCGCAAAGACTTGACCGATACATCAATTGGTGCCCCCATTTATTTAATTAGCACTAAGTGCTATCACTAGTAAAGAATGGTTATAGTAGCTTGTAAAATAGTTCAACATATGGTCATCTATGCCCACCCACGGTCTTCCGTCCTAGGATTACGCCAATTCTACCTAATTTACTACCATATCAATTGGTGGCTTTGATTGTGTATAACATAATACGATCGATTGTCGAAGTTGTAAATTCTAACGGCATATATTAGATGGCACGGTTAGGTTGTACGGTTGCACTGACCGGGTGCCGTTTAATTAAACAACTTTGAAAAAAGTATTTGCGTAATTTAAACCTAATAGACATGAAAAGTAACTTAAATAAAGTACGAAATTGTAATGTGACCTGTCATTGGAACCGTCTCCGAGACGCTTCTTTGCATTGTTTTTATCACGACAGCCAATCTATGATCCGTAAACGTTTGATGACCTATAAAGTTACCTATATACGCCACTGTTCGCCAGTCCTTGACCCATCAATCTGGCGAAATCCGATACTTAAGATATCATCAGTATGCTTACACTAAATGAGATTTTCAAAAGAGTTATATTTTGTGAAGACGTGTCAAAAAGGAGAAATTACTCGGCGCGAGCAGTTTCATCTTTTGACGCAATGCGTTCTAGTAAAACCTCATTTCAACAAACCAAGTGCAGATGATGTATAAAGATAGTAATTTCTCATCAACACACCACTTATAACGGAGTTTCTCTCCCACCTAAATCGTGACAACAAGTAATAAGCTTAATTCTATCCACGATTCCCACGCACAATTACTAATTCTGGTGACTAAACAACTTCTCTGAGACAGACAGCATGGTTTGCAGAGGAATGTCTCGAATCGTTATCAGTGGAAAACATCTGAACACTCTGGCAATGACGCAAGACAAACCGATGCATTCTGCTGATAAGCCTTCCTGCGGTTACGTATTGCGACGAATTCTTCTGCTCAATCTAAAGTATGTTCTTGGGGAAAACAACCTTCCGAACGCACCCATTACGTCATTCCAAGATTTTTGCACGTTAACAAAAGAAAGGAATATATGAGACTTTTCATCTGAAAAAATTATATAGGAATTTCGTAATGTGTACACAGGTTTTTATGCCTTAAAACATTTGAATATTGAGATTGACGTCTCATAGTGCATGTTATTTAAAATACACAGGGTTGTCCCAACAATGGCTCCGACCGTTATATGGTTAAAAGGAACTCAAAAACAGGATGGCCAAAGTAAACACCATACGTATTTCTTTAAAGCACATTAGTTAAAGTAAACGAAGCCTTTTGTCGCCTTTCATTTGTATTGAAATAGTAAGAAAACGACCTAACCAGTTGATATACTCTGTTATATTCCATTAAGCTTCGCGGTTCAAGTAAAAGCAGCAAAACCCTTTGGTCACACAAAACAAAGCATTTACTATCCATCACTTTATGTCACTAATATGAACCTATTAGATTTATCCAATGAAAATGCGTGTTTCCAAAGTTACAGAAATGCTTTAAGAGTTATTATTGAAGGTGATTCGAACAAACAACCGTCGTGCCCTACACCCGACGCTTTACCCCGGCACCCTAACTTCCTCATGTTGCTTCTAAATACAGAACGCTGTAATTATATCATAGTTTATGTTGGGAGGAGTTGAACTAGGAAACGTTATAGAATACAAGGAATTCCGTCCGATAAGAATACTAGGAAATGTTATAGAATACAGAGGAATTCCATCCGATATGAATATGCACTGTTTGTACCGGGTGTACATTCAAACGATATTAGTGGGAGAGGGCTGGGTTTACTGGCAGCACCATTATACCGGAATGTCATAGGGACAACATCACAAACAAAGCATTCATTTATCTGCATCATTTGTACCGGGTTTTCCGACGTTTTTGACATAAGTGTGAGAGGGTTTTGATTAAGAGCAGTGACATTAAGCAAGATTCAAAAAAGGACTACATTACAATGACGATCATAGAATAGACTTCTGTTCTGATCTGTTCATAAAAAAACCAACCGTTCATTAGGGTTCCATTTTAATTTAATTAAACACATTACGCTTAGAACATAAGAAGGTTAAAACGTTATTTCCTCTTTTTTTTGGATAATGAAAAACGCGATGTTGTAAGATAACGCGTCATACCCGTGTTAGCTTACAATATCATGCATTTGTTTGAAAAAATAGCCATGCAAATAGATTTTGAATAACGCCACGTTTTTCTCAAATCGTTTAGTAAAGCGCGTCCTTGCATCATTTGTACAGGGAGGTTCCCCCGAGCAGACTTTTCACACAGATGCAACACGTCTTCTCGTTTTATGTATAAATATTATGACGAAACGCCCTCTGGCCGTTTGTTTTATGTTTGCCGCTGAAGGTGATCAGCGATTTGTTACGGGACATAAATATTTATGGAACCCAACAGATTCCACGGTATATACAGTTTCTATACATAAAAGACGGGTCAGAGAAAAAAGGGTAAGGTTAATGCATTTACCAAGCAGGACCCGCAGATGAAAGGTAGAACAGTAGAATATCTGTAGCTCGAACATCTATATATCGAACTCTTCTATATGTCGAAGGAAATACAAGTTCCTAAATTATTTGTTTTTTTATCTCTGTGACTATATTCCATGTCATTACCTAATAAACATTATTCTTACTTGTTTATCTTGTATCTATACATTGAACTCTCTCTATGTCGAAACTTTCATCAGGGTTCCGTTTAACTGAACAGTTTACGCTTAAGATTTGCGTACGTCTAGAACAACAGTTCCTCTTGTTTCAATGTTCAAAGTAATATTGCAAAGTAACACATCATTGGAATCGTCTCTCCGAGACGCTTCCAATGATGTGTCACATTGCAATATTGTGCTTTTATTGAAGATACTATCAATGTGTTTAAGTTATGACATACGCAAGTATTTTCCTTAAGTTGTTAAGTAAAACGGTACCCAGGCCCCTTGAGCTTGGAGGTATGGAGATTGTAATGAACTACTGAATGGTTTTGAAATTACTATACGAAAAAGGACGGACATCTCATATGAGCAAACAACGTTTTTAAATTTCACTGAAGAGGTAAGTTTGAATAAGATAATATCTTGTGATACACGTCAGTCGCATTCTTGTGTACCAGTTATCATTAAGCGGGTTGTGATACACGTCAGTCGTATTCTTGTGTACCAGTTATCATTGAGCGGGTTGTGATACACGTCAGTCGCATTCTTGTGTACCAGTTATCATTGAGCGGGTTGTGATACACGTCAGTCGCATTCTTGTGTACCAGTTATCATTGAGCGGGTTGTGATGCACGTCAGTCGCATTCTTGTGTACCAGTTAGCATTGAGCGGGTTGTGATACACGTCAGTCGCATTCTTGTGTACCAGTTATCATTGAGCGGGTTGTGATACACGTCAGTCGCATTCTCGGCTACCAGTTATCATTGAGCGGGTTGTGATACACGTCAGTCGCATTCTCGGGTACCAGTTATCATTGAGCGGGTTGTGATACACGTCAGTCGCATTCTGGGTACCAGTTATCATTGAGCGGGTTGTGATACACGTCAGTCGCATTCTGGTGTACCAGTTATCATTGAGCGGGTTGTGATGCACGTCAGTCGCATTCTTGTGTACCAGTTATCATTGAGCGGGTTGTGATACACGTCAGTCGCATTCTTGTGTACCAGTTATCATTGAGCGGGTTGTGATACACGTCAGTCGCATTCTTGTGTACCAGTTATCATTGAGCGGGTTGTGATACACGTCAGTCGCATTCTGGTGTACCAGTTATCATTGAGCGGGTTGTGATACACGTCAGTCGCATTCTCGGGTACCAGTTATCATTGAGCGGGTTGTGATACACGTCAGTCGCATTCTCGGGTACCAGTTATCATTGAGCGGGTTGTGATACACGTCAGTCGCATTCTCGGGTACCAGTTATCATTGAGCGGGTTGTGATACACGTCAGTCGCATTCTCGGGTACCAGTTATCATTGAGCGGGTTGTGATACTCGTCAGTCGCATTCTGGTGTACCAGTTATCATTGAGCGGGTTGTGATACATGTCAGTCGCATTCTTGTGTACCAGTTATCATTGAGCGGGTTGTGATACACGTAAGCCGCATTCTTGTGTACCAGTTATCATTGAGCGGGTTGTGATGCACGTCAGTCGCATTCTTGGGTACCAGTTATCATTGAGCGGGTTGTGATACACGTCAGTCGCATTCTGGTGTACCAGTTATCATTGAGCGGGTTGTGATACACGTAAGCCGCATTCTTGTGTACCAGTTATCATTGAGCGGGTTGCATTTCTTGTTAGATTAGCATAGCATACTTCAAACACGTACACCCTGCAGTATAAAGTGCACCTCTTGACCTGAGGATCGTTTATGGTGTAGTGTTGGTTTGATATGGGGGGAGGGGGCTACGTCATTGTAAACATTTTTTGGTCATATTGCCACGATCAGAGCACCGATCTGTGATTCTGGTATTTCCTCACTAGTACAAAGCATTCTACAAGATTCCAATTCATACCAAATAAGCTAGTAAGACTTGTTGTGGAGTTTTGGTTAGAATTTGTTACTTGCGACCGGAATCCCCAGGGTTCGATTCCCAAAATAGACAGTTTATCTATGTATACATACAATCAACCCTGTTTAAACGACCAAAGTAACAGAAGCCAAAGTCGTTGCGTACAAGACAACCTACGACATTATACGGACGCGAATCATTTAGACAGCTTCAGTATGTAGAAAGAAATAAAACATGTGTTACAATAGCCTCTGACTAGATAACCTTTGACGCACAGTTTACGAGTGGTTGTTTTAACCCATTACCAAACAATATTGACGGTTAACCACCTTCTTACTGACGACTCTGGAAAACATCGTGGGAAAAGGAGGAATTGCTCTTAACGAGTTACATTCAAACTTGTGTTAAGAGGCCAGCCTATGGGACAGAGAAAATTGGTTGTTTACGACAAGTTGGCTGCTTAACACAAATTAATTTACACTATAAATCTAAAAATGGGACTTTCTATAGTGGCTGTTTAAGACAGGTTGGCTGCTTAAAAGAGTGGCTGCTTAACACAAGTTAGACTGTATATCATTACGAGCAATTTCTCATTTTCCCACAACGTTTTCTTCTCTATCAGAAGATTACTTTCCAATCTTATCCCATTTTGAAATGTCGTCTGCAAATTCTTTCAATTTGGGACAGTCGAATATTTGGCGTTTGGTAAAGGTTTAAATAATAAGATATGTAGTTTCGATAAGACATCTATGGAGAATGTACATATGTATATAATGATCGTCACGTCTGATGGTTGTTAAACATAGACTTTACTATATCCGTTAAGGATGCCTAATAAAATGATTGAAGGAATAGTATGGTGCTTTGTATGTTCGCAAACTTTTTATACAACTACATCGAAAACAGCTGTAGATATCAATTAATCTTTACCTTTTCACTTGGGCGTATGAACTCTCTGTGGGAGAAAAAGGTGTACGACCGCGTAACATTGTCTATAAAAAAAAGAATTGGCTCTAAATGATGTTTGCCGGAAGCTAAATTTTACGCAATAGGCAAGAAAAAGATTTTACCAGTTAGACAGTTTCCTGAATGGCTTTTCATGTGCAGTCAAATGGTGTTTTAAGCGATCCGTCTTTGACGGTGACTGAAAGCCTACCTGTTAGGTGTCTCGTACACCACGATTCCATTTTGTATTTCATACTATTACCACCAGGTTAACTGTAGATTTTGCTTTTATTAAAAATAATACAAAACCTTTTTTCGATATCAATCGAAGTGACAAATACGGGCATTATTCGTGCTTTCCCGTTGAATCAGTAATATTATGTAATACGGTATTTCTTTTCTTTTCTTTTCTTTGTTGATTATCTAGATATGGTATTATGATTTAAATTAGATAACAACTCCATCCTTGGTCTTATCCCGAACCGTAGTTTTGTTACATTTTACCCATGAATATGGTCATTTTTCTCAATCGCTTACAATCGCTTACATACTAATCACCCAAAACAGGAAGAGAAAGTTCGTCTTCTCTGTAATGTAACAGAACGAATATCTATTAAACTCTTGATAGTACCTCAAATCTCTTTTAACTTACATGCATATTTTTAAGTGAATAACTTGTAGAAATATTTTTAATAATAGATCTATATTCTTGAAATCGAGCATTTGTATCGACATTGAAGATTTCACAATGCTGTTATAAGAGGTTTACTTCAAGCACTAGATGTTCTACACCCCGAAACTTCTGGCCTGTTTATTCATACAATCCGACATCTAACAAAACATGGTTTTTGATTCACGAAGACTCTACGGCCCAAGGTTTATGATATCGCTCTGTGAGGTGGAGACTTGCGACGTTTTCTGTATCGAAGCCTAAAGAAAAATAGAGATGTAAGATATAGATACAGACCCTTCAGAGAACGTATAAAGTCGGTCTGAGCACTTTCAACATCTGTTTTCTTGATTCCCTTACGATAGCATTTGTCGGAGTCTTCATAAATAAAGATAACAAACAAGTGAAACCGTCTGACTTAGGATTCGAGAAATATTTTGGCATTCCGAATCCGCAGCAAATTATGACGAGGTATGACAGACTGCTTCGTTTAAAGGTAAACAAGCAACTTGTGTTCCAAATCAGAATTATTTAGAGGTTATCTCTGAAATATTTGATTTGTGTTTTCTCTTGTGTGTAAAAAAAGTAAGGTTAATATGATGTTTCACAACACGAACTTTTCTTTAGTATCGTTCGTAACGATGTAATTCTTCACCCTGACATTTTTTTCAAAGTAAGATTTGTTTGTTTAAATTGGGGTTTACGCCGTATTAATAGCAAATATGTAATTCTTCACTCTGACAATTCTTTCAAAGTAAGATTTGTTTGTTGAAATTGAGGTTTACGCCGTATCAATAGCAAATATGTAATTCTTCACTCTGACAATTCTTTCGAAGTAAGATTTGTTTGTTTAAATTGAGGTTTACGCCGTATCAATAGCAAATATGTAATTCTTCACTCTGACAATTCTTTCTAAGTAAGATTTGTTTGTTTAAATTGGGATTTAAGCTGTATTAATAGCAAATATGTAAGTTTTCACTCTGACAATTCTTTCTAAGTAAGATTTGTTTGTTTAAATTGGGGTTTACGCCGTATCAATAGCAATTATGTAATTCTTCACTCTGACAATTCTTTCGAAGTAAGATTTGTTTGTTTAAATTGAGGTTTACGCCGTATCAATAGTAAATATGTAATTCTTCACTCTGACAATTCTTTCGAAGTAAGATTTGTTTGTTTAAATTGGGGTTTACGCCGTATCAATAGCAAATATGTAATTCTTCACTCTGACAATTCTTTTGAAGTAAGATTTGTTTGTTTAAATTGGGGTTTATGCTGTATTAATAGCAAATATGTAAGTTTTCACTCTGACAATTCTTTCTAAGTAAGATGTGTTTGTTTAAATTGAGGTTTACGCCGTATCAATAGTAAATGTGTAATTCTTCACTCTGACAATTCTTTCTAAGAAAGATTTGTTTGTTTAAATTGGGGTTTACGCCGTATTATAAGCAATTATGTAATTTTTCACCCTGACAATTCTTTCAAAGTAAGATGTGTTTGTTTAAATTGGGTTTACGCCGTATTATAAGCAAATATGTAATTTTTCACTCTGACAATTCTTTCAAAGTAAGATGTGTTTGTTTAAATTGGGGTTTACGCTGAATTAATAGCAAATATGTAATTCTTCACTCTGACAATTCTTTCAAAGTAAGATGTGTTTGTTTAAATTGGGTTTACGCCGTATTATAAGCAAATATGTAATTTTTCACTCTGACAATTCTTTCAAAGTAAGATGTGTTTGTTTAAATTGGGGTTTACGCTGAATTAATAGCAAATATGTAATTCTTCACTCTGACAATTCTTTCAAAGTAAGATGTGTTTGTTTAAATTGGGTTTACGCCGTATTATAAGCAAATATGTAATTTTTCACTCTGACAATTCTTTCAAAGTAAGATGTGTTTGTTTAAATTGGGGTTTACGCTGAATTAATAGCAAATATGTAATTCTTCACTCTGACAATTCTTTCAAAGTAAGATGTGTTTGTTTAAATTGGGTTTACGCCGTATTATAAGCAAATATGTAATTTTTCACTCTGACAATTCTTTCAAAGTAAGATGTGTTTGTTTAAATTGGGGTTTACGCTGAATTAATAGCAAATATGTAAGTTTTCACTCTGACAATTCTTTCAAAGCAAGATTTGTTTGTTTAAATTGGGATTTACGCTGAATTAATAGCAAATATGTAATTCTTCACTCTGACAATTCTTTCTAAGTAAGATTTGTTTGTTTAATTTGGGGTTTACGCTGAATTAATAGCAAATATGTTATTTTTCACTCTAACAATTCTTTTGAAGTAAGACTTGTTTGTTTAAATTGGGGTTTATGCTGTATTAATAGCAAATATGTAAGTTTTCACTCTGACAATTCTTTCAAAGTAAGATTTGTTTGTTTAATTTGGGGTTTACGCCGTATCAATAGCAAATATGCAATTCTTCACTCTGACAATTCTTTTTAAGTAAGATTTGTTTGTTTAAATTGGGGTTTACGCCGTATCAATAGCAAATATGTAATTTTTCACTCTGACAATTCTTTCAAAGTAAGATGTGTTTGTTTAAATTGAGGTTTACGCCGTATTAATAGCAAATATGTAATTCTTCACTCTGACAATTCTTTCTAAGTAAGATTTGTTTGTTTAAATTGGGGTTTACGCCGTATCAATAGCAAATATGCAATTCTTCACTCTGACAATTCTTTCGAAGTAAGATTTGTTTGTTTAAATTGGGGTTTACGCCGTATCAATAGCAAATATGAAATTCTTCACTCTGACAATTCTTTCGAAGTAAGATTTGTTTGTTTAAATTGGGGTTTACGCCGTATCAATAGCAAATATGTAATTCTTCACTCTGACAATTCTTTCGAAGTAAGATTTGTTTGTTTAAATTGGGGTTTACGCCGTATCAATAGCAAATATGTAATTCTTCACTCTGACAATTCTTTCGAAGTAAGATTTGTTTGTTTAATTTGGGGTTTACGCCGTATCAATAGCAAATATGTAATTCTTCACTCTGACAATTCTTTTTAAGTAAGATTTGTTTGTTTAAATTGGGGTTTACGCCGTATCAATAGCAAATATGTAATTTTTCACTCTGACAATTCTTTCAAAGTAAGATGTGTTTGTTTAAATTGAGGTTTACGCCGTATTAATAGCAAATATGTAATTCTTCACTCTGACAATTCTTTCTAAGTAAGATTTGTTTGTTTAAATTGGGGTTTACGCCGTATCAATAGCAAATATGTAATTCCTCACTCTGACAATTCTTTCGAAGTAAGATTTGTTTGTTTAAATTGGGGTTTACGCCGTATCAATAGCAAATATGATATTCTTCACTCTGACAATTCTTTCGAAGTAAGATTTGTTTGTTTAAATTGGGGTTTACGCCGTATCAATAGCAAATATGTAATTCTTCACTCTGACAATTCTTTCTAAGTAAGATTTGTTTGTTTAAATTGGGGTTTACGCCGTATCAATAGCAAATATGTAATTCTTCACTCTGACAATTCTTTCGAAGTAAGATTTGTTTGTTTAAATTGGGGTTTACGCCGTATCAATAGCAAATATGTAATTTTTCACTCTGACAATTCTTTCGAAGTAAGATTTGTTTGTTTAAATTGGGGTTTACGCCGTATCAATAGCAAATATGTAATTCTTCACTCTGACAATTCTTTCGAAGTAAGATTTGTTTGTTTAAATTGGGGTTTACGCCGTATCAATAGCAAATATGTAATTCTTCACTCTGACAATTCTTTCGAAGTAAGATTTGTTTGTTTAATTTGGGATTTACACTGAATTAATAGCAAATATGTAATTCTTCATTCTGACAATTCTTTTTAAGTAAGATTTGTTTGGTTACATTTGGTTTAACGCCGTGTTATCGTAACTTATTTGATAGTCTTACGACTTTCCTGGATTCACGAATACAGGGTTCTGACGGGTCTAAAATTAAACGCCATTTCAACAAGATCGGTGCAACCGATGTGGCTCGAACACGGAACCGCGAGTTCTAACGCTGCCTAATTAATCGCTGATTCCAGCAGAACCCTTTTCGAGTTAGGAATCACATACCAAAGGGTAATTAATGTTTATAGGCAATTACAGAGAATATCATATTCATGTTTGAGTTAATAAGCTCTTTTCAGTAATCAGAAATGCACCAGAAACTTCTCTTCAAAACACCCACTCGCTCTCAAGTGATGTAACCAAACAAGTATCACATTGCAGTATAAAGTTTGGAACACGAGAGATATGCAATAACCCTTATAGTGCTGGAACCAACTTTATGCTTATGCAAACAGGTTTGATCCAGGTCAGCCGCCAAGCAAATTGGCGGCTGGCCTATAATCTTACCTGCTTGCTACTCTAAGTAGCTTTCCTTAACAAAATTAAGCAGATATGAAAGGTTTTGGACAGCAGAAGACACGAAAATCTATAATAAGAAAATTACTGAGCATTCTAAAGATTAAAGCGATACATACTAACAAGTTGCACATTGCAGTATAAAGCGTGGTACGCGAGAGATATGCAATAACAACCCCGGGTGTAGATTGGCGCATAATTTGTTGTCTCCTGCAGATTTAATAGCATTCGCTGCTGGGTATTTAACCCTTAGAATGCTGGGTAATTTTCTAAGAATAGATATTAGCGTCGTCTTCTTTCCAAAACCGTAAATATCTACTTAATTCAGACGAAGAAAAATACTCAGAGTAGCAAACAGGTAAGATTACAGGCCAGCTGCCAATTTACTTGGTGGCTGGCCTGGATCTAACCTGTTTGCATATGCATGAAGTCGGTTCCAGCACTATAATGGTATTTAACGACTTCTAATCTTGCCGGCGTGCAGGATGAAACACAGGCGGACTTGGCGAAGTCTCGTTAAGCGAGATTTATTGGAATTTTTCACATTGTCCCTGTCAGGCATCGTTCTCGTCTGAACAGTTGGCAAGGTTGTAGACAGCGTTTATTAGTCGTACGTAAAATGTGTGATTTTAGAGTAATCTTGGAACCGGTCTTTCATCTATCGAATATAGAGACCGGTACGGTACAAATCTACCAGGCAGAAAACTGGCTGGTACCAGAAGGAAGGAAAACAGCATACTTTCCTAAGAGATGAACGTTTTCCGACTTAAACGAACGTTTGGCCGATTTCAAAGAAATACTGGTCAAAATGATTCGAAAGCGTTTGAAACACATCAATGAATAATTAGAGTCTGATAAAGGGCTGTCTGCTTTGAAAATCGACATGCAATGATTAAGGGAAACACCTGTTTCCTTCTTGTTGTTGTTGTCGTATTTTGGAACGTTACATTCTGACCAATCAAATCACTCAGAATTGCCCGTTGTCTATCTTGTGGGACAGAGTGGAACCAGTAGACAGCTGAGAACCAGTTCAATCTTAGGTTACCTGTAATACCTTGTCTGCTGCTGCCTCATTTCTACACAAACATTAGAAACCAATCTAAGTGAATTGATTAATAGTTCTTTAAATGTACGTTTATGTATCTTGCGACTTGATCTGTCATTGGCACAATACAATGTTAAATGCTAGATTATTTTCATGTCGAGTGTCTTTGATCTTTTATTCTTTGAGGACATGCTGTGAACAGCTTACCTTCTGAAGTCTTCACTATAATAGGCCCACCTGTAGTGCACATCAACTCCTGTTCAAGTAACAATACTTCATTTTAAGAAAATGATATATATTGCTCAAAATAAGTAATTAATCGGGGTCTTTTATTAAAAAAAACTTAACCAATGTCACAAAAAGATATTCTTTTTAATATTTTCTTTTTGTCCCTGAGGATTCCTCAAATTTTGAATAAAGGTAACCTTTTTAAGCGACCATTTCAAAACGATGCGTTTAAGTTTATTTAGTCTGAGTGCATCTTATTACTGGACACAAATCTTACTGGAGCTTTCTGAAAATCTGACACCCATATTATGCTGTCGATTGTTTTACGCACCAAGATCCGTATCCGGTTACTATTGTCGCATAAACAAGATCGAATGTAGTCTCGAATTTCTATCCAAAAGAATAGTTTATTTTGTAAGGCTTGCGTTACCTAAACATTTATCATTACAATCGTAGATGGAAAATTATGTTACGGATCAGACAGTAATTAGTACGTATCACACATCAATCTGATCTGGGGTTAAAACCAATGCTGTGCTTTGTACTTCGTTACCTTCTTTTCAACACATTACGGGTCGTTTGCAATGTGTTACTTGAGAAGACAATGAGAAGCTTTCATAAAACAAAGGAGAACGGGTTGTTTATTTCCCTGGAATGCTGTTAATTGGACTTGGAGACATAACAGTACTTGTAATGTCAGCATAAAACAGATCCAAACTATGTTGTGTATAGCTATACTCTGGGTCAGATTCTTTCGTTTAATTGAGATCAGGTTGGCAAAATCTGACGTCTTTGAGTATTGAATATTAAACGTTTACAGCCTTGCTAGGTTTACCGCAATTATTTATAAATATTGAATACTTTAATGACAACGTTATTTCTCATACGACGAACGCCAGCTCCACAAATAGTAATTTTACTCTTACGCCATCTGGCGGGGACGTTATTTCTTATACGATATAATCACAGTTTTAGAAAGAGCAATTTTACTTTTACGCAACCCAGCGTCTATTCACTTTATCAGGATTGTATAATATGCAATTATCGCATTATCAAAGTTTTACGAGCAGAACGTTTATTCCTCTACAGGGGGAGCCATCGATATAAAACCCAATCCGTCATATCTACCACCTGTCTACCAAATATGCGATAACATGTGCAGAAGCAACCCTTACTTGGATGATCCAAGACGTAACATTGTAACTTTAATATCTACGTCTGGATCATTTAGACTAAGCAACCCTAGCAAATCAACAATATGCTGGGAATATTTATCCATACCCTGATCAGTGTCTTCCTTGTAGCCCTTAGTAGTCCCTAACTCGGATTGTCGAAGCTGTAATTGTGTTACATTAAACTGAAATATATAATTGTGAATCATTCGAACTAGGCAGCTTCGTGGTCCTAAGAACGAATGGCAACTTCATTGGCAATACTTTTCCGGCCTATAATACACAGTTATATCTTGTATATACAGTTATGAGAGACGACACAATGATGTTTGTTGTTATGTCTCTGATACTGTAGAATGGCAATGTTTATTGAATCATGCTATATTATTTTCTCCAGGAAAATATTTTCTTTTTTTTAAAAGCTCCCCGTCGATATTTAACGAGGTAATTAATTCAAATACGAATACATCTTGTCATTATCTCGTTAAACAGTGGGCTATTTCGATGTCTATGTTACCATTTCCTTCCAAATTACATTTTACGAAATACATCATGCAATGGACAGATAAGAAAAAAGAGAATAAAACTTAATGTTACTACAAGATCAGAAATGAGCAAATCCTCCTTTTCTTAGTTTGTGTACCATTAACTCATATCTTATGTATTTCTGTTTGAACATACTGGCATTTTCATCAAGCTTTCAGAAGTGCATGTTCACACCTAAGACAACTTGCAAGTGCAAATAAAATGTCGTTGGAACGATACGTTTTTGATAATTAGGCACAGTATTCAATAAAACATAGGAACTGAGCGCAAAATGAATTGAGAATGTGTCAATACATGTATATAGTAGTATGTATATACACAACGCGATGGATTTCAAAACCGTTGCAATGCTCTTTACTTGTAGATCTGGTATCATATCTATTAATTAATTACTGGCTCTGAATACTAGATTACGAATTTATGGTTCGTTCAACGACAATTCTCCAGTAATGTATTGTACAACTGTATGTCGTGTAGTGTACAGCTGCTTTACAATTTTAAAGGATAGAAAATAACACTTAAATGTCCAAGTTTACTCACATCAGTGAACAAGCACCTTTAATGTATCTACAGGGAATTACCCCAGACGAGGGGAAAGGCGTATGTCTGTATAGTGCACTCGAAGAAATTATTTGTGTGTGTTATAGCAATCAGAAAGCACGCTGATCTCATAATGTACAGATCATGATTATACTCGAGAATGGTTAATACCGATTCTTATCATTAAATATCTCCCTCTCTCTCTCTTTTACAGGGACTTGCGGTTTAATATTATCCAGAACATTCCACGAGGTGCATTTCGGGGCATGCAAAGACTGGATACGTTGTAAGTATAGAATCAATCTGAACTCATCGGGTTTATCCAATGGAAACACCTCTGATATACAGTCAAACTTGCGTTAAGAGGGCAACTTGTATGACAGAGCAAATTGGCTGTTTAAGACAGGTTGGCTGCTTAACACAAGTTGATGTACACTATAAATCAAACAATGGGACTTTCTGTGGTTGTTGTTAAAGGCAGGTTGGCTGCTTAAAAGGGTGGCTATTTAACACAAGTTAGACTGTATTAGGGAAGCTGCCACGTTGCTTCCTGCAACACTACATTAGTTGTACTTTCGTTTTCAAAGGAAACCTCGAAATGGGATATCTAAAGTAAAGAATAGAACGGTTTTCTTTAGATTTTTATCGCTGCTTGACATGCCAGAAACAAGATTATTCTTGAACAAGAAATCGCTAAGAGGTTTTTAACTCACTTAAACGCAATGCCGTTCGTTGAATAACAATTAAGAATAATTAGCAATATTTGCCTATTGTCATGGTTTTCTTTCGAATCCCTTTTTCCAACATACGTTCATAGGTGTCAGAATTTCACGATGTTGTTGGTGTTCGACATTTCCATCTCATGGCAGCATTGATTCGGTGGTGAATGTTTGCTTATGTTTCTATTTCCGTAGATAGTCTTTAAGACAACTAGAAGTAGTGCTGATTTTCTTTCGGGAACAGGCGACTTGGAACATGCTATCTGCAAAACTTGGGCAATTCTAAGAAAATCAGAAATAATGAGGCATATGATAGTATGGAAACAGACAACTTGAAACAGTTACATATGTTTATACATGCATTATTTACTTTTCAGATTAATGAACAATAACGAACTCGGAGTTTTGAGGGATGGTTCATTTGAGGGTCTTCACGATCTACGATATTTGTAAGTATAGATTAATATTTTATATGTTACTGGCTGAATGCTTCTCGATCATAACACCTTCATGTATGTTACTAAGGTTCTTGATAAAAGAAATTGGAAGTCATAGAGAGTCATATGTCTTGCATTGAAATGAAGGAGATATAACTTCTTTAGTTTTAGTTGTAGATGAAATTTTGAAAAAGGTAACGTTAAAATCAACACATTGACAACTCCCAATAAAGCCAGGCATTACAGCTGTATTTGAAGGTCACCTTTATGTACGACTTTGTGGGTGTAAGACTTAAGTCGCAGAGCCTTTCATGAATTAGATAACCTTCCTAATTGCGAGATGTACAATTTTTGCATGACTGTTTTATTATGTTTCCAATGCTTACCATGCCCTTTGTTGAAACCCTACTTCATATGAATTCATTCGGATAGTATTTACTGACAATGGAATTTGACAACGACAAGAATGTTCGGACTCGAACGAATAAGTTTGATATTCATACACACGTATGTACCGGTTCTCTAATACACACGACTTTGTCTCTGATGGCAATCAAATAATTTGTGACGAGAGCAGAAATTGTTTATAATAAACTAGAGATCGGTAATTTGTTTTATCGGTGCAACAGAAAGTGTGCTTCAAGGCACAAACTAGCAGTTAACGAGCATATCTTTGAAATACGTATATGAATCATATCTAAATGTCATTAAACCCTGAATCATCTAACATGCATGCATTTTCATATTTACAACAATTTATACTTTCAGACATTTGTATGAGAACAAAATAACCGAGATACAGCCGAAAGCTTTTAAAGGTTTACACAAGCTTGAACAACTGTAAGTCTGCCATGATCGTTTCTTCCCTTCTTCACATCACCAACCTTATTAATTTTACTAACACTCTTAAGTAGAAGTAGTGTTGGGCCTCCATGGCCCAGTGGTTAGATTACAGAACTCGAAATCACATGGCCACTCTTCGCATGGGTCAAAACCCGGTGATGGCTTTTGGATTGCACGAGAGTTAGTTTCTCGATCGACTTATAGAATGCCAATGGGTCTTTCCGGCTTCACCAGATTTTACGTGCTGTCAATTTTAGGGCAGTCAGGTTTCGGATCTCCCTCCATCATTATAGACTCATCGCATCGTAACTTGAGTAATGTTGACACGATGTGAGATCCCTATAAATTAATGGAAGCAAAGTCGTAGGTTTGAGGTTGGAATGTTATTGATATTAACCTGAGTCTGATCATATAAAAGACCAAAGAGAGTGATTTCACTCTGTGATGATATGTGTTATTCGGATCGTCCGTTAACTAAGGATCCATTTCAAGGTAAAATGCAGACGATATTTGTCTGGAAGAATCGCCCCAATCGTAAATTAACTTGTATAAAACGGCGCTTTTCCCCGTGTTCAAAACTCCATCTATTTTCCTTCGCTTTGAACGTAATGTACTTGTGTATGAAGCGATGGTTCCAATTTTTTGAGAAACATCAATGATTGATGTTTCTTAAAACAATTGGAACCATCGTTTCATACAACAATTGCTATTATTCTTTGACATCAGTGAATGTAGACTTACAAATCTATTTTCAAATTTGTTCGATGTTAATGCCAGTAGGACAAATCTGATTTCCCACAATGAAGATTAAACATGTAGAATTCTCATACATTGCTCGAATTTCCTAATTCCCTTTTTATTCAGGTCTCTTCATAGAAATAACATAACTCGTTTACCGAGGGAGCTATTTGCATTCAACAAAAGATTAAAGAGATTGTAAGTATTTTCATTATTTTTAACACTGTTTTACTCCCCGTTTGATTAAAACTTTGACATACGGTGATGTTCTAACAAAAAGAGAAATTACTCACTAAAAGCCACTTATTCCCTGTTACAATATTAATAATCCAACGAATAAACATTTTAGGAAAGTTTGACTGTTTGAGTTGTCCCATTCCAATTTACCTATTGTATAGTTGTACAATTACTTCTATCTGATTAAGCGTTCCTATTGTTATTTGTAACATATCTTAAAGATCCTGGACGTTTAACACTAAATACATATAGTTAAAAGTAGAATTTGCGTATGGTATTCAGCTATGCTTCTAACAAATATTCATTAAAAAAATCGCCGAAATCGCGGTTAAAATGAAGATATTGACGGAAAAACCCCACGGCCTCAACTTTTGTATGTTACTACAGCTATATGGTAATTAGTTACGTCACGTGGGCTGTCAAGTGCCTGTCTCGTTACGTTGTACTCCTAACTTAGAAGCTACTAGCGTCAGCGTCCATTTTTTTCAGCATGTAGTCTTAGTATCATGTGAGTGTCACGTGACCGGGGTTCATAGCTTGACGCTATATTTAGATTATGTCGGATTTCCCTCGGATTTTTATTTAAAAATGAAAAATGTCAAAATTCATGTTATACGCTATTGGTTTCTCTGCTGAAATGTTAGATTAATCTATATTCCTTTATTTCCGAAAGTTTGAAAAAATAATCCTATGACGCACAGAAACTTTAAAGGAAACCATGCTTATGTCTTGACGTTTTGACTGGATATTCAAATCATGACCATTGTAAGTGTCTGCTGAATGACAGTTCCCATGTAATCGTGCCTAGTGTTTCAGACGCATTCTTGCTCACGATGTTTTAAGATGTGTCCTAATGATACTGCATATGGACACCTCTTTACGCATCGTCAGCGTTAAACGTCCAAATCAAGGCTATTAAAAAGCACAAATATTATATTATAGTAATATGTGTTAAAGTAATGCCTGCCTAATGAGAAAAGTCAGATTAATAAAATCAAAGTAAATCAAAATCGATATTTTAAGAAATGTTTCTTGGTTGTAATTCGTTTTCGCCAACTTCATTCATATAATTTCAATATCAATGTGTAAATTAAGAATTAAGGACAGGTAATTAATATGAAATAAATAACAACACCGCTGATAGTCGTACTGATATCATATGACACATAGTTTAACGAATCGTTGGTTTTTTGTACGAACACATCGTTGAGAAAAATGTTTACAAGTATTTGCTTCATTGAGAAACAGACTATAAAGCAAGATGATACGAATTCAAAATGAATGCTGATTTACATACGGTAGATAAGAAATTGAATGCTTTGCTTGCGTTTGTCAAAATAGCCATAAATAAACAAGAAATGCATTTTAACCGGATACACATAAAAAGCCCTATGTCAATTGTCAATGTTGTTGAATTTAAAACGCCCGCACATCATTCATTTTAACGAACGAGAAGCAACATTTATTTCTTCCACAACTGTTTGGTGTTGAGGAAACCAAGTATTGTCGACCTGTTTATTGCATATTTCGTACTTTATTATCATTTGTTGCTCATTTTTCACATCAAAATGGTATTTCTATCAATATTTATTGTTATTCTCAATAGCAGTTCAGAATTGTTTAAGATTATCACTCAGGCAATGAATGGCAATGCTATGCAGTAGATAAGGCCGTATAAAGCCTGTGAATGCTTCATCCGATTAGATGTTCTCTGTAATTTGAATAATTCGCCCATTAAAATTGCGACAATCAGATTTTGCAAGCACAATGACAAAACAGAACCGTACCTGTCGAAAAGGTGCATCACTTCAAAATAGTGATAGGCAGAACATTCTATACTGTGCAAGTCTCTTTCAAATTATAGTAAGAACCCTGACTCAGTCAAAATATTATAAAAATGATTAAAACGTAGTTGTAAACAAAGAGTGTGTCCCTTAGAGCTTGGGAACGATACTGATTAGCAATTTTGTCTTTGACAAATCCTTTGTTAAAATGACGAATATGTTCTTGGAAACACAAGAAAAGTCGTTGAAATTGTACTATCGCTTGATTTTTTTTGTCAAAAGCGCTAATAAGTATTTAAGCATGAAATATTTTACCAATGAATTTGAAAATTAACTTTCAATCAAAATTTATTTCATAGTCATTAACTGATTCATGCATTTTTCATTTTGTGAATAAAGAATTGAAACACGAATGACAAAGTTCAGTTAACCAATAAATCAATCAATAAATAAACAACTTAATCAATGCGTCCATGAACCAAACAAAGGACCAAACAATAAATGACAAAATCAATCAAATATTGAATACTATAAATAAATGAATATATGATAAATATATGAAAAGATTAAATCGAATTGGAAATGAACCGTTCACTCCATCAGATTACAAATAGATAAATCAATCAATTAACAAGTCAATCAATCCATTCACTAATCAATTTACCAATTAATTTACCAATCAATCACGTTTTCTGCCAAATTAAAGAACCGAATTACTAATCAATCAATTAATCAGTCAATAATCCCATCGATTCTCCCATCAAACCATAGACATTAAACCATCAACCTTTATTTCAGACGGTTGGATTCGAATGCGCTTGTGTGTGATTGTGATATGATATGGCTTGCGAAGATGCTGAAGGAGAATCTTGCCAGCACACAGGCCGCCGCCACTTGTGATACGCCCAGACATCTACATGGGAGATCACTCATGGAGATCGATACATCGGAATTCAACTGCAGTGAGTAGTCGTTCTTGGATGTTACATTTCGGCCAGCATGTTTGTATGTTATCTAACGCCTTATCAACAATTTCATAGTAATGTAACGGATTCTGAGGGATATCAATTGATCGGACACCTCTGAAAATCCTGCTGACCATAAAGCTTTTTTCAAGTCGTCTGCTTCACGTAAAAAGAGAAATGTCGTCTGAAGATAGTAAAGATATAATGACATACTTGTACGAATAACGCCTAGCTGACGATATAGCCTATTTAAAACAGAATGCTTATCTATGAAATATAGTAGCATTCATTTCATTTTATTCATGTTTACAAATAGATACACATTCCATGCATACTAAGCTCTTAAAGATGTTATCAATACAATGGCCAATAGGAACATGTGTTTATTTTTGTCAAAAGGAAAGCGCCTTTTTTTAGCGGTTATGAAAAGGGCTTTTATGCTATGATGAGATGACGTTTTCTGCCAACGTTTTGCCATTAACAAGCGTATCCCCATAGCATGTCTTTCCCGAGAAATACCATTATCAATTAGCGAAATGTGTATCGTAAACAAATGTGTTTTTTTTTAAAAAAGTACCATCGTAAATGAGCGGAATATCTACCGTAAACATTTTTTTAAAAAAAGTCCACCGTTAATGAGCCAAATATGTACAGCAAACAATTATTTCCCCGAAAGATGCATATGTTAACTGTTGAAATAAATACACATCATACCAATGGCTTAAAGTGATAAAAGCGAATGCAAATGTAAATAATTGTAAATTATTGAAAATGTCTATATTCCCGAAATATGCAAACATCAATGAGCTAAATGTTTAGCATAAACAAATGTTTCCCAAATATGCATATGTTAGCTGTTGAAATACCCATCAAGCCTAGAGCTTTACAGCGACAAACGCGAAACATATACCCCTTACTATCATTTCGGTGTATATTTATCGGTATCCGATTTCTGAATTTGCATTGAAATCTGTGTACATAAAAGCCGTTGATGGTGAATTTATAGCCCTAAAATATGCTATCCATGCCTTATAATTTAGATCCCGTACATTTTAAAGGGACTATCTCAAATATTTTGTTATGTGATTTAGAAACGTTGAAATGTGGCCTAAACATTCCCCGTTACTATGCAAGTGACACTTTTTGATTATTTTTACCTTAACAATGCTTAAAACCTATCTTTTCATTGGCAGAAATGAAATGAATTTTAGCGCATTTTCGTCTTTTGGATGGAAAACTCCACTAAAAGAAAGGTGTGAGATATTTCTTTGGCGCACATTTCTAGTGTCATGTGAATAGATAGTTGACCGATGTAGTGTTTTGGTTTGCTGTCCATCTTAACCATTTGGACAATTTCGCGGGAAGGAAAAATGCAAATTGTGTTCAATTTCAGACCATTTCACCTAAATAGTTTAGTTCGTATGCCATACCCGACATTTCATTTAAGGTATCTCCTTTGTTTGATGCTTGGATTGATATGATTATCCAGCAAGTTATGTACGTCCCGACTCTCAATATTAAGATATAAATGAAGGCTGATTTAAGCATATACATGATATCAATCAAAGTATCGTGAATCGTCAGATCAACGATAATAAAAGCCATGGTATACATTATTCAAGTTTTAATACGATGCCAGTATGATCTTATTTCGTTCTTGTCTCAAAATCCACCATTTAAAACTGTAATTGCCTGTGGGAAATGAAAACACTTATTTTACGATGTGTTAATTAAGTCCCTGGAGATTTTTTGCATGGTTAAGTAAGTAAACAGGTATCAATTTGCCAAGATTTCGGTGATAAACTTATTGTTCGGGGGAGGATGTTGAAAGGCTTTGTTCTAGTTTTGGAAACTGTCCCAAAGAAATGCAAGAAATTGAACATCGTTCCAAAAGGTCGTGGCTTCGTTCTTGTTCGTCTCGTACTCAATCTAGGTTAACAGTGGTACAGTGGAAAAGTGTCAGTCTATCGTATCGAAGGTGCCAGGTTCGATCCCTGTTATTGCCAAGGTGAAAATGATAATCCTCAAATCGGAACGAATATTTGTCAAGTCTTCGGGAAGTCTGTTATATTTTGCGCCAAGGTACCTTTTGCACAAGGATCTGCTTTCACCCAAGGTACCTATTTTCGTTATGGTACATTTTTCTCCAAGGTTCATTTTGCTCCAGGGTCAATTTCATGCCAAGGAACATTTTGTGCCAAAGTACATTTTGTGCCAAAGTACATTTTGTTCTAAGAACTTTTACAACAAGGTACCTTTTGCGACATGGTTTATTTTACCCAAATGTACATTTTGCGCCATGTTACTGTTTGCACATAGGTATTATCCATATGACGAACCTATTCTATCTTTGATTGCAAGCATGCTAACATGCTAACATTTTCGCCGAATTTAAACGAAATGTTAGGCAATGGTAAGGCATCATCATTTAAGTCTACATGCGAGCTGTAAGGAAATTTCCCCGTTCACTCGAGAAAGGCATATAAAATATCGGTATATGTCAATACCATGGAATGTGATCCAGATCTTTCATTTTTTTCTGAAGACGGTTTGATAAAAAGCTAAACACCCAAAGTATTGCAAATTTGTTATATTGAATCGACAGCCCTCCCAGAGTAGCATGTTAAGAAGATACATTTTGATAAAATTTACGATGACGTAAAGAGTCTATCAATTTACGAAGAAATACCTCAACATGATTTATTCTTCCTAGCTGTCAACCCTAACCTCTTACGTGTAGTCAAATTAATCAAGCACCTTTCATCTGTACATGCTACATTTAACGTAATGAGTTAACAAATTAGCCATATCCTTCGTTTTACTACAAACAGTTTCGTCATGATGTAGACGTTAACAAAAACTACAAGATTATAAACAGCTTTCCAACCCCGTTTATAAACGTACGGAAAGAATGTAGTACTTCACATATGTGTTTAGAGTCATCTTGTGAGGTCCCTGACTATGTCTTATGTCTCTTCTTTTGAATTCAATTACATTATGCGACCTTTTGTACTAAGAAAATATTGACTAAGTTTTTAAGTGCAAGTTTGTATCTCATTAACTACTGTATGGTATACATGGATTGATACTTCACGCATGTGTTCAGGGTAATAATCTAAGATCCCCGATAAAGTTTCATAGCTTTTGAATTTGAATTTGAATAAATTATGCGGCGTTTTGTATTTAGAAAATATAATTTAACTTGGAAAAACGTGATTTAGTTTTTACATGCAAGTTTGTATCTCATTAATTACTTTATATAATGGGTTGTTTTTCACAGATGTTTTCAGCGTCATTGTATAAGGTCCTTTTTATATCTCTTGCTTTTAATATAACCTAATTAAGCAGAATCTTTTACTTAGAAAATATTGATTAGGTTTTACGTGCAAATTTGTTTCTCATGAACTACTGTATATAATGCAATAAAATATTATGTATGTATGGAATGGATTGATACTTCAAACATGTGTTCAAGGTCATAATTTAAGGTCCCTGACCAAGTTTCATATCTCTTGTTTTTCATAAATAACTAAAGGGAGTGGATCAAAACTTCACACATGGACTTATAATCTTAATGTTTGGTTACTGACTAATTGCAATAAGTCTGCTATTGGCTTGATGCAGTTCATTCCAGTTTCTGTTCTTAGAGAATATTTGTTAAAGTTGTGTGTGATTCCTCATATTTTAGAAAAAATATATATATTTCACTGACGTATACCGCTCTCCAAGATTATCGTAGATTACCGAGATTATAAAAAGCCGTGCATAGTGTCTTATGGACAGGTTTTGTTTCACACACAACGATCTAATCTAAGATAAAGATGTGCTTTTTTAAGAATCATAGTCACATGGGTCTTCGGTATGAGTTTAACCGTTCTTGACACGTAAGTAATTGCATCTATGAAAAGTGAGGTCCTGATCAGACTATGCAATCTGCACTAACTGATACAGAACCGTTCTCTCAATATAGCTGGTATACGGGGTCATAACCTAGAATATCGGTAAAATAGGTTTAAATCGAGATCTACAGTAACAAAGCATCACTATTTTACATTACAGATAAGCCCATCATTACACGAGAGCCGAATGATGTTGAGATCAGTTTTGGGAACACGGCATATTTCACATGTAAAGCGCAGGGTAGCCCGACTCCTGAAATCGTTTGGATGAAAAACAAGTAATGTATTGCTCGAATTATAGATTTTTCATTTCTTTTTTATTTCTCAATTTATTACAAAGATACTTTGAATTAAACATATTATATTTCAATGCCATTTTTTTACAGTGAATAACAAACACAAAATGTACACTCCACCCCATTTGTGACAGTTGTGCAGAGGTAGAGCGTCGACCTATTGCGCCGAGGGTCCCGGGTTCGAATCTAGGACTAATCCACGAATCAGCGCGAGTACTGGTTTGGTATCCAGGAAGCTGTCAACAAACCATCAAATCAGCAGTCATCGAGAGTGGCTTCGAACAAGCTTAAAGCTCCCTTCACATTCGATGTAAACAAATAAGCTAAGGTAAATACGTTTGTTTCCCTGTCTATTACAGCCGTATAGTAGACCCCCGCACCAGCCGATACACAATCCTCGAGGACGGGACGTTAATGATAGAAGATGCCCAGGATAGTGACAGAGGCACATACGAATGTATCGCCAAAAACTCCGCCGGCGAATCCAAAACAAACTCCGTCGAGCTACGAATGACAAGCATAAACCGTGAGTCAGACTTGCTATTATACTGGTTACTAGTATCATACTATGTATATGTTAACATACTTGAGCGACAGTGGTGCAGTGGTATAGCTTTAACCATTTGTTCTAATAGTCCTGGATTCGATCCCCGTTTGCAACGAGGTGAAAAATGCCTGGACTAGCCAATGAATTGGAACGAATACTGATTTTGTATACAGGAGGCAGTCATCGAGAGTGAATTGATGAAGTTGCAAGCTTCCATCACATTCGATGTAAAAGATATGTTTAAACTAGGACAGATAAAATGGTAGATATATGATTTTTATTTACTTTGTATAACGCAGGATCAGTATCCATAGATATATTGGGTGACGGGAGTCGACTTTAAGAATATATAGATCAACCGTTAAATGGGTATTTATCACTACAAGGCTCATATGTTAGACCAGTTATCCTTCGATCCTTACAGTGGCTTTTGATTTGTTTCGATAATTATTCAAATAATCCGTATCCATTCTTCGATTCCTGATTCAACGACCTTTCTAACGTCACCAACAGACGTTCAGGCCGTTGATGGAGACAAAGGACCTGTCCTGTTCAGTGACGATGGATTTGAGCTTATTGGGTTAATTTTTCCAATACTTCTAATCTACCCCCCGATTTTGACAATGCCTTTAAGTTCATATCGATAATCAATTAATTAATCTTAACTCATCCTCCGATTCCAGAAGCGCCGACATTCCTCACAACGCCTTCTGACGTTCAGGCCGTTGTTGGCGACACCGTCGACCTGCCGTGTGCTGTGACCGGTGACCCGATACCCTCTATAACGTGGACACTAAACGGCCGCTCCATTAGACTAAACTCCCGTGTCTCAATTGTGGGCGGTGGGCTTCATATCATCAGTGTACGGGCTGAGGATAATGGGGAATATCGGTGTCGGGCGGCCAATCCAGCCGGCATCATTACCGCGTCCGCTAGGCTGTCTATACAAGGTGGGTTCGGTTGTATGTTTCTCGTGGTATAGCGTCACTGTCAAACTTAAAGGAGAATCCTCATAATTCGCCATTTTGAAACTCATGCTTTCGTCGGAATGCTTCGGTCGGTCTCGGTATGCATTTTGCGGGGTCGGAGCTATTCGTTGATAAGCATTAAAGGTGATTGTTTATACAAAGGACAATTAGCTAGTCAAACTAAAATTCTGTTGAAATAATACGATTTTATATTTGTTTTGTGGTACAATATTCAATGACAAACTGGCTACTGCACAAAAAATGATTTATTATGTGTCAAATAATCTTAATTTGAAATGACATTATGAGACGAATTTCAAAAACCTTTGCATCGCTTTTGGGTCTGAATAAGTAATCGTTTATCAATTGAATACAGGTTCTGGATAATTATGTAATCGAAATACTACCAATAACATTTCTTTAGTACGTCTGATATTACGGTTCAGCTGTTTAACACTTTTTGTTTCCATGATTTTTTCTCATTTGTGAACAAGCAAGTATAAAGAGCGGTCGCATGACCGCTTTGGAAATGATAAAGGCCACCCATCACCTTTGAAATGGAAAAGATACGATCTTCAACTTTTTTAACGATTATTTAAAGATGATGCTTTGTAACTTGTATCAAATGTTTAAGCTATACATGGAATTTAAGCTGCCGCATTCATATCTTAACGCCGTATCCTTTTAATCAAATGAAATAGATACCACTAATGTTTCAAGCAAATTGTAAGCTCCTTAACCTTTTAACAGTCCCATGTCTCTTTCGGACTATAGGACCAATACCTTAATCATCAAGGTACATTTCATTTTTAATAATGAGGTCATGGTATGGTCAGCAAATTTTTTATTAAGAAATTGCTGCAATTTATATATTCAACCACGTTCCACATTTATCTTGTGTTTTTTAATGACATTAGCGTTTAGAATTAACTACAATGCGTTCATTGACAAATTCAAATTGTCTAAAGCCCCAATCATTTTCCATTTAATTGCATTTTATATAATTCTGAAATAAAGCGTCTTGGAATATATACGTAACTTGGATTTCCCTGTTTTTCAGTGGCCCCTCATTTTGTGTTAAGACCCGTAGATATGACGGTACCCCTTGGTAACACTGCAACATTCCAATGTGACGCGATGGGCGAGCCAATCCCGCTCATATTGTGGTACAAAAACGGTGGGTAGCTATAATCGTCAGTGTCGTAATACGAAGTGTTGAAAGCTAGATACAATACACGGACATTGCAAACCATTGGAAAATATCAATTTCGTATAAGCGTGTTCTATATAATAACCGTACTGTTTTGCTTGAGCTAGTGTTTTCTATAAATAGTAATTGACATGATATTACTTTTCTAACAATCACAAATGATTTCTTCGGCCTGCAATTGAATTGCATTTTATTCAGAGGCAATTCTTGTATTACGAAGTTTTGCATAATAAGACTTGAACTTTTGACAATAAATAGCATTTTCTTTTTACTAACTTTATACAACAAGGCTGGTACACGTAACAAACTGCTGACTGTTTTATACTCATTGTTCAATACGTTTTAGACCATCACTGTATTTGTGCTTAACTGCATTAGTAGTTTCTTCAAACAGCTGACATCGAATGAGATATCATAGTGCTCAAAATTCTATTATATCAGAGCTGGATATTCAAGTCTTTGTATGGGACCTCCTTGGCATCGTGGCTAGAGCAAAGAACTTGAAATCATAAATCATTGCGCGTATTTAAATTCCGATGATGGCATTTAGATTTTCATTATAGGTTATTAACAAATTAAATCACGGTATACCAATGGTTCTACATGGCTTGACCAGGCCGTATTGGCAATCAAGTAGGGGGTCTTTCTTTATTATTTAGAGCCGGCTAATGAAACATAATTGAAATAATGTTAACGCGATGTTAAGCTCATATGAACTAAGTATGATTGACCCATTCTATAGGTGACGCATTACCTAACAATGGGCGATTTGAGTTGATGGATTCTGGCCGTACACTCCGTATTGTACGTTTGGAGGCGGGAGATAGTGACGTCTATACGTGCCGAGCAGAAAGTGCGGCCGGAAGCATGGAGACAGAGGCCATACTCACAGTGGGCATCGAGAGTGGTAAGGCCTTTGTTTGGTTATTATCAGTTTTTTATTCACCATATTTGTTTTACATCTATTGTGAAGTCTAAAGCTTGTTCAAAGCTTCTCTCGATGACTGTTTCTTTTATCCTTAAACTTTAGTTTAAACATTTTTTTATCATCGAAATATACACCATATACATACATATCAAGTTATACAACACAGATTAAATGGATAAGAACGAAATCAAAATATTATGAGATGCTTTCCAGTACCCTTAGCGGATATGCAACGTTCCGTGTATATATGATGAAAACTAATTAAACTTTAGCTCTACGTTTCTGAGGATGAAAGGATCGAGAACCATTGCAAGAGATTGGTTTCCGTTGTATTCAACCTGGGGGATCCTAGTCGTGTCGACATAGTAGAGGCTGTGTTACGATTCGGTAAATGGTTCCCTGCTTCTCAAGGTTGCATGTCTATGAAAGGGAAATGATAAATTTCTGATTCAAGACACCGAGCATCTTGTTTAGCAGTTTTCGTCATCAGAAACGACAGACTCCTGTACTTTGACGCATCACAGTGCGATACGGCTTTTTGTTACATATGCACTGCATCACATTAGGAACATACATAAAGAAATTGTTGTTTTAGAATTAATATACAAACTTAATTAAATGTCCAAGGTGCAAACTGTACCATGGGCTCTTCAAGATGCGATGTCTTATTTTCATGATAATGTGTCAAATTCTTCTCCAGCTCGTTCTCAATCCAACCGACGTGAGGTTGAAGAACTGGCTGCAGACGAAGGAAGTGACGTCACACTTGAGTGTTCCGATGACGAACGTCCGGTATCTAACTTCCGGTGGATAAAAGACGGAACCCGTTTGAGAAACAGTCCAAAATACCACATGCATAGAGAGAAGTTGACGATTCGGCAGGTCATTAAAAGCGATGATGGCATCTATGAGTGTTTCGCAGAGAACAGTCTCGTGTTCGCTCGAAATTCTGTTAAATTAAACGTTACAGGTAAGAAGTGATATATGCACCATTTGTAATCGAAACAGTTTAATTGTAAAAAGGAGAGCACAATCATATATCTCATTTGATGAATGACGGAAATAAAACCCACAGCGATGTTGCATTATTTTTTCGGATCAATTTTAAACTACTTGTTTGTTTGACCGTCAGCCGTTTTAATGTGACTGATATGAAAAGTTATTTCAGCAGGCAAAAGAACAATGTCATCAAAATTGTACTTAAACAAGGATTCAACGACTTTTAGATAAAACAAAATATCATATCAACTCTTTAAGAAGTCTCGATTTCTTTTTCAGAGCAACTTAGGACACCGGGTGACAACTTCTTTTTAACAGCGTTTAATCAGGCGAGGGACAGAGTCGACAACGCAATCAATATTACCAGAAGCGAATTATTTGATCGCGGAAGGTCACACAAAGTCGAGGACCTACTCTCCCTGTTTAGATATCCTTCCGCGGAAGCATTGAATCTCGCCAGAGCCGAAGAAGTATTTGAACAAACACTGGAGTTGATACACCAACATGTACACCAAGGTCACGAGTATGACCTTGAAGGTCACGGTAGGTTTAATTTTTCACATAGTCGCAAATGTTCGTCTATTTGTCAACGGTCAAATTAAAACTCTGTCTTAACAAACAGACAGACAGGAATTCTGATTTCCCTGACGAGTATGCAATGTTTGAAGAATGTCAAAGCATTGATCTATAATTATTCTTTTCAGAGAAAACAGTTATGATATAGATACTCATTTGTAACGAAGATTTTCGGTAAATGATGTCACTCAAAAAAGGTTTAACGTACATAATGACGTTATTGCATATTGACCATGCATCAACAAAACATAACCTAATAATTGTACAATAATCATGAGGAAACATCAGACGAATTAACAGTTGGGCTGTGTAACGACATGTTTTTTTTTTCATAAAGTCGTAAAGATTATTGCAAAACAGGTTGAGTTTCATTACGTTTTGTGTTTTTAATAACAACCCGTTGTGGAATGAGATATCAACTATGTTTTAATTTTAACGAGACCGATTGAATTCATTTTTGTCATAAGTAAAATACTGCTGAAACGTTAAATCATAATCCAACCAACCAACTTATCATATCTCTCTTTTTTCTTACAGAACAATCCTATCGCGAGCTGGTATCTCCCGCCCATTTGGCGTTGATCGCCAACATGTCTGGCTGTTTCCGACGGACATCGCCGCAGAAGTGCTCGAACATGTGCTTCCACAAGAAGTATCGGACCTTTGACGGGTCCTGTAACAACCTCCAGAACCCGAGCTGGGGGTCCGCCAACTCACCGCTGAAACGAATGCTTGCACCCAAATATGAGAACGGATTCAACACACCTAAAGGTAACAGACAGAGAATGGCCATAAAACTTAAATTATACAGCCCATCTTCGAATAGGTTGAAACACTGTGACGACTATTCCGTGGTAATTTTTATACTCAAAATTACAGGTCACCTCTCTGTGTTGGTTCAAATACCGATGACGATATTTGAATTTCCATGAACGCCAGACTCCGTATTACTTTACGGAATGCCGATGGTTCTATCTGACTTGACAATTCTTATTGATAGTATATCTGCGGTTTCTTCAACTGTTCTAGAACGAGGTATCCTATCGTCACTGAAACACAGTTTGCTCGGTAAATATTGTATGAAAAAAAGGAATAGACACGAAACCATAAAATATGTACATCTAACTGACATTGTATTTACGTAAAAGACAAGCATATCGTTTAAGCTATCGTTCACAATCTTCCTTGACACAAACTTTAACCTTAAATGTTTTACTGTTTGAACTTGCTAACTTCAAATGAGTTGAACAATGTTTAGTTCTAGGACAAGATCGAAACTTGTTTGATTTTGGATTCTCAAAACCATGATGACGTATGCGTATCAGAAAAGTATTCTTTTTATATGTTTAACATAAGCCTGGTTTCAGCAAGAATCATAACGTATTAACGCATACGTTTTATACAGCATATTTGTTTCATTAATGTTGTTGTCAAATAATCAAAAGGCAATCTGACAATCTAACTTTTACCATTTACTGAAAAAGATATCTTGATGTAATTGATGCTCTCTTCAATACCAAATAAAATCTCATGTGAAGGAAGAGTGTTCATCTTTGCCAAGAGAGACTATCCTGTTAGTAGTAACATTCACTCTACGTTCGAGAAGTATCGGTTATTCCCCTTGGTTATCGGCAGATTACGAATTGATCAATATTTGACATCTGATTCTACCATCGACCAACCAGAACTCGTCTTCATTTCACGCCGTACTCCACCATGCTTTAATCTATCACACTTACTGACAAAGACTTAGAAACCATTGTGCCAAAATAAAAAAAAAATGCTCTGACTGACCAACGTGTCATTTTATGACAATGCCTTCTGTCGAATATCACAACGGAAATGTTTTGTATCACGACATATTTCGTCATCTGCTGTTGTTAACGATTCGGACATATCACACATTCCCTAATGCGTATCTATTGACATTTATTACATTTGTACACGTACATTGCAAGGGGCCTCCTTGGTCTGGTAACAGGAGTACATTACTCATATGACCCCTTCACGCGTGGGTACAAATCCCGATGAAAGTATTCAGATCTCTATGAGAGGTAATCTCCCGACTAACTTATCGTATACCGATGGTTCTCCTTGGCTTGAATAGCCCTTATGTACAGCGTAGTATGGGGTCTTCATCGGAACGTTCATTCAAAATAGGGAACCTAATGCATTGCTATAGAGAACATACAGGTATATAAATAGACACTGGAGCTGTAATGTGGACGACAGTGTCTTTCACTTATCAATGTGAATGTGTCTTTTGAGAGGCGTATTTCTTCGGTTTGTTACATGATGTCGACGCTATTATATATATGTAAAACCAAAATGAATAGGTAAACAATATAAACATGTATTGTAGGATGGAACCGAGCCCGTCTGTATAACGGCGTACACCTGCCCAGCCCTAGATTGGTGTCCTCATTAATGATGAGTACGGAGTCTGTATCCACGGACAACAGCGACACCCACATGGTCATGCAATGGGGACAGTTTATCGATCATGACCTTGACCTTACACCACAGTCGGTCAGTCAGCACATCTTTAACGACGGCAGGCGATGTAACGAGACCTGCGAGAACAGCTTCCCGTGTTTCCCTATTCCGGTTCCGGCCAGCGATCAGAGGGTCCGGGGTCAGAACTGCCTTGGGTTCCATAGAAGCAGCGCCACATGTAACACCGGAAGTACTTCCATATTCTTCAAAACGTTCGCGCCTCGGCAACAGTTGAACGCTCTAACGAGTTACCTAGACGGTAGTCAGGTATATGGAAGCTCGCAGAACCTTGCAGAGCGTCTCAGAGATCTTTCTCACGGTCAAGGGTATTTGCTAGTCGGTTCCTTATCTCAAGAAGGCAAGCGTCTACTGCCGTATGACTTCCACGGTATTATCGGCCCGGCGGACTGCCAGATCGAACAGAGCAAGCGGTACGTACCGTGTTTCCTTGCCGGGGACAGCCGTGTAAACGAACAGCTCGGTTTGACTGTCATGCACACCGTTTGGATGAGGGAACACAATCGGATAGCCACGGAACTGTTCGACGTGAACCCGCATTGGGACGGGAACATGCTCTACCACGAGGCTCGTAAGATCGTCGGCGCCATGATGCAGCATATCACATACACGTCATGGCTGCCAAAGATCCTTGGACCCGAGGGCATGGAGATGATTGGGGATTATACCGGGTACAACCCGTCCGTGGACGCTTCCATTACCAACGAGTTTGCCACGGCTGCGATGCGGTTTGGCCATTCTTTGATACAGCCAGTCATGTTTAGACTTAATTCGACTTTTCAGCCGATCTTAGAGGGCAATCTTGCTCTCCATAAAGCGTTTTTCTCGCCCTATAGACTTGTTGAAGAAGGTGGTGTAGATCCGGTGTTACGTGGCCTATTTGCGCAGGGAGCTAAACGAAGAATGCCCAATGAGATTATGAACAATGAACTTACAGAACGATTGTTCGCATTGGCGAACTCAATTGGTAAGAACTACATTTTAATGATTAAGAACCTTTTCTATGACTTACTTAAAAAAATGCTAACATGCCAGTCAGCATCAATACACAAACAAAATTGAGTTCTGTCTAAAGACTGATAATAGTTCAAAATAATATGAATTTCGGTCATATAGACAATGATTTATCTTCAGCTTTTAGATGTATACAGTATGTTAATTATATTCATTCAATATAATAATCGTTCTTAAGATTATATCAAAATGTGATCAACAAAGAACTTGTGTTTAAACGCCTGTGAAAATTATCTAAAGTGTTGTTTCAGTCCAAATACCAATGCTTTCGCACAAGACTGTGAATTGTGTGGATATAGAAGCAAATGCAAAATTTAATTAAAGTTATTTAGCTTTATACTTAAAAGCGTCCTTATTTGAGACCAATGTTCGGTAGTATATGTAAACATCATCTTTTATCACAGGCCTTTTCTGAATGCATACACGATGGAATCCCATTACAATTAGCTTATATCTGATACCCTTTGACAACACGCATGCAGTTTACATGATATGGACGTTAGGTGGGGCCTACACACACATTTCCATTACAGGTCAGGATTTGGCGTCCTTAAATATCCAGCGAGGCCGGGACCATGGTCTCCCCTTCTATAACGAATACCGAATGGTTGTAGGCTTGAAACCCGTCAGCAGCTTCGAAGAGTTGAGGACCGAAATTAAAGATACGAGAACCCTGGAGGACCTCGAGCTTTTGTATAGTCACGTGGGTAAGTATTGATCGTTTAGAAACCATTGTGACAAGTTATTAGATTTTTCGCAAAATGGAAAAAACTTGATGCGTTATACATAGTCTCTTTACCCTTTTCAAAACGCAAAATTTCGACTGTCCCAAATTCATGGATAAATGCGTTTATAATTGTGGTAACTTTTGAAGATGCTGTTTTGGAAGGGTAGAAATCACTGTGCAAAATGGGTAAATTACTCATGGGCATGGAATTGTCTTCATTTATAGATACTATTGACTTGTTTAGCTCAGTTTTATCTACATATTCTACTTTTACAGATATTAACTTGTTGTATGTACCGTAACCTACAATGCCTACATGTGTAGATAACATTTACAGAGACTACTTGTATACACTAGTTTTCTACAGTTTTACCTTCCCATTCAACAATTACGAATAAAAAGTATTGTTTGCAGAAAATATACCAACCCATTCTACATTTACAGATTTTCTAAACTTGTTTACCAGAGCTTTGCCGACCCATTCTTCATTTACAGATAACATTAACTTATTTACTTAAATTTCAACGACCATTTCTACAATAACAGATGCTATATATCGTCCTATCCATTCCACATTTACAGGGAACATAAACTTGTTTCCTGGAGTTTCACTTATCAGTTTTATATTTCCAGATAATATAGACTTGTTCACTGGAGGAATGGCGGAAACACCGCTAGAGGGAGCCAAAGTCGGTCCGACATTCGCATACATTCTAGCTGATCAGTTTAAGCGGTTGCGTGCAGGCGACAGGTATGTCAAATGTCTCATGAAATATAGCTCTTACCAAAACCAAAATTTCCGACTGTCCAAAATTGGAAGTTTGCAGACGACATTTCAAAATGTGATGAAATTGGAGAATAATATTTTGATAGGACAGAAAACATTGTTGGAAAACGATAAATTGCTCCTCACGAGCAATTTCTCCTTTTCCTACTATGTTTTTTTTTCAGGATCGTATTAAAAAAAATCGTAAAATGTTGATATTGTTCGGTAATGGGTTAATACAATTCAACAGTAAGTCCCTCACAGGTTGATGAATTTACTATATCACTTTTGTAGCGATGCAAATGTTCGCTTTGTCGTCACAGAAAAATGGAACTGAAATCTTATGGTATCACTTTGAGGAAATGTCAATTGAAATATTAAAGGTCTTCTTTGAAAGGAGAACTCTGGTACCGATGCCAAGTTCATGATGTTCGTGATATATCACTTCTGTGAGTGACAATTAAAGAAAGAAAAAGAAGACTTCGTGGTATAGCAGTAATCGATGACAAGGTCGTTCGTTATCATACGATAAACAATTATGTTTGGTCGCTGCCTCTTTGTGTGTACAGAAGGAACTCACGAACATTATATTGATCGTTGTTAGTTAATTTTAATTTGACTTGGCTTTTGTTCCTGCTATTGCGAAGGTCTGGCCTTTGGTTGGCCAATATCTAGCTCAGAAAAGACATTCACAAACCAAAAGCAAAAGTCAGACTCGCGGTGTTCATATGAATTACGTAATGAGAGTACGTGGTTTCTGTGTTTATATGGAAAAAAAAATAGTAAGTGGCTTTCAGACATATTGCAAAGTATTTTGAAGCGATATTTAGATTTTGTTTAGGTGCGCTGGTCACTGCGATATAACTGAAATTTAATGATATCAAATCGACATAAACCTCCGAATAAAACCATACAAAAACCACAAAGCCTTGATCACTTGGTACATTAAAACTTGAAGCACAGTAGGTTATCACTTATCAAAAACATTATTGTATTCGCTAAATGATCATAATGGTTGATGAACCATTTCATTCTTTTATCAATATTTGTGACTAAACTTAAACCTAACCTATTATATGCCTTTCCCCTGTTCTCTTGTTAAATACTGCTATGGTTCAAATTAACGCCATACTAAAATGGGACATTTGATTCTAGCAAATTTCAAACTCGATAAAAAATAATATCAAAATAGTTGTCTACCTATGGCAATAGGTGTAATGACTGTCAACTTCAGTAAATAAAAATCCAGACGCGGTGATTAGATTTTGCAGCTGATGTAAAAAGAATTTAAAAAGAAAAACATTAATTTTGGGGAAAAAAACACATTCTTTTTCTTGCCCCTAGATTTTGGTACGAGAACCCTATGGTGTTTTCGCCGGACCAACTCGTCCAGTTGAAACAGACGACATTAGCGCGGGTCCTGTGTGATAGTGGCGACGCCATTACTAACGTTCAACCTGATGTCTTCTCGATGGCGCATACCAAGGAGGACTACGTACAATGTGATACCATTCCAAAACTCGATCTCAAAATGTGGAGTGATTGTTGCATGGGTATGTACTGTTGACATATGTGGTAGTTAAACAATTCGTATATGTATTTGTACTAATTGATAATTTATTTCATGATTACATTCACGTATTTCTTGATTTTATTGTTGACCTAAAATTTAAGCATTTCTAATATCTATGTGTAAGCAATTCATTATCTTTTGACATTTGCATATTTCTTAATTATAGATTGCGAACCTTTCTTATGTATAATAATTTCTTGTATATACGTGTGCTTATTGATAAATTTCTCACGTTTATATTTTATATAATATCTCATTTTGTCAAAAGTGTCTTTACCTAAAATCATAAAGAAAAACTGTTATCATTTAAAACTTCATCAGTACTTTCTTCTTGCTTTCCACTTGGACTAGTTTCAAGCTTGTTTGTCGCAAACTTATAGTTCAAGGTTTTATGATTGTCATAATTCATAGGTTAGACGACCATTTTTAAACATGACCAGAAACATTGACTGTGTGTCACTAGGTACGAACATATTTAGCCCAAGTAAACCAATTTAGAATGAGAGATGTTTCCTATGGTCTCTCTTGTTTCTTCGTTTGTTCGTAACAAGTGCTTTAGTACAAATATGTACGAACTGAGAGACCTGGATACAGTCAAGGTGAAGCAACTAGTTCATTCAATTAGCAGTGGTCCAGGGGTAGAGCGTCGGCTATCGGACTACAGGGTCTAGGGTTTGAATCACATGAGTGGCAAAATTTGCCTAGAGACCTTTCATTTTTCAACATTTGGCGCGAGTAGTATTGGTTATGCAAATTCGACAGTGATCTATCTAAGACGTAAGAACTTGTTTTACAATCGATGTTTAATAACTAAGTTTATAAACTAAATTTAATTGGCAGATTGCGGCAAAGCCGGCGACTTCAGTTCGATAACTAGCCATTTCACACCGCGACGTTCACAAGAATTCTCCTTCCAAAGCGACAACCCTGCCAATGGTAGAAGAGGCACGAATAGTGTAAACAGTGTACGGCTTGATCACGTATACAACAAACAGGAAGTGGATTCGAAAATGTACGAAATGAAAACGAGGCTGGAAGGCATGGAGGGAATGATGCACTCCATGGAACACAATGTTAAGAAAATGAAACGCAATGTAAGGTTCTACAGTTTTTATTTTATTTTCATTCTGGATATATTTGAACACAGGTATTTTTAATTGTACATCAAACAACAATATAAAGCCTTTATTGTCTCACCAACATCTTATTTTGACTTTAAATTTTCTCTTTCGTGAAAAAAGCACCTGTAAGGTCTTGTTAGCACAAAAACGTGTCAGCGTTTCGTTTGAGGGAACGTCAATGAAGGGTTCTGTAGTGCAAATTGGACGGCTCCTCTATAAAAAGACTTATAGAGTTGCTAATGAGTATATTCAACGGAATTCAGAAAGAAAGATGCCATATGGCTAGATAACTGAATCTAGAATCTCAAATCCCTTCTCGGTTTGTGTTCAAATTACGGTGGCACTTAACCCTTATAGTGCTGGAACCGGCTTTATGCATATGCGGACAGTTTAGATCTTGACCAGCCACCAAGAAAATTGGCGGCTGACCTATGATCTAATCTGTTTGCTACTCTGAGTATTTTGCCCCGATAAAACTAAGGAAATATTAAGGGTTTGGAAAGCAGGCGACACGAAACCTTCCCGGCTGACTAACATAATTGAGATAGCTCTACCCTTCTTGACTGGAAGTTGAGCGGGTTCTTTTCTCTCAAGATAATCGAGAGATCTCCCTCCATCGCTTGTGAGCAGTTTATCATAATACGCACTACTGAAAAAATGATAAAATAATTCATTAAGAAACAAACAATGCGTCCTAATGGTTTTTTTGACAGGATATATTATATATACAATGGCGATGGGCCAACGATGTTTGAGTGCTCTTAGAAATTAAATCAATCGGGAGTTTACAGAAAATACCAGATAGGTTTTATATATATATTCGCTTTTCGAAATAAGTGAAACAGATTCTTGAGACTGAAATTAGCGAGCTATCTAGAGTTAATCAGGGGTTCAGTGCATAGTAAGTGATTCACGATTGTGAAGGACTTACTATCGTCTTGCATTGACTCTGAAAAGTGTTCTTTTACTATCTGTAATATCTGGACGTTTCAGATGAGGCGAATGATGACTCATTCTGCAGACATGTACGGGTGTAAAGACGAAAGTGGACAGAAACGAAAACACGACGAAAGATGGAATAAAGACGATTGTACTTTATGTAGATGCAAGGTAGGTTCATCGGCCAAATATTCATCCCGGACAATATTTCATTTAGTTTAACAAAACGATCGGTGATCGGTTGATACACTGATCGCTATTGTATAGTTGCATAAGATCAAGTGCTGAACCAATGCCTTTATGAAAACTCTATATGCGATATAGAAATGGGCTGTATTTGTACCAAATAATTGTGATGATAAAGGTTATAAAAAGAAATATTTATCATATTTATGTAACTTTATTAATATACGTATACAAAATATAAATGGGTAATATGTTTACCAAATAATGCAAAGTTCGTTTCACTCTTTTTAATAAAACCAAAGGTCTTGAGTATATTAAAGATAACAAACAGGTAATATGTTTACCAAATAATGCAAAGTTCGTTTCACTCTTTTTAATAAAACCAAAGGTCTTGAGTATATCAAAGATAACAAACATTTAAATGAAATGTTAGCAGGCGAGGATTGCTTCAGTCACATATTTACAGTGGGTTCTTTTTTTTTACAAAGCAGAAAATGTGAAATAGTCCATTTAATATAAACAGTTTCTTATTTGCCCTAATAGCGGCTTCCATAGATGTATCTTGATTGGATAAGCCCAATGAGTTCGATTCATGACCATCTTTATCTTTTTCAGATGGGAGCTATAAAATGTAAAACAGTCCGCTGTCCAACCTTAACCTGTGACACGCCAAAGAAGATGCCGGGCAAATGTTGTATGATATGCTGACGTATGCAGTGATGTTAGAACATCAAATAGTTTACAAACCACATTATAAAAGCCATATATCGTGCATCTACAATGTCCACTACAGAAAGTTTATTTGCTCCATAGCCTATGTATGGTCCATGTACGTTACAGAAAGTATCTTACACCAATAAAACATTAATAGTTTTACTAAACGCAAATTGTGTCCATCTACAAGTTCCAAGACAGACTAGTTTTATTTGTGTCGAATATTATCGAATGTGAGAATCAGAAAGGATGATTGGACAAAAAACGTTAGTAGTTTTGCAACAGAAAAAACATTAAGTGTCCCTCTACAGTAATTCCGACAGACTGTTTATTTGCCAAAGCCTATAGTCTATGCACTTTGCAGAAAGTATATTAGGACAATAAAACTACACACACAAATAAGCATCGAGCGTCCATCTACGACTTTCCAGACAAGCTTTGTTGGTGTTAAAGACTATTATGGTTGTACGTTACAAAAACAAAGTTTTTAAGGAAATCTAAGAAGGTCAGGTAAGGACAAAAACAATAAAACTTGCATCTGCTTCTTGTCATTCAAAACGTTGGATTGTATAGACTATGTGTTACAGAAACAAGGATGTAAGAAAATTATAAATAAGATTGCTCTTTTTACCAAAAAAGCCATAAAACGTACATCAACGGCTTTTTGGATGGACTGTTCAACTCAGAGTGCCTGTGATTCAAATGTGTTTAAGAAACCATGGATGTTAGGACTTTAGTAAAAACATTGTTTATTTAACAACAACAAAAACGGACAACGTCCATTTATTTCTACTATGATTTCTGTGCTGTGATGTTTTTAAAGAGTTTATATGTGAAACATTATGTTTATCTACTGTTTCAAACACGTTAAGACTCATACATAGGCATTGACTGAACATCCACACAATTCACAATTTTTTAAGGGCATGCAAATAACCATTGGTGCATACGGGATTGTTTGTGAACTTGCTTTCTTGGACCTGTTGACCTGTTTTGATCACGAATATGCCTTCCGTGCGATAACAAAATAAAATAGTGCAAACAAACTGGGAAACAAACAAACGAATGCTTGAAGCATAACAATGCTGTTGTTTTAATACTGTTTTATAATTCGGATCTTTAAAAAGGCCGAATCACGACGTTATTACCGATATCCATTGGGTCGCAGATTGATTTTGTTATTTTGATCAAGGGTGGCGAATTCTTGAACTAGGGCATGCGATTTGGACTACTATTCAAATGCAGGTATATCCCTAACCTTTATACACGGTGTGATCAAAAGATCAAAATATTCACAGTAATGTCCCCTTGCTACCCTGCATCGATCACTGCCACCATAATTTCATCCAGATTTTGATGAAATTTAGATGCTATTTCTTATACCGGATATAGGAGTTGATTTTGTAAAATGTCTTCTTGTGTTGATTTCTGACAAGTCAAATTAGAAAACCTTTTATATCTTTATATATATATGAAGGACTAATTGATTATTCATGTATGATGTCGCTACCATCTTTCATCGCTTTTTTATCTTTTCAAAGCGGATGTTCATGTGCCGTTTGTGGTGGCAGTGATCAATCCCATAAAGAGAGATCACTGTGATGGGTCTGCTTAAAGATTGGTCCTAAAGCACCGACATAAAGAATATAAAGAAGTAATTTAGTTTAGTAAAGTTCGTAAGGCATGGCTTTTAAATCTTGTCCTCTTATGATATATGTCAATGTAATTCAGAATATTGCTCTCTTATGTAAGCAAAGGGTTCGTTCAGGATAACTCATGTGATCCAAGATGTAACTGTTTTACAGTAGAAAATGAAATATCTACTTCCGAATCATTCGGACTACGTACAGGATGAATATTCACTAATTCAGCATATGTTTCAATGAATTCACCCTTAGAATGCTGGGTAATTTTCTAAAAGTAGATTTTTGTGTCGTCTGTTTTCCAAAACCTTACATGTATGCTTAATTTTGTTGAGGAAGGATACTCAGAACAGCAAAGACGTTGGATCACAGGCCAGCCGCCAATTTACTTGACGGCTGGCCTGGACCTAACATGTTTGTATAAGCATGAACTCGGTTCCAGCTTTAAGGGTTAAACCTTTACCAAACAACAACATTTGACCAGTGAGTTGCAGACGATTCTAGAAAACATTGTGGTCAAAGGAAAAATTGCTCTTAACGAGCAGTTCCTTCTTATCCCACAATGTTTTCTGCCAGATCAGAAGATTATTATTCAATTTTACCACTGTTTGAAGTGTCGTCTGCAAAATATGTCAATTTAGGACAGTCGAAAATTAGCAAAATATTAACAGGAAAGTCACGAACAGTCCGTATGGTCTTTTAGAAAGGTTAATGCATGGGTATACATAACGACGAATGTTGTTAATTGACATGATAATTCCGTGCTTATATATGTATATTGGATACCTGGGGCCCGTTTTACTAAACAACTTACGGAAAATGTTTGCGTAAGTCATAATTGATTAACATGGATAATAGCTTCAATGAAAGTACAATATTGCAATGTGACACGTCATTGGAAGCGTCTCGGAGAGACGATTCCAATGATGTGTTACTTTGCAATATTGCTTTGCCAAATATTGAAATAAAAGGACGTGTTGTTTTAGACTTACGCAAATCTTAAGCGTAAACTGTTTAGTAAAACGGTACCCTGCATTATATAATGTTTGCTTCGTTATGCTCCTCTTCTTTTATAAGAGAACAAATTGTCTTCTTCGCTTTAGGAATTCACAGATATTGTATTTTTTTAAACGCATAATCACTGTTTAACAGGGAGTAATTTTGTAACAAACGAAGCTAAAGTGAATTGGTAAACGTTGCTTTTTCACACATGAAAATGTTTTAGTTAAAATAAAATCCTGTCGAGACAAAACACTGTTTCTATTAGGTTTACTATTTAATGAGATATAGCTTCTTCTGAACGCTTCGAAAGCTCTCAATACAACTAGAAGTTTTAGATTAACATGTTTTATCGAAACATTTGGAAACATTGTGTCAATAAAACAAAGCTTTTTCTTGTGAGAAAAAATGCTTATTTCATCAACATTTGATAAAATACCAGCTGTAGAAATAACCACTGTATCTAGAAGTTGCGGGAAAATGTCTTATCCTATCAAAATATTATTATTTGAGAGAAAATGCGTATTATGTATGAATGTATAAATTATAGTTCATTGTATATATTAGATTGAGTTTGCTTTGAACGTATATGTACATACACGGCCAGTAGTAAAACAACCATGCTTTCTCATTTAATGAGTGAATGTAGATGTTTGTGTATGGGTCGTTGCCAGGAAGGCCTGAGTTCATTTGTTTGTTTATTTGTGCTCAAACGCCGTGCATCAAGGTTTTGTCAATTTTATGAACTGTCTATCTTTGAAATATTTCGATTTTCCAGTCTATTTTCTCAGTGACTATGCGTCTTTTGCAATTTTTCCTCCAATCTTCAACTGGTATCATAGTCAATTCTACATATTATACAACAGTACAAGTGCTGCACAGTCCAAGGAAACCAAGTGTTCACTTTCAAGTTTTCACACATCTGTTAACAAGCAGCTTTAGGTATGACTCAACATAAGTGTTAAACCAAAGACCCAAAGACCCCCCCAGCACACGAGGCTAGCTAATCCCCTTAGACAAGATGGAATCTCTCGCTCTGTGACAACGCTTTGGTCCAATAATAAGTTCATCAGCTGCATTTGATAGTTTTGCAAACATGATGTCAACATACGTTGCGTATGATAAACAAAGAAGGCATGTTTTGTTCACATTCATTAGGAACTTGTCGCAAACCTGGCAAGCGACCCACTTTTAGTTTAGATAATTTTACATTTATTAGCTTTATCTTTTCGTATTTTTATAAACCATTTTATTTCATCATTTCTGTTTCATATCGTTTTTCATTTCGTGGATTTGATTTAAGAAGCTCGCATCTTGTTTGAAAGGATAATTAGGTTGTATTGTTTTGTAAATACAGCAGTGATCAGTTTGCGCTCATTTTGAGCATGCGGAACAATGAAGACTCGCAAAGGCAACATTAAAATGATAAAGAATATTTGTCAAGGAAAGCGATACCCGATTGTACTTAACGAACATTAGATACAATGTTCTGTTTATTTCCCACCACAAAACCAAAAAGAAGGTTCATTTCGAACAAATTGTTAAAAAGTAACCTGCTAGATTTGTGAAATTTTAGATGCTTTCAAGGTTGACTATTTTCAAACAAAAAAAAAGTAGATGACATATTGTCATGCTTTATGTAAGGAAGCGTGAGTCCAATTTAATTGAACAACCTTACGCAAGTTGCAGATGTTTTCGAATACATTTGAAAACATTATTGTATACCAAAGTAGACCATAATACACTGCATCGATGGATTGAAATATAATTATATACTTATCTAAAAATGCCATTTTCTCATTCTATCGATTGAGTTGCTTTAAAGTTTTGTTTGTAAAGAAAGAAAAGACATCAGCATGGTTCATCTCGGTTTTGATAAACATCCGTTTTACAGATGTTTAGGATAAAGAAAGTCATAAATCGTTTACAAATTAACACTCTTGAGAGCTTATTATAAGAGTGAGAATAGGAAAGTGGTTGATAACTAACGATTTCATAGTTAAAATTGAGGTAAAATATGTTTGAAGTTTCATAAAACCCCCAGAGGGAAATTGGTTAAGAATTAGATATACACACGGACATAAACCAGAGATTACATAATGTGCGGTAAATGACTTTGATTTGTGAAGCTGGTTCGTTCTTAAGGCGCATGTTTCATATTCATGTTAACATTACTTTAATAAATATATGAAAACCTGATTGATTTTTGTTGTGTTTGTTTAAATACCACAATCAAGAATTCGTATTTACTCTTCCACCTACTCACTCACTGAAAACAATGGTTAAGAGGCAGAGGGTCGGCCCCGGGCATGAGGGTCGTGGATTCGAATCTGATAAGCAGCAGGATCAACTTTGCGACCTATCGGCACCGGTACTGGTCATGTATCCAGACAGGAACATTGAGAGTGGTTTGAGTTGTTAGAACTTGTTTCACACACAATCAAAATCCAAGTTTAAACTAATCATCCGTTTTAGACAGGTTCAAATCAAAAGGCAACATCAAACTAGAATATCTAGCATATACAAGATATTGTATTTTTGATATTGTGAAGGAACATTTGTGACAAACGTGTGGGTTGCTCTTTGAGAGAAATTCATTTATTTGCTATATTTTCATATCCCACATCTGTAAGGATTTGACAGTAGTGCGTCAACAATATTTCAGCTATCTTGTAGTGCATGACTCATGATTTACCCGACTCATAACGGCAGAGGAAGATCCCGACTTCAAACGAAGTGGAACCATTGGCATTCCGTACGTCAATCGGTAATATATCTCTTATGAAATTGCAAAGTTCATCACCGGAAATTGAACCCAAGCGGGAAGGGACCATGGTATTTCAAGTTCTGCGACTGTTTTCACAGATTGGTTTCTCTACGTCTTGAATATAAAGTTGTCTTTGTTTTTGTGAATCGAAAAAGGTATGCGTTAAAAAGTACGAGGAATATTTCACAGGTAGGCTTCATGTCGCGTTCACGTCAAAGTTAACACTTTTCTAAGGTACTCCTAAATTCCCTCTTCATATCTCCATTTACGACGAAATCTGTCGTACATACCTTTTTGAGAATAGACACTAGGCCACGGGGATCCATCCCCTCATCTCTTTGCCAGCGTAGTTGCGAAATACTTCTATACGAGATGCATCAAATGTGTAGTAAACCTGACACTCCGTAAATGTCAACAGACGCGGATTTATCTAGAATAACTTGTAATTTCCCGGCTATGCTGGACACCAACTAAAAACCACCAGTCTTCACAAGCAAGGAAGCCCTGGTTCAAAATATCTAAATCGCAAAAAGAAATGGACCTTTTAGTCCGAAAGATGACTTAAAATATTTGATAAAATGTTTAAACCCGTATTCTGCTTCGCTTTCTGATCGCCTTCTTTTTCACGAAAGGCTTTTGTGTGAGATGTATAAAAGTGTGTAGTTATGGAGGTGGTAAAAAACCTGCCCAAACTAAATACCAACTAACGTAGAGTGGACAAGCATCGCTCGCTAGCTTACGTGTACATTTACTTGTTTCTTTGTTTTATCTGTCATCCGATTTCGCCATTCGACAACAGTATTTCAATTAAATTGCAAATCCTGGCTAACCTTTGATCGAATACGACATCGAAATTAACAACCCAGTAAGACTATGTCAATCTAGATCCTTGCACTGTTGTGTTAAAATGCCTTATACGAACAGTAGGAATCAGTTTATGTCACGAAATGGTAACTAGATATGATTTAGTATTGTTGAAATATGTTTTAAACACTCTCATACACATTTTTGTAGAATGATTACCAACATTGACGTCTCTATTCAATACTTGCTGGAAATTAATGTTTCAATTTAGCAAGGCATCGATGGCTATTTATACACTTTGTCATCATGATTTTTGATAGAAGTAAATTAGACGTTTTTCTTATTTCAGGGCAATGTATTTTGTTAAGATGAATTTTATCAAAGACCTAATAAACATTTATTAGGTCTTTGATTTTATATATGAAATGACACCATTTTCATTGTTATGCAGTGAAGTGTATGTTAGGAACACTTAGGCTTAAGTTCAAATTAAATGTGTTCTGTTCTGTTCTGTTCTAATTATCGGAAGTCAATCAGTTAACTTGTTGACTATCACGTATGCAAATCCGAAACAAACAAGTATCGAGATTTGAACTCAAGCAGAGAGGTGTTTTGTACTTTCAAGTTCAGTAATGATATCACCAGTCCACGGAGGTCTCTGGCTTGTAAAAGGTCAAGAACTCTACGAAAGGATATTTTCCCGATCGATTATCTGTCTGTTATTTAACAACAGTAAGTGAGATCGTGACTAGAAGTGACAGTTCTAGAGTACATCAGATAAGAGGCTGAGCGTCAATTCGGGGACTAAAGGGGAAGTTGGTTCGAATTCCGTGAGTGGTGGGGTCACTTAGTCCGAATGATCCAGGCGTAGATGTTTAGTTCTACAGTTACAGCTTGGATCTTTCGAATCAAGGGTCACCTTACGATATTTATAACAGTTTCGACGCTTATTGTTCGAAATTCATGTGAAACATTTAAGTGCAAAGTACTTATCCACATTTCGTTGTTTCAGTTTGTTAATGTTTTTTTTTATTTTCACCGTAAGTAGACGTTTTGGTCGAAATGCTTGACGCATTCAAGAAATGAAAAAAAGTAATCATTATTTAGGTGCAGTGTAGATATGGGCTACCAAACACTTTCCTATTTGAATAAGATGGAGATAAAGAATAACAAATTTTCTTTATTCGAATGCAATAATGAAAGAGCGAAATGTATACATTCAGCATTTCTTCAAGCCACCAGTCTTAAGTTTGCGTGAAAGGTTATTTATTCTGAGGCTGTTTTAATGAAGGACACACGTCATTTAGAAAGCTTCACCTGGGGCTTTCTGAATGACTGGCAACCGTTTAAAGCCACATGTCTTAAATACCATAAGCATGTCTATTTTGATAGTTTGAATTAAGATTGACTATATTCCTTGTAATGCATATAGAGAAATCACATACTCCTTAAAAGACTTTGGTATATAACACGGTAGGACTAAAATGGGGTTTCGTTCCGCGTCAACATTTTCCCACTTAAATGACGGCTTTACTGGATTCACAAGTACGAGGCAATGGCTAATAAATGTCTTGCCGAAGGATACATAGGTACCGGCGAGGCACGAACCTGGGAAATCGAATTTTAAGACTGCCACCTTAACCATCGGGCCACGCAAGACCCTTAACTCAGAGGAGCTCGGACCGGCGACCCCAGAGAGAGAAACTCTACCACTGCACCATCGAATCGGTAGCGGACAATGATCAGGTTATTAACCCTTTACTCCACTATGCTTCACTTTGACGCATCTGATGCAGAAGTTTATAGAAACCACTATTGCCATGATTTCTGCCAAATATCCACCGATAAGTTGTTTTTTGTTCTCCACATATATCATTATATAGTTTTTGTCATTTGTTTACATCAAGTGTACATGTTTTCAAACTACCGAATGTTCAACAAAATGAAATATAATGAAGGACGTAGACAACCATTGCATCGAACATTTTGGAACCTTAATATATATTTGGAGACGGGGCCTCTCATGCGTGTTTCCTGGCCTTATATGAAAGGTATCGACACAAACTGTGACTGTGTCAAGTTTGGTGTTTTTATACCAAAGTGCACAATCCTTTCTCTCTCGGACCAGACTATTATGTGTCTTCTCAAAGGAATCTATTGTAGCATACTTTCGTGTCTTTGTCCCACTGGTCACCAGACCTATCATTTCGAGAACACCTGCCCAATGTGGTGATATCCATATCTGTATACAGATAGAGGCACACGGTGGTCAGTGATAACACCCCTGGGTAACACTTCACGTAGCGACTCATGGAAACAACTTGTCATAACTAATAGATATGACTGTTATATCCTTAACATGAGCACAACAATGTCATATAACATGTCACTGAAAGCGTGCCGGAGCTTCGCAAATTGACCATCATCATGGTGAAAATAAGAATGAATGCTTTTATGAACTTACGCAAGTCTTAAGCATAACGTGTAAAGTAAAGCGAATTATGACGTCTCAATAGTGTATTAAAGTGACATTAAACATAGAGAACATATGTATCTTATATTGTCTACATATGTCATACCAACGGATTTCATTATCAGGCGACAGATGACATGGTATCATTAAGACGTAAATCATCAAACGTGCACTTCAAGTACACATGTAAAAGATGACTTAGAATATTAGTTATTCAAAAATCTACTTCGCTTCATTTAAATCATTCTATTTGATAGACAGCACGCGGGTTAGACTAATATGGATATAGACGAAACATGTGTGACAAGGTTCTTCAATCTTCAATTACACATGTAAAACACGTATCACCAAACTGTCGGCGGGGAGTGATTCACAAATGATTCAGAAAAAAACATAGCATCCCCCTCATTTCGTAAAAACGGTGAGAAAAAGTGGAAAATTGTCCCTTTGCTGTCCTCTTTGGACTAGCAATTAGCTTAGGGTATATGATACAAAATGTCTCAAAGAGGCGAAAACTTGAGTCCTGGATTACTTTATACGACTATTCCAGATCGATCCATCGAAAGGTGATCCAGGGCGACTGTTGCTTAACGAAGGCCGTTTCACATTAAATATATATATACCATTATGAAAAGGCATAGCATAGCAATTCAAAACGAAATCAAGAAGTAAGCATTAAAAATGCTACTCTTTGAAGTTCCGTGTCTATGGTCTCTTCAACTACCATTAACATAATGTTATGATAAGCAATTAAGAAACTAGCATGGAACATGTGACTCTGGCATGTACGTACCACTACATCCATGATAGGTACGCATAACATGTTTTCATGTGGAGAAATGAGGTAATTAGCAAATAACGTGCGCCTCGAGCACGTACATATTGCTTGAATCATGATAGGTACGCATAACATGTTTTCATGTGGAAAAATAAGGTAATTAGCAAATAACGTGCGCCTCGAGCACGTACATATTGCTTGAATCATGATAGGTACGCATAACATGTTTTCATGTGGAGAAATGAGGTAATTAGCAAATAACGTGCGCCTCGAGCACGTACATATTGCTTGAATCATGATAGGTACGCATAACATGTTTTCATGTGAAATGTAATTAGCAAATAACGCCTCGAGCACGGAATCATGATAGGTACGTTTTCATGTGGAGAAATAAGGTAATTAGCAAATAACGTGCGCCTCGAGCACGTACATATTGCTTGAATCATGATAGTAGGCATAACATGTTTTCATGTGGAGAAATGAGGTAATTAGCAAATAACGTGCGCCTCGAGCACGTACATATTGCTTGAATCATGATAGGTAGGCATAACATGTTTTCAGAAATGAGGTAATTAGCAAATAACGTGCGCCTCGAGCACGTACATATTGCTTGAATCATGATAGGTACGCATAACATGTTTTCATGTGGAGAAATGAGGTAATTAGCAAATAACGTGCGCCTCGAGCACGTACATATTGCTTGAATCATGATAGGTAGGCATAACATGTTTTCATGTGGAGAAATGAGGTAATTAGCAAATAACGTGCGCCTCGAGCACGTACATATTGCTTGAATCATGATAGGTAGGCATAACATGTTTTCATGTGGAGAAATGAGGTAATTAGCAAATAACGTGCGCCTCGAGCACGTACATATTGCTTGAATCATGATAGGTAGGCATAACATGTTTTCATGTGGAGAAATGAGGTAATTAGCAAATAACGTGCGCCTCGAGCACGTACATATTGCTTGAATCATGATAGGTACGCATAACATGTTTTCATGTGGAGAAATGAGGTAATTAGCAAATAACATGCGCCTCAAGCACGTACATATTGCTTGAATCATGATAGATAGGCATAACATGTTTTCATGTGGAGAAATGAGGTAATTAGCAAATAACGTGCGCCTCGAGCACGTACATATTGCTTGAATCATGATAGGTAGGCATAACATGTTTTCATGTGGAGAAATGAGGTAATTAGCAAATAACATGCGCCTCAAGCACGTACATATTGCTTGAATCATGATAGATAGGCATAACATGTTTTCATGTGGAGAAATGAGGTAATTAGCAAATAACGTGCGCCTCGAGCACGTACATATTGCTTGAATCATGATAGATAGGCATAACATGTTTTCATGTGGAGAAATGAGGTAATTAGCAAATAACATGCGCCTCAAGCACGTACATATTGCTTGAATCATGATAGGTAGGCATAACATGTTTTCATGTGGAGAAATGAGGTAATTAGCAAATAACATGCGCCTCAAGCACGTACATATTGCTTGAATCATGATAGGTAGGCATAACATGTTTTCATGTGGAGAAATGAGGTAATTAGCAAATAACGTGCGCCTCGAGCACGTACATATTGCTTGAATCATGATAGGTAGGCATAACATGTTTTCATGTGGAGAAATGAGGTAATTAGCAAAAAACATGCGCCTCGAGCACGTACATATTGCTTGAATCATGATAGGTAGGCATAACATGTTTTCATGTGGAGAAATGAGGTAATTAGCAAATAACGTGCGCCTCGAGCACGTACATATTGCTTGAATCATGATAGATAGGCATAACATGTTTTCATGTGGAGAAATGAGGTAATTAGCAAATAACGTGCGCCTCGAGCACGTACATATTGCTTGAATCATGATAGGTAGGCATAACATGTTTTCATGTGGAGAAATGAGGTAATTAGCAAATAACGTGCGCCTCGAGCACGTACATATTGCTTGAATCATGATAGGTAGGCATAACATGTTTTCATGTGGAGAAATGAGGTAATTAGCAAATAACGTGCGCCTCGAGCACGTACATATTGCTTGAATCATGATAGATAGGCATAACATGTTTTCATGTGGAGAAATGAGGTAATTAGCAAATAACGTGCGCTTCAAGCACGTACATATTGCTTGAATCATGATAGGTAGGCATAACATGTTTTCATGTGGAGAAATGAGGTAATTAGCAAATAACGTGCGCCTCGAGCACGTACATATTGCTTGAATCATGATAGATAGGCATAACATGTTTTCATGTGGAGAAATGAGGTAATTAGCAAATAACGTGCGCCTCGAGCACGTACATATTGCTTGAATCATGATAGGTAGGCATAACATGTTTTCATGTGGAGAAATGAGGTAATTAGCAAATAACGTGCGCCTCGAGCACGTACATATTGCTTGAATCATGAAAGGTACGCATAACATAGGGCTATGAGAAGAAGTTATCAAAGACCATACTCATCTTACATGTATATTATGTTAGAATATCTATGGTAATAAAAAAATATAGGGTAATAATGAAATGAAGAAATGAGGAAACATAGAAAATGCCCCTCCTACTTCAACTTTTTCCTATAATATCTGTGACTAAACATATTATATGGATTGGAAAAAAGATGCTTATGGTAGCATATAACATACGCCCCTAGCATGTATTCTTCGCTAGAATCGCTATAATAATGCTTAACATACATGTATGTTTATTGGGAGTTACCAAAGCGCATGTGCATCTTACAGTCTCCGTTTTTAGAATCTTTATGAGTACGCATATTATGGGGCTACAGAGGAATGAAGAAGTCGGCATAGGGTCCTGCGTGGCTAAGTGGTTAAGGGACTCAGAACACGGGGGTCCCGGGTTCGAGCCCCACCGAGACCACTGGTTTCGTGGGAGTTGCCTTTGACAAGTCATATCAGAGCCCTTGCCTAGTACTGGTGCATCCAGGAAAGCCGTTTCAGAACTGAAAAACGAAGAGGACCCATGTGAGACCTGTGTCGGGTAATGACTCTAATCTAATCTAATCTTATCTAATACATGTATAATAAAACTGCACGTCTATCATGCACTTCTTTAAACTCACTAATAGTACACACACCATGAGATCATGAGAATCAAAAAGGAAGAAGAACAGAAAAGACGCATCTACCATAGACACTAAGAATTTGATAGCATATTTACCATGGAACGAGAATAATAATATATGTGACGTGTCTTTGGGTCGATATTCAAGATAAAAGTTGGGAGATAAAAGATAGTACGCCAAATTCTGACACCTTGTAGAAGACCTCCAAACTTTCTTAATTACAGTGACTAAAGTATGTTTATGTGGATAATTACCGTTTTGTTTATCGTTCTGTCAGAAAATATTGTGGGTAAGTGAAATATTCATACGAAAATATCCATTGTGTTACACAAAATCCCATACTTCATTTTTTGAAGAATTTTCAAGAATAAAATGCACGGGATGAAGACCTGATGTTCTTCAATGACTCCGAAACCATTTAATTGTTTCTTAAATGGAAACATGACAAGTTCTACATAAATGTTCGAAATAAAATAAATGTACCAAGAAAAAAAAACAATTTTAGAGATAATCTATGACTTGTGCAACCATCAGGTACCTTGAGACTGATACAAGTTGGAAGCAATAGCAGACTACGAAACAAAACAAAATTTAATTTCTTCAAATAGCCTCGCGTTAAAACCATTTTGACATAATGGTGTTTGGTTCATTACAAGCAGGTACTCTTTTTGATGCAGTGATTTATAAAAATGATGATTTCTGAACAAGATACCTATAAATAAGGTGTGGAGATATAAACATTTTTTCCACATGGTATAAAAATAATAGAAAAATATAATTAAATTCTGTTAGATGGAACATGTACGCCTTAAAACAGCATTTTCTTCTATTTGGAGTTGTTATATTCCAACCAAAACCAAACAACGCTCTAATGTAATTTACAACAGAATGAAATTCAATTATTTCAGAATATTTAATCATTATAATGTTCATCAATATTTATCAGATAATGCGGAATAGATTTCAAGGCAGATTGCCAAGGTAAGCTTTTTTGACAAAAACACAAATAGTTGTTCATTCCACTCGTAGTTAAATTCTGATATACTGGTATACGTATGTGAGTTGCATTCAATAGATTTGAACAAGAATATCGAGATGCACTCTTTGTTGTGATTCTGGCCAATGGCTATACATGTTAACATTCTTTCTACATCTGTAAAGAAGTTTCTCTCAACAAGAATTGACATTATTAAATCACATTAAAGCTGATAAGTAGAAGATTCTTTAAAAGTGATCTTAATAATGTGGGACATGTTAACAAGAGTCTTTAACGCGCACTGTTTTAAGAAATATAATTAAAAACCACAATTTGTTCCGTCGAGACGAATTCGAAGAGAACCACTGTATGACTTCGATCATGACTAATAATGGTTTGCGTGCTACTAAACATTTTATACTAAGAATTTGCGTAGGTTCAAAACAACCTTTCCTCTTATTTCAACATTGAGATACGTAATATTGCAAAGTAAGACATCATAGAAATCGTCTCTTCAACACGCTTCCAATGACATGTCACATTACAATAATGTACTTTTGTTTTTGATGCTATTCATTTTTACTAGTTTTGACATACAAAAATATTTTCCTTAAGTCGTGTAGTAAAACAACACTCAGTGTTCCTTTGTCCAAGAGGGGAGGCTAATGCATGTATCTTAGGTGCATGCAGGATTAAATTAGTCAAGTCATCTTTATGCCTTTCCTATTTGTAAAAGAGCACCCTGTTCATTCAAAATGGTACAATTATTTTCAGCATCAATCTCAACGGAACCAAGCTCTCATCAAGATTTATCAATCGATTGCGGTTCCATCTACAAAACGACGGTCGGGTTTCCGGCAAAGACGCTAGAGGTCGTGAACATTTCCATTCCAAACTCCCACAATGCATCAATCCGGATTCGCTCCCCTTGTTGTGAACAGATCCGTCCGTCAGATGTCGCTTGTAGTCCATGCTCTAATGACGGCGAGCGGACGTGTTTTGTGGACCAGAGTGAGGTTATTGACCTACATACAAGCGCGGATGGTGCGTGTCTAAACGAGACGACATACTTTTTTACGTGCCATGCCTTGCTGTGTAATGGCAGCTTCCCGCCAGGTTACCATACTGACTGCAATACGGGAACCAACACAACCCAGATTTGTCGGAGTGATGGTTCATGGGAAACCTCTATCTGTACACCAGGTATTTCGGTTATATCATAACGTAACAAACCGAGCTAATACATGTACAACAAGACTCATAAAAGACACAATGGCATCAGATTACCAAAACAACACTGTCGTCCACTTATCGGTTGTGCTGTCCTTATATACACATTCCTAACTGTTCTCCATAACATTGCATTAGGTTCTCAAATTTGAAAAACGTTCCTAGAACTTTACATAACTCCCACCTCCGAAAAGACTCGTTTCGAGTCTTGGCCCATGGAAAATACTAGGGAAAGGCCACTCCGATTTCTCTCCATCTCTGGGGAAAATTACGAAATCACAGCCAATTCCTCGAGTTCAAAACTTAACTTAACCCATAGGCGATTGGATTTGATAAGGGTTAATTAATGTTTTTAGATTACCGATATCTTGTCTGAAAATGAAGCAAAAAAGCAAAACCTGCCTTAAATCGTGAAACCGGAAGTTGCGCAACCGATTTCGTCGTCAGCACCACGCTGTTACTACAGAGCATTCACCAGCCATGGTCTACCGATCCCATATCGAAATTTTGTTTCGTTTACGTGGTGTCCATGGTTTCACAACCATATGAGCGAACAGTTAAACAATATGGGCCCCGACGTTTATTAATCAAAACTGTTAGAAAAATGTCTTTTTTACTTTGCAATTTGATATAAACTGTTTGCACTATTTTATACACACAGGAAACACACATTCACAATCGAACGGATACAAATTAGTTCAAGGCTTTGACATTATCCTCGCCTAGAATCCCTTTATCCTAGTTTTCAATCTAAAGCATTGAAACCGGCCTTTACTGGTTGTTAATACCGGCCTTTACTGGTTGTTAGTACAGAGTTCTAGCCGTTCATCACAACTGGGCCTGTTTGCTTGGCAAATAGAGAGAAGCACACCGGTTTTCTCGGTACATCCATGATGAAATTAATCTAGACAACATGTTTATGCATTGTTTTTTTACCTGTAATTCTAGATACCTTCAACTATCCGTGAGCCAGTTTTCAATTGTACAAGCAAAATATCTTTATTCATATAGATTTACTGTTATGCAAAATATAGAAAGTACAACTTACCGAAAGTTTTTGTCGTATAAACGAATGGTACGCTAAGACTATAAGAAATAGAAATTCATTTTACGTTTTCAAAAAGCCAATGTATACCATATCTATGTATCATAAATGTGAGGGTATACTTGTATAATGGGCCAGAGGCCTAAATAGCTGGAAATAAAGATTATCGTATTGTATTGTACTGTATTTCCGTCTTGTCGAAAAACAAAATACAACGAACCAATCAGGAAAGAACCCCGAAGCACGACTTTAACATTCGGTGGTCATGTCACCTTGGGGAGTAGTTCAAAAGGCTACGTGCAAACGATTCATAGATTATCGCTAATGACCCCTGGAAGTAGTTTGAAAAGGTCATGTATATTAAATTTTAAACGGAAACTAAAAACAAGAAAGATGTGAATTTCTGACAATTATGTCATTTTTACAGACGTTGCCACGGTAACAAGTTCAACGATTCCTCCCATGAGCCAATCAGGTAACAGCACTGGACCACCGGGAGAACACACAGTGACCGATCCTTCGTGGGAGAATGGCACAATAGACGCAAACCGATCACAGTTGGGCACAGTGTTAACGACAACCCGGGGGATATCGCTAATGACTCGTAGGTCGCCTACTTAACAGGTGGCGAAAGCTTTCCTCACCCTTGGAATGCTGAGTAGTTTTCTATAAAAAAAGTTTTTGCGTAATCTGCTTTCCAAAACCTTAACTATATGCTAATTTTCACGAAGAAAGATACTCAGAGTAGCAAACAGGTTAGATCACAGACCAGCCGCCAAGTACATTGGCGGCTGGCCTGGATCTAACCTGTTTGCATAAGCATGAAGAAGTCGGTTCCAGCATTATAAGGGTTAATTAAGTGGAGCCATGGCCAAGCCTGTTATTATATCATTCCTATGATATTTGCTTACTGTGCCAACATTTGAGCTCCATAGGTTGATTACAGAACAGGGCAACAGAACAAACTTTATTATAACTCAAGCATGAAATTTACTTGTTCTTAAAAATACGTTCAACTGCATAACAATGGAACTAGTGTTGATTCATACATACAATTCAAACTAACATAAAGCATTGCACCGAAATGGGAAAAACGATCTATTTTACTTTTATCATAAATCATGATGACAACGTGTATAAATAAACGCCAATGCCTTCCTTAAATGAAAATTTAACTTATATGAAGTATTGAATAGAAACATCAATGATGGTAATCACAGGCGAAGACACTTTCCATCTACAAGGGCTTGCAAGTCAAAATAAAATATCGTTAAAATGATACAGTTCTTTTAGATTTCTCTTTGAAATCCAATTAGAAGTAGCCATTGAAAGCATACTTTGTTTAGGAAGCGTCAATTTATTCGGTTAGGTACATTCTACTAGTTTGTGCGTTATATCTCAAAGCCGTTGCAAAGCATTTGAGTTTAGATACGTATCAATTTACTGTATAACGGCTCTAAAACTTGACTACGACCAAACTTTGCCTCCAATGGCTATATCTTGGCGTGAATCATGTAACAGAATAGATGTTTAACTATGACTGTTAAAGAGTTATTGAGGTTTGCCTTCAACACTTCTCTAAATCTGTGAACAAGAAGCTTTAACCCTTTCCCAAACGACAAATTTTAAACTGTCCTAAATTGAAAAAATTTGCAGACGACATTTCAAAATGTGATGTAATTGAAAAAAGTCTTCAGGTAGAGAAGAACACTTCGGGAAAATGAGAAATTGCTCTTAGCGAGCATTTACTCCTTTTCCCACAATGTTTTCCAGAGTCGTCTGCAACAAAGTGGTTAAATGTGGTTATTGTTTGGGAAATGGTTAAGTGTTTTCTTTGTTTTAACGTTTATGTACGTAACGTGACGCTATTCGTGTTCAGCGTATTTTCATTCTTATGGGGGCTGGCAGTGTCTTTCCCGTTACGATATTTTCACTACGCTTACTGGAGAAAACACTTTGCGCTTTGGTGTTGTTTCGTACATTTTCACTCTGATCATCATTTTTTGTGCACGATCTTGCAGCAGCTGCTTCCGATCGCATGAAGTGAGTCTCTTTTTGCCGATTGACTTGAGTGTTTTATCATAAATATTCTTTCTATCGCGGTAAAATGTGAATTGATAATATCGGTATTTACACTATAACCAAATCTGTAAACGATGAATAGATCTGTCTTCAATACAAACGTTTATTATGCAAAACTCACAAAGCATCAGATTCACTTCGATCACCAGGAAGTCAGTCGTCTGTGAGGCGATGCTGTTTTGTTGGCACGGTTAATATTAAATGTTTCAACAGAGACACAATCACATATTTGTACATGGTTAGCAGTGTGACTAATTTGTTTGGCTGTTAACTCCTGACTTGACCTACGGTTCTACTCGACATGACCAGACCCTATGGTCAATTGAGTTTCGGGTCTTTCTGCATTATCATGAGTCGGGCATCGCAATAAAAAACTGAGAATATGTTGACGCGATGTACAACCCCATATAAAGATTAAACAAAATAAACAACATGCAATAGTGATCTGTAATGTAAGGTTGAAAATTGTCTCCAAGCTGTATGATCCTGGCACTTTAATCAGTATAAATCTTGAACTTCTTTATTTGATATCGTATTTTCCAGAGTCAACAGCAATCCCTTCTATGAGTGATGAAGAAATAAAAAAGGGTGAGTATTGTTTAACGAAAGTACTGGAAAAGGAAAACGCTTTTCTTACAGTTCTTTACTTTTTTAATCATATTATACAGGTTCGTTAAAGTTTTATGGTAACACGTGTTACGGGTAATAACGTATCGTAATTGTTTTACGTCGGTTTTGTAGGAAGCATGAAGCTTGTTAAATATTGGTATTCAATACAATAGAATGATTACAAGTTAATGAATCTCTGGCCTACAAAAGAGTTAAGGAAAGTTAATACTGATATAAAAGATATTGTTTGACGTACATCGCGTACTGCTTCTACAGTGTTTGGAACATAAATCTAAAGCTTTGGTATTACAATTCGGTTTTCATTTCGGAGAATATTGCATAGATTATGCAGAGCACTATATGCTATATACCATGAGTGGAGATAGATGCTTCTGATTGCACACATCTTTCATATAAAAGAAAAGCATAAATAAGTCCTCGTTCAATGTTATGTCTTTATCAAGAAGGTAGTTTTGACGTGCCATGTCTCCATTCAGAATGATAAAATGACGCCCCGAAAAATTCTATGGTTTGAATATCATAGTTTTGCCAAAGCCAATTGCAGTAGAATATCTGTACCTCGAATGTCTGCTTGTCGAACTCCTCTATATGCGGAAGTAGTTACGGGTACCCGAATTGTTTGTTCTTTATCTCAATGTCTTTATGCTCCAGACATCTATATATAGAATTCTCTGTCAAATATTTTATCATGTCATATGTACTTCGAGGTAAAGAGCTGTATGGTAGATTGGATCTCTTCTCTTTAGTGATGTTTTAAATTAGCAATTGAAAGTAGATTCTAACACGTTATTAATATCATGTGTGGAAAGGGCGTCTGTGATACAGGACGGAGAATAACTTAACCCTTTCCCAAACAACAAACTTTCGACTATCCCAAATCAAAAGAGTTTGCAGACGACATTTCAAAATGTGATGAAATTGGAAAATAATCTTCTGGAAGGGCAGAAAACATTGTGGGAAAAGGCAAAATTGCTCGTTACGAGCAATTTCTCCTTTTCCCACAATGTTTTCTTAAGTCCTATGCAACAAAGTGTTCAAATGTCGTTATTGTTTCGGAAAGAGTTAACAGATATTCAACCATTTTTTTCAGATTTGATGCAGTTTCTCATTGCCCTAGGTGTTGTACTAGTCGTCGTGTTTATCCTTGTGTGTGGGTTCTTTATCAGGTAAGACAGACTTTGTAGGCCCGAGGCCCTTGATTGACTGAACTCCATCAGGTCTGACAGAGACCCTCTTTGGTCTGACAGATTTTTACATAGACAAAGCAGAAAGTGTTCAGTTCGGTTCTACTGGGGCTCTCAGAGTATCGGGAAGTATGGTAAGACACTCGTGTAATCAAATGTTGATTAATTAAATGATGAAACCTTGGGTACGGCTTCTTATCCTTTTAAATGCAGTGTTCTAAGGATATCCAGGTCAAGGCATCCACTTCATACTGATTACCTCCTCAAAGGTGTTCATCTGAATACTGAGAAGACGTCCAAGTACTTGTATGTAGACATACAATCTGATCTAGGTTAGGGGTCCCACACGCAGGCAAATAGTGTGTTAGGCTTCCTTGTGAGTATCCAGTGTGGTACCAACAAGGAAACAGAGACAAGAGCGTCCAATGCACTGATACGCTCTAACGTTGAAAACTTCTGCACTGTGTGGTATCCCAAACACAATGCACTCATTAACAAGATTATCTAGAGGGAAGCAGCACGGTTTGTCACAAACAGGTTCGACGATACCAGCAGCGTGACGGATATGCTGACTTCCCTTCAATGGAACACATTGAATGGGCCTCGACAAAAACTACAACTTTTGACATTTTCTTTTCTTTTCAAAATTGTAAATCATTTTGTAAAAAATGGCAAAAAAACAACTTCCTCATCCTAGCAAATATTAGAACAAGGTATTCTCATAATACTAAATTCCAGACCTACTCTACAACTTCTGAATTTATCAAATACAGTTTCTTCCCAAGATGTATTCCGCTAAGGAATAAACTACCAACAACAGTGGCTGAGGCCCCCTCTTTGGCATCCTTTAAGAGTGGGCTTTCAACCCTGTCCTTCTAAAGGAGCCGTTCTCTTAAGGCTGTGAGTAGCACTGTGTGATGAGCTAGAGCTGCGTCAGCTTGGTTTCAAACCCTAGTACCGCCACGGAAGCTGGATTAGTCTTGCTCTGATGGTGTGAAAGCAGCCTATGAAACTTTCTTATTTTCCTTTCTTTTACTTTTGGCATGATTGTCATGTCCGTTATCCTTCTGACTTTCCTATCATTTCACTTTGTCTCTTGAATTTTCTTCTTAAACGCATCGTTGTGTAATTGCCAAATATGACAGAACAACGTATCCACGTAGAAGTAGATATATAAGAAATCACTCAGTGAGTTGATAATGTTGAGCACATACCTAGATGATACTGAACACGTGGTACAACGACAATGGCTTTTCATGAGTCCAGAAATGTGTAGGTATAGAACAAATATCATAGAGTTAACTTGATTCTTTAAAACATGGTCATTCAAATTGTGTCTTAAATTAATAATTCTTTCTATGTGAAAACGACTTTACATCTTAGAATCGCAAGAAAACACTCTCAATTTTCGATTTTCTATGTGATAGCAAGTTTATGCCTTAGAAACGCATTATAACACTCTCAATCGTTGGGATTTAAGTGATAAGAAGTTGTATAACGTAAAGACTCATTAAAAAACTCTTAATCAACATTTAATATTACCACAGGAAAGCCAAAAAGAAGAAGCGCGCAGATGATGGCCCACTTGATTACTGGCATGAACCCGAATTCATTGAGTCGATCTGCGGCAAGGGTTCAGGCTCTATCAATCCCCAGGCGGCTGAAACAGACGAGACCAGGCGCGTCGGACGTTACGTCAAGAAAGGCGAACAATCTCACTTTCGGTACGGGCCAGAACTCGACCACTCGCGCCGACGAACAGGCAATGAAAGCGTTGATGTTCCTAGGCGAGTGAAAAACGAGTACACGGATAGATACGTCACTACGGCGACCGGAAGTAACTTTTACAGTTACCGCACGTCCCCGGATGTTGATCTCGGTGCACCGGAAGTAGAACTGCCCCGTCCGAGGATGGAAGCCCGCAGTGGAAGCGTAGAGAAGAAAGTGTCGTCGTTCAAACCACGATACAGCAAGAGATCAAGCCGGGGAGGCAAAAATAGGCATGCGTCTGAACACCTGACCAAAAACGAAAGGGACGATGCAACCGGAAATGACGAAATATATGCTGTCAGTTACAAAAATAAACTGAAGAACAGCCTTGATGATTGGTCCGCAGAGGAGTCGGATGTGTAAAATAGGTCACACTTAACATCTTTTGGGACTTTGAGATCGCCGCAAATGGCAAGAAAAGCTGAAATAAAATTCCATTTTAATTGTGTAGATTCTTTTAAAGGGTATTGTAACATTATGGTATGAAAAAGCCTAAGGCGGACGAGTTTTCCTAAAAGGTACATTCAGCCTTTAAACTAACGACCTTAAATGCATCTATTTTCAAAAAAATAAATTCCTTTGGGATTGTTTGTTTTACATTTTTATATTGTTAATATGAAATATTGGAAATTGACCGAAAACTGTCTATCTGGTCCCTTATTTTTAACCCTTATAGGTCTGGATCGACCTAATGCTTATGCAAACACGTTAGATTCATTTAGGTCAGCCGCAAAGTAAATTGGCGGCTGGCCTGTAATCTAACCTGTTTGCTACTCTGAGGATCTTTCCACATCATACTCAAGCAGATATATATGGTTTTGGAAAGCAGATGGCACACAAATCTATTTTTAGAAAATTACTTAGCATTCTAAGGGTTAAGAGAGTAACTTTGAAAGCAAAAACTGAGTCATTAGCGACCTTCACTTATACAATAGTGTTGTTCATCCTTAAAATAATATTAATGACGTCAACTGAAAGAAGGCCTTGTAAATCTATACAGATAACCTTTCGAATTTCGGCTGCTGACGAAGACTTGTGAATCATTAGCAATAGCTTCGTTTAACCCATTACCAAACATTAACGACATTTTACCAGTTTGTTGCAGACAACGTTTAAAAAAACTGTGGTAAAGGAAGAAACTGTTCCTAATGCGCAATTTCTCCTTTTCGCATAATGTTTTCTACCCCGTCAGAAGATTGCTTTTCAAATTCATCTCATTTCGAAATCTCGTCTGCAAACTCTTTGAATTTGGGACAGTCGAAAATTCTGCGTTTGTTAAAGGGTTGATAGAATTATGTCAAATCGAGTCACCAAGCCGAAAATAGAGCATATAGCTCGCGTCGTGCGTATTTCAACACTCGCATTTAGAAATATCTAATAAAAGACTATGAGGTCAGTCCCTTTGTATGATTATCTTTAATATAGAAGATCGTGACACAAGGCCTAAATGACCCAAATAAACATGTAACATAACATAACATAACATAACATAAATTTTATTGTAAATAAAGGCCTCCGGCCCAGAATACACACAATGATTAGCATAGCAATCATGTTAAAATGAATTGATTAAACATACAACATTAATTTACAAACTAATACAAGTGCATTGATTTAGAAGATACTTTTTGCATATTCAATTAGCCGTATAGAACTAGCAGATGTACATGGATATGAATCGACGGCCCGGACAAAGTCATATTTTGCAAAATACGGCTCGGTCCAGTCATGCACACACCCATCGAAACCCATCGAAACACATCTGCAAGTGAGTAAATGAAATAAAACACGCACCTGTATTAGAAACAGTATCTGAATGATATTGGCTTGTCCAGTGTAATGAACGACTAATAAAGCAATAATAATAATAATGAAAAAGTGTTAGCATCTATTTTTTCTCAATTGTTTTTAAGTACTCTTCTCTTAGAAGTGAAGCCCTGTAAATTCTTTAAAAGCACACTAGCACTCAGACAAACTGCAAAACTGGGTAATATGAGTTGTAAATGATAATAGAATATGTTGAAACATAGTGAAAAACCACGTGGCCATGACAGTACAACACCTGCACTAATTATTATCTATTTTTCAATGTGCTTTTTTCACAAGTTAGGTGCCCACCACTTTAACTTCATTGTTAACATTAGAGTACCATCTTAAATAGCAAGAAGCGCTCGGATTGATGAGTGGTGATCACCTGTTTAGAAAAGTCATGTGAATCACATAAACATACTGTCATTTATCCAATATTAATTGGGTTCAATTGATTCCCAACGTTTCTCGGCTGATCTCGCTAATTGTAAACAAACCTTATACCATTCACCCTTTTAAAAGCATCATGTGAATTTTTACAGTCTCAATTCCTCTGTAAAAGGGAATTACTCGTAAAAGTACCTTTTAGTTAATTTTAGAACTTTTACAATTTAAGTGTAAATGAGCGCAAGTATGACTTTAATGGAATAGCTCTCAAATTGTGTTTTGTTATGTCTAAAATGGCGGTCTTAAACGCTCCTTGTCACGGCCTTCTTTTTATTCTGGAGTTGCTGAACAGTGGTGAACACCTGTTGACCTTAATAAAAATTGAACAAGATTCAATGCCTTTTAGTGCATTGATATCAATCTCTACCCCATTTCAACCATTTCATATGAGATAGAAAAGGTATACACATGACAGTTAAACGATGAAAGAACCATGTGACGATGGTATGTAAGAACACTGTCAATCACATATAGGTAACTTCACTTTAAAAACTTTAAACGATATAAATTGTCTAAACGGTTTACCAAATATGCGATACAAATGTGTTTTTTCTCCACCACACGGTTATGAAAGGGGGCAAGCCTGGTATAAATGATCTTGTTTTTCGTAACTTTATAAATTTATCGTGTCATTTTAACCGTAGAAGACAAGTGATTGTTGCAAGGATTAAGATATCAATATTTGTAAATGTCAGTTTAATATGGTTGATAGGCAAATGGTATTAAGTATGCTACATTCGATAATTGTAACGTCATTTTGTTCTGATGCCGGCATTCCCCGCAGCGTTCTGAATAAAAGGTAAAAACGGCTGGAAAAAAAAACAACCAAATAACTTGTCGTCGGGATCCAGTAAGCATTTCTTCATGGACCTATCTATTGCTAAACTGAACATATACAGTCAATCTTGGTTCAAACAACCATAGTAAAAGAAGATGAAATGGTGGTGTGGTGTTGTACATGACAGCTTATAACAGACGCCAGTCATTCAGAAAGCTCCAGTAGAAACATTCTAAATGATGCGCGTCTTGTATTAGGTTATATCACCACAAATGAATATTGGCAAATGTCGACAAATCTCTGTAGACGCCGACGATTACCGAAGGATCTACGGAAGCCACTCGACGACTTCCGCGAAAGTCGTCACGGAAATCGCCGAGCGACGTCCGTAAACTCTTTGGACGATGTCTGAATTGGCGATGTTTACCAACTTTTATTATGGTTCGTATACCATAAGATAGTCTCAGACCAAATGACAATTTATGAATTGTTAATCGAAGTCGCTGAAGAGACAAAATAGAATATATGTTATATAATGCTTTCAACGGTTTTAGACATATCGATAGGACAATTCGCCTTCCCATGGGTCCTGTGTATTGTACCACAACTCCTCTAATAACCCTCGAAAGGTGATCGAAAGTTGAATATCACAAATTCAATGCTGCCAAATACATCACGGCAGATCTAGGATTGGTTGTTGACGTTTGCTTTCGTTCAAACTGTTTTGTTGTTTACATCGTCTTGGAAGCTTGAAGGTTATTGAGTTCACAAAGATACATGAGGAGTATTTGCGCCAATTAATAGGGCAGTGTCAGTATTTTCACCTCGCCACAAAAGGACTGAACCCGGGACTCTCGTTGCCAGAGGCCGACGGTCTGCGACTGTACCACTTTGAAACAAATTCTTTATCATTTTAAATGTATTGTATTGGGGGGGAGGGGGTTGTTCTTTTCCAAATAATCGTAAACATTAACTGGTTAATTGGCCGCTACATAAATCAAAGAAATGTGTCACACCACTGTTTTATCATTTAAAATGATTCTCTAGTAATAATGTGTTATGTAGTGTTTGTGTAAATGTCCAAACTTCATCACTTCAATAGCCTCGACGAAACCATTTTTATACGCACCAACAATAAAGAGTATGCCTCAAAATCTTTAACACGGTTCAAGGAAATGAAAGTTGAACGCCAAGAGAACATGCGAAAGTTCAAAATATTGTTTTCTTTTTCTAAAACGTCACAACAACAGTACCGTTGTACGATACTCATTAGAAATTGAGGTATTCGTATTTTAGGGTCTTAATACATTAAATTGATATACGTTATTGATATTAAATCCAAAGATGCAACGGTTTTAAACTCTACCGTATGTAGACTGTGTATGCTTAGATGTATTGATACTTTCTGAATTGAGTATTATTTCAATTACTCCTCTTTTTTTGTATATCATACAATACTATCAAAACTGTACTGTTAAACGACATGCTTTATAATTTGATTTAAAATCACACCGTTGTGAACAAGCCCCTTTTAGCCCTTTACTTTTCGTCTGCTCCAAATTGAAAGAGTTTGCAGACGACATTTCAAAATGTGATGGAATTGAAAAATGGTCTTTTGATGGGGCAGAAAATATTGGTGGAAAAGAAGAAGGTGCTCGTTAAGAGCAATTTCTCCTTTTCCCACATTGTTTTCCAGAGTCGTATACATCAAACTGGTTAATGTCGCTATTGTTTGGTAAACGGTTATGGCATGTGACTTGCGTATTGGCTAATCGTTCTTTAACGTCAAGGGACCTCATTGGCCTATCAGTTTGAATGCATAACTAGAAATCACATGACGCTTTCAGGTCACGGTTAAAATAACGGAAGCGGTAGATTTAATTCTAACCATCGTTTGTACACATACAAAGTTCTTGAGTGCGATTGGGGAACCTCTACCCACTTCGTGGGAAATGACACGCCTGAGCCACTGTGAACCTACTATTCCTTTATAGGGATTGTGTTAAAGCACCTGTGAAACATCCCCACACAATCTAAGCGTGGATTAGTATATAAACGAATGGCTTAATAGCACAGGCTACGCTTGTCAATCCGAATGTCTTTTAACGAGGCTACAGAACTATATCTGGCTGAAAGCAAATAATTCATCTATGTATTCTTATCTTTAGTAACTGTACATATATGTGTTCATTTCATGTAATTGCACGAAATAAAGAGGTACGGATCAACGAACCAGATGTTTCACCTTACGAATATATTATTCATGGATTGTAGTCTGAATTAAAAGTACAATATCATAATTATGTGTTTGTTTTGCAAAATGCCGAAAATCACATCACAATACTAGTGGTACGAATTAGTGATATTTGACATTAAAGTTTTAACACATGGTTTTGTGTGCACTTACGCACCGCCTCACAATTGCTTTTCGTAGAAGAACAAACTCTGTGCAATCGTGCACCTGTCGAACACAATGCGGTCTGAGTGCTAGCTTGTGACATCACGTCTCTATTTAGAGATCGATTTACCCATAATTCTTTAAGGGAAATGACACATGTTAATGCAAACGCGCACCTGTCGAACATAATGCTAACCGAATAAGTAAGTTTCCCCTGCGCTCTCGATACGTGAGGAATGAACGATAACCCTTCTCCTACAAATCAATCTAAGCTCATCAGGTTTTTCCAATGAAAACACCTCTGACATAAATCGGGGAGCCACCACATTTCATCTTTCAAGACTGCCTTTGTTGTACTTTCGATTTCAAATGAAAATGTCAAATTAGAAAACTAAATAGCTATCAAATTTTATTATGGAAACAAATATATCACAAAGTAAGATTGCCGACCAAAAACGATGGTTTTAAATGATGTTAAGTACTTCCATGTACATTAAACTACTCACCGTGGACGCTCATATGACATGTGTTATAAGCCGGGACATTCAACACAAAATTTACAACCCTTTACTTATTTACGAGGTTAATTTATCAGTTCACGAAAATACCCGAGTGATTGCGATTGCTTTTTAAAAAGATGAATTTCATTTTATTCAACAGTGTGTTTAATTCACTGGCACGTGGTGCTTTGACCCTTTACCAAACGCCAATTTTTCGACAGTCCTAAATTGAAAGAGTTTGCAGACGACATTTCAAAATGTGATGAAATTGGAACAGAATCTTCCGATAGCACAGGAAACATTGTGGGAAAAGGAGAAATTGTTCGTTAAGAGCAATTTCCCATTTTCCCACAGTGTTTTCCAGAGTCATCTGCAACAACTGGTCAAATGTCGTTATTGTTTTGTAAAGAGTTAAGCCAAGTCAAGTATCATTGTTTGTCAATATTTCTGTATCTGATTACCTCTGTACAAAATAAGATCGGACCACCTGTCCCTTAGATACCGCTAATCACCGGTAGTTGTTTGTTATTCCCCGGTAGCTGACCTAATGTAGATAGTGTGTTAATGTTAGCACAATATTTCCGTTTTTATCCTGTCACCAGTGCATTTCCGACAAATAAATTATAAAATAGGGTGCCGTACAATAAACATGTTGATATCCTGACCATCGGAACACCTCGGCATTTCTTCAAAATAACTATTATATGTATTATTAATGTATGTATACCGACTTGCGCCGGGGATTGCCGAGTAGGTACGATTGCGTACGTGACTGTATTGAATTTCCGTTTTGTTTCACCTTTTTTCGCATGCTATTTTCTTTTTTCTTTAATTCAAACTGTATATTGGGAAGGTTTTCAGGATCGGGTTCAAGTTTATAGTCCATTCGCCTTACGCTCACTGGATAATGTTCGTAAACCAAGCCCGATAACATTTCCGATTTAAGACACCACTGTAACGACCGGAAATGTAATTAAACAAGAAATGTAATGATAATTGCATTTCCTGTTTTATTTCATTTCCAGTTGTTACACACCACTCTTGCATTGTTTATGTACGCGGCGTTTGGTACAAGGTTTTGAAAGGATGCTTTACCAAAGTATATTCCTCTGTAGAACATTTGACCGCTATCTGGAATCGAAAACCATCTCGTTAAACTAACACCGGGTCGTGAGGACTCAAAAAGCCAAATCACAGCGGATTCCAGTAATATTCGACTATTCGTAATTAAACATTATAGAACTAATCTCGAGATAACAGAACAGAACAGAACAGAACATATTTTATTAGAACATAAGCATATTAGTTCATTGTTCTTGAAATACAATTCACTACATAACAATGAAAATAGTGTCATTTCATATATACAATTCGACTTAACAAAAAGCATTGCTCTGAAATAAGAGAACAAAAGTTCTAATTTACTTTTATCAGAAATCATGATGACAAAGTGTATAAATAGCCATCGATGCCTTGCTAGACTGAAAATTTTACTACGATTAAGTATTGACTAGAGACATCAATGATGGTTTTCATTCTACAAAGTTGTGTATGAGAGTGTTAAAAACGTTTTCAACAATCCTAAAACATATCTAGTTATCATTTCTTGACATAAACTGATTTCTACTTTGTAAGGCATTTTTACAAAACAGTGCAAGGTTTGTCAGTATTTTGCTGTTTTGAGAATTAAGCAGACAAATAGATAACGAAAATGTTAGTGTTCAAGTTTCCAAGATATAATTAAGATTGTCGAGAACCAATCTTTAAAGTTAAGGCTAAGCGTTCTCTTTCCATAATTCTTAAATTAAGTAGAAACAATAATCTTTTCTCGGCCCAGCATAATAATGTCAACGAACGCGAATTTTGAGCGACGGTACTATTCTATATAAAAACGTGTAGGTCATCTTTATACAAAATTATACATTGTCTTTTGAGTCCGTTCACAAACAAATAGATACTCAGGTTAAATTCCATCTCTTTTGGATATTTATTATTCCACTTTTTAAAATCAAAATCACAAGAATTTTATTGGGTTATTAAACTACCATGCATTGCCATTTTTAGCAATATGTTTACAAAATAGTGCAATTGAAGATATCTTTGATATCTTAAAATACCCACTTTAAATGTCAATGAGTTAACTAGTAGGTTTAGTGTGGTAATCAATTGGAAAGTTCAGTACAGTCAGTTTGACGTCTTTGTAAAACTTGGTGCTATCTCTCGTAAATGTTACTGAAGTAAACGCTCTATCCATCTTTTTAATCCTTTATATGTTCTTTTAGTTCCCTTTTCTTATTTCTCATTTGCTTGTTTGTTATTTTGTCTGTTTGTGTGCTTTTTCTTTTGGGGGAAGGCGGGAGTGTGTCTTTTTATGGGGTTACATAATTGTTGTAGTTCAATCACATTGAAGTAGAACTAATAATTTAAAATGTATTTAATTGTACTTTAATTATCGACCAGTACATACTGTATGTTCATATGTTTATTTTGGTTGTAAAAATGACTATACACAAATGTGGTGGTCAAATAAAATATATCTATATGTCGTTAATACCCAATAACACAATAAAACAAATAAATAAACAAGCGCATTTAACTTCTATTTTTTTTCCTGTTTAGCAATTCTAACATTATTTCACCGGTTGTCAAAATTAACGTTTAAGACTACCCTATGTAATGCATGAATTGGTCCAGGTGAACGTGAAGCTATTGTCCAATGACATACAGTACAAGGGTCAGCACAATATGATGTCCGTATCTTTTTGTGGTCTTCTTTTTATCTGGTTACTTTTTAATCGCTTTTGAGAGATATCGTCCACATGTTTGGAGTATGTTACGTTCTATTAGGGGACGAACAGTTGATCGTACAGACAGACTGCGTGATGGTGACTATTGCGATTCTAATAACATATGCTGTTGTGGTGCTACCAGCTTACATCCGAGGTGGTAAGAATAATATATTCTATTTGTTTATACATTTTCAGGTATAGGCGTAACGCCATGTCAACAATATTTTAGATATTTTACGACTATCTTTTGGTTCTCTAGGAGTATAAGGGCTCTGAAGTGTCTTGCCAAGTGATGGTAGATTTTCTGGGTTTACATGCGTAAGGCAAACGTTCTGCTATATAACAGCTATACTTGGATTGTCTAGGATAGATATAAAGTAGCTTGCCAAATGATGGTAGATTAGCAGGGGCTATGTGGTTAGCATAGTGCCAACAGTCTTTCAGATATATTACGATTATCCAGGGTTTCGCTAGGATGGCTAGGGCTCTGAAGTTACTTGCTAAATGATGGTAGATTGTCCGGTTTGAAGGGCATAACGCCGTCTCAACAATCTTTCTGCTATATAACAGATATCCTGAGACGTTTCCATGATCCATGAGGTGTTACAGCCGACTATCCAAATAGAAGGGACTGTTGTTTTACTTACGCATTGTTAACATAAAATATTTAATTAAACAGTACTTGAAAATAAAACATGAATAGTCGAACTTTCATCAGAGCAGATCTAAAAATTATTTTCATTTGAATTTCAGATCAAAAGCAAACAAAATCAATATAAAAGTTAAATAATCAATCAATCAATCAATCAATCAATCAATCAATCAATCAATCAATCAATCAAGCAAGCAAGCAAGCAAGCAAGCAAGCAAGCAAGCAAGCAAGCAAGCAAGCAATTAACCAGTCAATCAATCAATTAACCAGTCAATCAATAAATTAACCAGTCAATCAATAAATTAACCAGTCAATCAATCAATTAACCAGTCAATCAATTAACCAGTCAATCAATTAACCAGTCAATCAATTAACCAGTCGATCAATTATTCACTTTACAAGTCGATCAATAAATAAATAATCATGATTATTTTAGTCCTATATGACTTTGAACTGCTCCTCTAAAAAAAAAAGAAACATCTTTTTGATAAATTGTATTATTTTGGCATAAACAATGTGTATCTGTTTAACCCTTTACCAAACGCCAAATTTTCGACTGTCCCAAATGGAAAGGGTTTGCAGACCGTGTTTCAAAATGATTTGAAATGGGAAAGTAATCTTCTGAAAGAGTAGAAAACAATGTGTGAAAAGGAGAAATTGCTCGTTACCACGAAGTTTTCCCACTGTGGTTTTCAGAGTCGTCTGCAACAAGATGGTAAAATGTCGTTATTGTTTGGTTATGGTTTAATACAATAAAGATTGAATAATCAATAGATAGATAAAACAAACACCTCATAAACTAACTAATCAACTTATCCGTTACAGATCTCTGTGATCCAATATCAGTGCCGTATACAATCGGACGGAACATTACGCTTCTAGACATATCGGCGGAGGAGATATCCGAACTACCAACAACATGCACGAAGGAAATACGCTTCAAAAATGCCGTCTATAGTTCTATCCACGTTGACGAGGCAAGCTTCAGCGGAAACGAGGGGTTCGAGTATTCCATGATGGGCACGATCTCTAAGGTGTTCACAGACTCTGCGGCGTTGACAAATCGGTGCTCGAACCAAGCTGAAGGGCCGGCGGTTTGGTCGCAGCCAGTTGTGCGAGGGCTGACGATGTATCGGAACACGGATTTTATTTGTGTCCGGTTCAAGCCCGAGCTGAACCACAGACCGCTCGGATATCACGTGAAAGGGGGGCGCCTAAGAATAACGCTACAAGTAAGGTTTGCGTACTGTAGGAGCAGTAGCGAAGATGACAATAACAACAACAACAACAAAAAAGACGGCAATACAAATAAAAGCAACAACAACACATGCAGGCCGATCTGTTCCGCCACAGGGGTTGAATCAACATGTGAAAGTAAGACCTAAACGTTATCAGATGTTTTGCTTAAAACATGTGCTATTGCCCAAAATAAACATAATTTACATAAACATAATATGGAAATTCCGCACAAATCATAATCAACAAAGGGGTTGAGCTACAAATTTTAAAATTGAGTTACAGTTCTCATCGTTATCAGATGTCTAGATAAGAAGCAAAATACCTTGATCATGCAGTATTTTCAGCAAGCCTATCCATCCAACTATAGCATATTGGAGCTCAAATAAATTGTTCTTTCTTAGATGGTTAATTTTAGTACCCTCATAAAGGCTTTAGAAAAGCAGCAAAGAATTGTTCACAAGAAAGCGTCGCTTATTTTGAACAGTCTAAGAACTAATCACCTTTTTGATACAGGAGGTACTACTTATTCTTTGACATTGGCGAAACATTTCTTACATTTGAGGAACCACCCAATATCAGTTCGTGTCTCCTAAACCGACGAATCGATACGCTTAAAAAATGCAGAAAACGCCATATGAAAGCATTGTTGCAGATGGGTAATTTGTTCATGATGAGAAGGGTCTGCATTTGTCACGATGGATAAGATAACGATCAATCAATCTGATGGTCTCATACAGTTTAATCATTTATCTATATGTTAATTCTTTATTTTCATTTTAACGTCTGGTGTTAAATTCCTTTCAATGGAGCTATTTCTAATAATTTGGTGCATTTTCCGTTTGTTTAGGGGGAATGGGAATAGACCCAATTGAAAGCAAGCGAAGATGGCCGGAAAAAGCAGAAAAAAATCATTTTCTTTGTTACAAGTAAAAACAATTGAAATATGAGATAGGTTGCTCGTTCATAAACTTGAAACATGGTTTTAGAAAAAGTGATAGAAGACATTAAATGCATGAACTTATTGTCAGATGAATGAATATTGTAAAACAACACTTTGGCTACGGATCACTCGTTACAGACTTAGACGACCAATGGCGGCTTCTAACACACATAATGGCATAGTAATAATTTAGGCTATTGGGTTTTTTTCTAGTAAGTATTTCTTATGGTTGAATACGTATATGCTTATAATGGTTTTCGACCCATCTAGGTTCAACCACGAAAGACACACAAAAGCCGTCAATGGTAACAATGTTTCCACCATCTTTGTCCAAGGCTACACTTTCCCAGGAATCGCTCAACATAACGCATCCAAGCGCTTTGGTTTCAAATAGCGCTTCTGTTACACCGCCATCAAGCGTTTTAACGACTATGAGGTCTCCGGTAACAACGCCAATGGCCGAATCGAGTCGACATACAACAAATGGCGTAAAGACATCCTTATATGTACCAAGCAGCGCTTCTGTATTAGGATCTTCATCCATTACAACGACACCATCTCAATCAAAACAATCAACAAGTAAGAGTCCAGATGAACACATGTTGACGAGTGTATATAATTCCGTACGCACATTGGAAACAACCGGAAATTTCCGAACCTCAACGGTATCATATGAGCCAAACCGTTATGACACGGAAAACAACGACAAAAATACTGCTTCACCATTATCAACTTCGCAAGAGAACCAAACATATAGCCATTCTAGTATTAGTTCTATATTGAACTCAACTCGTGCTCTATTGGACATCTCATCTCATCCTAACGGGTCATTGCCGCTTTTATACGCAACGACAGATGGGTTGCAGAAGAACACTGAGTCGCGCAACGTTAAACCATCCAAAGCAGTTCAGATACCTGTCAGCGACGACTCTACGACGACATTCGGTATGTTTTTACTGTTTTCATGTTTAAGTTTTAATACATTTATTTTAAAATGATTCGAAACAAGTCCTAAACAAATCAGATTAATTACTTTCGGTTCTTCTTCCTTGAGATATCCAGTACTCGCACCGAATGTGAATGGGAATAATAGATCACTACATATAAGTAGACCCCGCTTCTCATGGGATTCGAACCCCTTCGTGTCCCGAGGCCGAGGCTCTACCTCTTGACTACTGTCCTTCACTTTAAAACACATGAAATACTTCTGCCGTTTTTCGGACGTACATTCACCCATGAAGTTGACAAAGGTCACCGAAATTCGTTTATGAACGCTTATAAGTCCGGAATTTTGCGAATAAATTATACGGGGGCATATACTATACTACCATTATCAATGGGTTTGCACTTTGTATACCTTGGTATTTACAAATTAAAGGAAAATGCTTGTAAATTTATGTTAATATCCAGCATAAAATGCTCTTAGACACATTATACTTACTTTGCTTATCTACTCTGTTTTGAGGCACTAGTTTAGTTGAAAACTTTCACAATAATTCACATTTCGTACCAAGCCGTTTCCAACAATGAATAAAGATAGTTCTCCTAATCAATCTTTGATTTTTAACCTCAGGCATCCTCTTTGACCACCCTCTCTTTATGTACAGTGTTTTCAACGAACAGGTCGTGGAAATCGTGTTTAAATTTTCTCAACTATTTTAACAAGCCAACAGTTCATTTTCTAATCTATGGTAATAATGTGTGATTAAATACGTTTCAATTACAATTTTGTTTGATTTCAGTATTTTATTTTAGAATACAAAATAACCCTTTCTCTGAATATAAATTGTGATGTACGCCCTTTTTTTTATCATGCTTTCCTTTTATCTTATGATTAATTTATACTTTATGTCGCAAATGTGTCTATCCAATATAATAAAGAATATAATTTAAGCTCTCCTTCTGTTGATATTTCAGGTTTACTGGAAGGCCTGTATGTTCTGGTGGGTTGTCTAGTAATATTCGTCCTGATAGGAACGCTGACGTACTGTATGTGAGTAGCCCTTCATACCCCCTTCATACTCTTGCTACTTATCACTTGTGAGGAATTGTGCTGTTTACGGTACAAAACTCTATTCTGAATAAAAACATGTATAATAATGACCGCCGTCGAAGTAAGATACATCACAAGGGGTCTGTTTTGTATGTTTAACAACTCTATATTAAACATTGATAGAATTATGGCCAAATTCGAACTAAGATTTATATAAAAAGTGGTCTGTGTTGTATAAGCGGTTCAACAATTGCTTGAATAAGAAAGAATTATGGCCGCTTTCGAAGGAAGATATTTTACAAGGGATATGTGTTGTATGAGTCACACAAGTCTTGATTGAATCTAGAAAGAATTGTGTACACTTTCAGACTAAGATACATCACAAGGAGTATGTGTTGTATAAGTGACACAACTCTTTTTTGAATATAGATGGAATCATGCTTCCTTTCGCTGTAAGACATTAGTTTATCACAGGTTGTATAAACAACACAACTCTTGATTCAACACAGATAGAATTATGTCCGCTGTCGCACTAAGATATATCACAAGGGGCTTGTGTTATATTCGTTACACAACTCTTTATCCTATAAGTATAGAATGATGTCTACTTTCGCAGTAAGATACTAGTATATCACATGGTATGTGTGTTGTATTCGTTACAATATATATACAAGGGGCTTGTTTTGTATAAATGACACGACCCTTTATCTAATAAAGATAGAATTATGTCCGCTTTCGAAATAAGATATAGTCTATAACAGGGGGTCCGTGTACCAAACGTCACACAACCCTTTTTTGAATATGTTGTATTTGTAACAACTTTTGATTGGATTTGGTCCTGTAGTCTATCATTTACATTATTTTCCTTTTCAGCCGCAAAAACCGAAGGATAAAGACAAGCGTCTCTCAAGCTAGGAGTCATCTGGGTCACCAAATGCTTTCTTCTTCCTCCTACATGTCACAGTGGAGGGATAACTGGCTAGTGCGTTACCATAACAACGCAAACAACAACGATGCCGAGATCAACAGTATTTCAGAAATCGGAGTCGACCTTATTCACGGACAGTTCGAGAACACATCCAATGATATTTTACAAACAATACACACTGATCCAGGCTTTGACGAAGGCACGGAGAAAGTGGATCAACAGCGTACACCTTTGGCACTCATTCGACTTGACTCGGACTTTGTAAAGAATACAAAAAGTCTGGATAGTTTACCAAGCAACGAAGTCAATGATGCTGAAGAAAGCAATTCAAATGATAAATCCAAACTGAAACTTAAAATATCTAAAGCATCGTCTGATAGCGGTATAGGGAGAAGTGAGTCCATGATCTCTGATACCATTACAGACAAGAAAGCGTCCAGTTTGAAAGAGCGGTCTGAACTGCAGAACAAAAGGTTCCGTTACATAAAACGAGTGAACAGTCATGTACGATCACGTGGTTCGTACAACGTATCCAAAGCGGCAAAAAGGTCAGCATCTCTGTCAAGTTATGATACAATTGGACGCGGATTTACGGACACAAACAAAATGATACGCAATCCAGCCAATGAGGAATCGAACTCGCATGGTCCTATATACAACGAAATACCTGAACTGCATGCACTAACTCACCAGCAAAATGGCGAAAACGTTGACAACGAATACAATAAATCAACCGAGAAAGGAGATCACAACAGTTTGCACTACGATACTAATCAGTCCGTCGAAGATATGGAACAATGCAAAGAACACGAAACAACAGAAAATGGATATTTCCAAGTAAACAACACACATGGTTATTCTTGTGTTGCCCATACAAACAATGGAGTCAACGGCTTCGTAGGGCGCCATTTTGGGGGGGTTTGAACTATGCAGTTCCCGAAATAAAAGTCCGTAAATACATGCAAAATAGAAATTGTAGAATGGGACCTTTCTAATTTATAGTATTTGCTTTTACATACGTTTTGTAATCTAAATTGTACGAGATTCATGATGGAATGAAAAATGAAATTGTCCTATGCGTCGATTAACAAAACAATCCATTGACATTATTCGTTGTTCTTTCTACATGTTTTTTTTTTCATTTCTATATCATTTCTGAATATCCAATGCCTAACCTTTCCTCATCGCTTTTAATATCCATAAAACATTGATAAAAAGTTGAATTATTAAAATGTATTTTAAGATTGAGATATTTATGCCAATTAATTAATACGAAGACGGTAGGGCAATTTGGTTTGAATGCTACGATAATATTTTAAGTAGATAATATTATTGTTCTACTAATTCAGCCTTCTAACCGACAGACGAAAATACGTTCTTTCAATTCAATCGGGGTCATTTATACTAGGTATCAACAATTTTCCATGTAGGGAGGTGTTATAAAATGCAATCAAATACAGCACAATTAAGAAATACATCGGACTAGATCTTAGCCAACCTTGGGCAAATACAGATCAAATAGAATAGAACGTCAGAATGCCTTTTCTGTAATACAAATGATATTGAAGATGAGTTTCATTTTGACATCGCTTGCCCACTTTATAAAGGAGTACATAAAATTATATAAAACCGTATTGCTATAGGTTTCATTTTTATATCATTTCATTAACCTCATTATATAATGGAATATAAGAAGTAAAGAACATCGTCAAAAATCTTGGTGAATTTGTATGTGAATTATTTTCTGTTATGTCAATTCAAAATGTTGACTTCGTATAAAGATGTGTGATTACCTTGTTTGGATTCATCCTCCTTGATTTTGTCAACAAATGTTGTAACATAAACGTTTGTAAATGCCATGATCATGTGAAGGCATATTATGTTCTATGTGCATATGTACATGTATATGTAATAACGAGAAACATTTACAAGTTCTAATCAATGAACATATATCCATCCATCTATCTATGTTTGTATGGACCAAAGCAGCACCAATGGTCATTCGTTATTAAACCATACATAATAGAAATAGGCTTGGTGACATCGCACAAATGCGTGACGCAAGATGTATCTATTCCCATAACAGTTTCCGACAATTTCGACAAGATGGGGAAAACTGTTACACAATAAGAGAGGTTATTTCTAATGTCACAAGAAAGGATGAGAGTGGGGTGTTAATGAATAAGACGTAGTTAAGCACTATAAAAGTGGTCAACCAAAGTCACAGTCCATAGAAAGGCACAAGTAACCTGGCAGACAAGCAAGTGGCGGCATTCATAAACAACCGGTAAGCGTCTTAAGTGTTTATCCACAAGCTTTACTTTAAACATATTTTATTTGCAATAACATTTGACAAAAGAAACATGTACATTAGATCAGGCAAATTGATAATTAGGCAAAATGGTTAAGCCACAAGTTCTACCAACCTAGATTCAGTCTGCTCCTTGACAGGTATTTACATATTGGAATCACCAATTATATTTTCACATGTCCAATGTTTTAGTTCAATTTTTCATTCATTAATATTACGGTAAATATGGAATGACATCTCTATGGATAAGCAAGGACAAACATTTGAAAATGTATAATTTTGAATAGAAAACATAGCCAATTGAATGAAACAAACGATGCGAATTATGCATTCCTGGGGCCAAGGTTCCACAACCGTATAAATGAGGAATTGTTTTGTATAAAATGCTACAAGAAAGTTTTGCTATCCTTGATGAAGGTATGTACTGTCAGGAGGATTTTATCTATCATTGGTCATGCTGTGACAATTTTGACTAGCTTTGTGCTTGCGCTTCACCTTAGTTTAAACATGTATTATTGCCAACTCAATAATACACAGTACGCAACATTTGTAACGAAGACATATTATCAAATTTGGCAATAGTGTCTGGCTTCAAGTTCTTACAACTTCGAAACTGTTAATTACCTTGGTAATTGCATAAACATAGTGCTCTTAACCTTTCATTTTAAGGGAAGTAATATTAATCTTTTAAAACTCATTCCAGTTATGTAATTTAACCATTGCTGTTCCGGTAATTCCAAATGACAATGAATGGTTTCTATGAAATAGAAAAACATATAAAGTGAAATATAAAGGAAGAGAAAGGAAAGAACAAATAACAGTGAAATGCTCTTAACCCGTAAAGTGCTGGAACCGACTCCATACTTATGCAAACACGTAGGATCCAGGCCAGCCGCCAAGTAAATTGGCGGCTGGCCTGTGATCTAACCTGTTTGCTACTCTGAGTATATTTCCTCATCAAAATAAGCAGATTTATATGGTTTTGGAAAGCAAACGACACAAGAAACTATTTTCAGAAAATTACCCGGCATTTTAAGGGTTAAGATAGTCTGTCAACAGTCTAAGGGGGTGGGGAAGCATGTCTCTTTTATTCAGTCATTGAGAATTTGATCCAAATTGTTGCAATGACAACTATGTTTGGTAAATACGTTCCACACTATTGAAGCCGGAAATGCGAACGCATGAATGATCCCAAGAACGTCATCATTTGAACTAATTTGGTGTAATCGATTTGAAGAAAGCTATGTTTTTTTTCTTTTATCTAGATTGATATCATAACAAAAAATACCGAATCAAAGTACGCGAAAGGATAGTGGGTTAAGGAACATGTACATCATAACGCTCTTGATATAACCGAAATGTTGAGAATGTGTCTGTTTGCCTAAACAACCATTACTTTTTTTTAGTACAATTACCCATTATTTACGCTCGTGTCCGATAGCATGTGTATGTATACGTGTGATATATGTACAGTGATGTCTCGTTAATCCGAACACATCCGTTCCGAACAAAATGTCCAAATGACCGAATCATCCGGACTAATGAAGCAGAGCATGTTCTTATACACATTAAGACATAAACAGTCTGTATGCTTGTGTATACTTATAACGCTTTAGCAACGCCAAATTGTTGATCGTCCCAAATTGAAAGAGTTTGCAGACGACATTTCAAAACGTGATGAAATTAAAAAATAATCCTCTGATATGGCAGAAAACATTGTGGGAAAAGGAGAAATTGCTCGTCACGAGCGATTTCTCCTTTACCCACAATGTTTTCAAAAGCCGTCTGCAACAAACTGGTCAAATAATTCCGTTCCCTTACAATTTCGTTCGGATTGCGAGACATCCGGATAATCGGGGTCCGGATAAACGAGGCTTCACTGTATATCTAAAGTCAACATACTTGTTTAGTTGACATTATATATTAGCTGTCTATTTATGAAGAATGTCATGCGTTAGGCAAAATCAAATTGCAGAACTAGCTTTGGTAAAAATTGGAATAAAAATAACACCATTTTCAGACTTAACTGTTTTGATAGTTTATTATGGAAAGACTCATAACCAGAGTCAGAAATCTTTTAATATTTTTAAAAAAGATCACAATTAAAATTCATGAGATTTCGCCTAAAATCCACATTTCAGTTACTAGGCAAAAGAAATCATTGAAACCTTTAACATCTTATCTTTGCAGATCGTACCAAATCAACAGTACAAAAATCAATCACTTAGCAAAAAGGAAGGCGAATAGAATTAAATCAAAATGGAAGGAACCCGTTCAAACGAACATGGCTTACCGTTCACAAACTTGGTCATAATTGGAAAGCGCGGTACGGGAAAATCAGCCATTCTCAACCAGATTGCAAAGACCTCCTCCTCTTCCCAGGTCCCCGCCGCAAGTCGGGACTCACACGACATTTCCAAGCATGGACTCGAACTTAAAACCGCCGCTGGGCGCGTCATGATTTCCGAGTTGAGCCTCTCTAGCCCGCTTAACGGAGCCTGCCTCCTTAATACGATACGAGCTCACGCTTACATTCTCGTGTATAGCGTCGACGATTATGAATCCTTCGACTTCGTCCAGAACGTTAAGGATTTCATTATGGCCCACAAGGGAGAGTCCGCCTCTATCATAGTTGTGGGTAACAAGTCCGATATCCCATCCCGGACGGTGCTGTTTGAGATAGCCGACTGCACGGTATCAATCGAGTGGGAGCTCAACTATCTGGAGACGTCCGCCAAGACGGGTGACAATGTGGGCAAGATCCTCCCCACCCTACTGAAATACGCACCTCTGGAACCCTTGGATAAAGAGGACATCGAGACGTACGAATTCAAGGGAAGCAAGATCAAGCGGAACACCGGCTCTTCAAAGTCCATGCGGACCTTCCGGAGTTCCATCATGGGGAATATCTTCTCCAGGAACAAATCTCGCTCCATGAAAGATTCAACGAGTTCGGACGAAGACAAACCCCCGAAGAGGTTCGGATTTTCGTTTTTACATAGACGTAGCACTAAGAGATCGCCTTCTCCAGCCAAAGAGAGTATCACTGATGGTGCACAACCCAGCCGATTGTCTAAACTTCTGGATTGTGTTAATTAACTCCGATTGTGTTAATCAACTCCACTTACAAAACATTGCGAAAATAATCGATTGTACTGCACCAGAATGACCCCCTCTGAAGATGATAAATTGCATAAATAGTTTGGAATACTATTTAAATGGTTCGAAAATACATGGTCCGGTTTAAAAGAAAGAAATACGGTGCAATTCATTCTCTCTTAACTAATTAAACATAGCTTGAACAGAAAGCATACAATAAGATGATATCGGGAAAGGAAGATATTTACTTAGTTAAGTAGTCAATCTGTTCAGTTAACCCCTTATAAAGAAAAAATAAACTCTACAAATCTACAAATTGAAACAATTGAAATAACTGTGGGAGCTGTTGCTTGTTAAATATTTTCAAATTGTGGTTTTTTTTTTTAGATTGCTTTATGCATAAGTTTTTTTGTTTGGTTGTGTTTTTATCGGAAATAAATGATTTACTATTTTTGGAGTCAATTCCTATTTTCCCACCATGTGAATGTTGTTTATCCTCAATAAGTGTTATGTGCAGTAAAGCGTGTCTAAAGGCACCACTATCATCCCAATATCCCATGCTACTTACTGTATGAGGCTCAACAAACCAGTGGGACAAAAGGCGATTTTGCTCCTTGTGTGTAAGTATGAGAGTAAGTCATAAACATTTCATGACGTTTTGCGAAGATTTGATATGAACCCGCGAGCTTATACACCCAAAACATCAGATGGGATTCATTCAAATGGCCGTAACAATGAAGTACTTTTGAAATCAAACTTGAGCGAGATACTATGGCTACAAACATTTTCAAAAGCTTTTGTTAGACTCGAGTGAAAACGAATTCGAGAGTTGAAAAGGTCAAATGTCTCAATCTCCTTATCAGTCAAGGGTCCTCACTCCCAAGCCTCCTGTGTATCATCAGAAAGATAGATTTGGATGGTGTTTAACGCCGTGTCAACATTGTTTCTGTTACGTTACGGCTTTCCTGGATACATCAACAATAGGCTAGGGCTCATAAGTGACTTGCCAAAGGACACTCCCACGATACCAGAGTTATCTATGAGGCTCGAACTAGGAACCACCAGTGAAAAGTATACTACCTCATTTTTTTTTCATCATGTAGTAGTCTGGAGTCCTAGTCCGTGCGTATACCCCGCATCAGCCTAGTGCGGGGTAAACACCTAGACTGCACTCCATGTTAATGTTATAGCTGTTGTATCGAGTACCATACTTTATGGCTAGAAATACTGTATTGACACTGGTAAATCCGTGGAATTTATTCTATATGGGTTTTACATTGCGCCAACAGTGTTGGGGTGATGTTGTCATTTCTTACCCGAAACGATTGAGGATCCCGATCTTAACAGCTAATAAGGGCAAGCCAATTTGTAGAACCATCGGTATTTTATACATAAGCCGGGAGACTACTCCATGAAAATCCAAATGCATTCAGAGGGATATGAACCCAAGTGGAGAGGGTCTAGTGACTTTTCAAATTCTAGACTTTAAATACTAGGCTACAATGACAAAAAAGAAATTCATGATATTAACTTACTCCATACAAAGTGAAGGACCAAAACGTTCAACATTAAGTTGAATGTCTATCCCTTGAAGGCAGATCGTTCAAGCCAAGACTTATAAGGCTTTGTTTCCTTGAATTGGAAAGAGGCCCAAACATATTTTTTGGGGAAGATTCATCGCTTTAATTGCTGAATTGGGAAGGCTGGTAGGTCTTTGATTTTTTTTGTTGAAAACTGCATGTTTAAAGAAAGCTCCGATAGGGAAGGTGCATTTTATAGGCCCCTGTTAAATGACATAAACAAGCCCTGTTATATTGACACCTAATGTCAACAGGCCCATAACAACTACTACAGCAACTAAAACAACTCTTTTATAACTTTATTTATTTAAATTAAATCTTTTTTAATCAATTGACAGAAGAAAGAATTCAACTCAGACTCTTTGCAATCATACATGTTAGATGTCTCAAAATAAACTAGTAAGTGTCTGATTAATATCGAATTGAAACTGTACAAAGTTTGTTTAAACTTTTTTCATTTTACATTTACTGTAAAGGAAGCTTGAAGCTTATTGAATTCACTCTAGATGACTGCATCATGAATACATGACCAGTGTTGATTATGGATAAGTCCCAGCATTTTGACCTTGTCATAAAATAATCTGTTTAAACAGTTTAGTATATTAATAAGACAAATATGCTTTAACTTAACCAAAGGCTTATGAACAAGGTTGATAAGCAAATCATTAAACTAATCTTGTGTAGTTTCATAGATTTGTAATAACATATTATCAATAGAAGACATATCTAAAAAAGATTTAATCTGTGAGTCAGTAGTAGAGATATTGATGCAGGCATCATATTCAAATGTTCTGCCTCAATGTACGCAGTGTTAACAAAATTCTATAAAATGTATTATCTACCTTCACTTTTTTCATTTAGTTATGTTCCATTAGTTTACAGATAAAGTGTAAAGGTGTTTATTCACAGAAGAGAAAAGCGACAGTTTTTGCATTGTTGTTTGATATACAATTATAAGCAGCTATTTGAAGCATAATTAATTCAGGAAGCGGCAATTGTATTTACAAATTACATGTGGTGAATGTCAAAAGTGTTTCACGCTTTTGGGTTAAAATACATGTTAATTCACTGTATACACACTTTAAAGAATTAAAAACAATATCATTTTGCTTCAAATGACTATTGTTTAGTACATATCATATAACGTTACAGCGATTGTGTATTTTTAAATAATTCAATCTTTAACTTTCAAATTTCCTCACATCTGTGAACAAGCACTTTTACTGCTCTGTAGGAACTTTTCATAAAAAACTTATTGAATACCAACACTAATGATTAGGTTTTGCAAGTGCATGAATGCCAAAGCCTGATATGTGATGAAATTAAACACAAAGATGACCTGGTGTGTTGTAACAAGTTCATACATAAGTGAAACAACCTTGTTCAGTACCTAACAGTTCAACAGTAAGAAACAATCTTAAAACAAGAGGGCCATATCGGCCCTAGAACCGCTCGCCTGAGATTACCACCTATTTGAAGAATAGTTAGAAACATTGCTTTAAACTTTTACACAGAGTCTCTTGTGCCTCTATGCATTGACCTATTTTTCATTCCAATTTTACAAGTTTGACACTGTATGCATGATGTGGGACATTAAAATGGTACATAATTCTTACAATGTGGAAACTGAATATTTTACTTTTACAGGTTGTGCATGTACAAAGATCAGCCCGTACTATTGCCCAGTATGATCTATTGTTGCCATTTTGTTGTTATCATTTTGGCATATTTGGACTTGCAAATTGATATTGATGTATTTTGTTAAAAATTCTACAATACAAGTATATAGTGGAAATGCAAACAGGTTCACATTTCCACGCACCCTGGTGGCCATGTTTTTCGAGGTATAAAACTTCATGATTTTTTAAAATATGTTTATCTAGTCATAAATTTTACCATACATTTATATAATGAGAACAAAAACACATTTAAAGTTGAAAGCACCCGTGCGGCCATGTTTTTCGAGATATCTATTTTTTTTAACAATCTTTATAAATTTTTGCATTCATGTACATATAGTGAAAACAAAAACCTGTTCAAAGTTCAACACAGCCTGGTGGCCATGATTTTCAAGATATCAAAATTCTTTTAACAACTTTTAAAAAGAGCCCCCTAAAGAACATTCCTGTGAAATTATTTTAATTTCTGACCGGTGGTTTCAGACAAAAAGATTTTTTAAAAATTGCAGAAACTCCCCTTTTGGTCATGCCACGGCAACCAAAGTTCTGCATGGAATCAATTTCTTTGAACAACTTTTTTTAAGAGCATCACCCAACGGACATTCCTGTGATGTTTGGTTAAGATTGGCCCAATGGTTTAGGAGGAGAAGATGTTTAAAGAAATTGTTGACGACGGAAGACAGACATTGGGGGATCACAAAAGCTCACCTTGAGCACTTTGTGCTCAGGTGAGCTAAAAAATTAGTGGTGATCAAGTTTCATACTTTAAATAGAACCAAATTGGAACAATTGGAAGCCTTTAGTTATGAAAATTTTGTTATCAAAACTGTTTTAAGAAACTCTCCAGACAAAAAAACAAATTATTGGAACAAAACAATTTCATCTGTTGTCTCTATATTGGTACCCTAAAAGGAAAACTATATATATCTGCTGCAGGCTCTAAGAGTGCTTGGTATTTTTCTAAAAAATTTGATGAGGAAAGATACTCAGAGCAACAGAAAGGTTAAATCACAGGCCAACCACCAATTTACTTGGGGGCTGGCCTGGATCCAACCCGTTTGCACAAGCATGAAGTCAGGTCCAGCACTATAAGGGTTTTTATCCTGTCACTAGTGTCGTTTTGGGACCAATAACCAGGTGCTGTATAACATTTGTGATATCCGCCACTAACCATGTAACACATGCATGTGACGATTCATGACGTCATAAGAACGACATGACGTCATGTTTACATTATTCTCTACTTATTTTTTTATTTTTTTCTCATGTTTAATTTACATTTTGTTTGTTTGAAAGAATACATGAAGGTAACAGGATAAATAGAATAGATGGTTGGTGTCTTTGAATCGGAAAAGTTATCGGGTTCGGCTTCGGATTATTATCTGTATCGCCTTCGGCTCACCGGATAATATTCCTAAGCCTTGCCCGATAACATTTCCGATTCACGACACCAACCATCTATTCTCTATATATCCAAATATGGTCAGACTCAAACATTTTTCACAATTACACAAACTAACGAAAAAAATATCTTTTCTATCGTAACAAGTCACTGAGGAAACCAGCGCATTCAGCCACCTTTCTAGGGTCAGCCACCATCAAATATTCCCCTAAACATGCCTGAATACCGAGAGAAATTGCCAGCTGCTGTAAACTTTCATCTTTATGTATAAGTGTCCCCATGGCAACAAACAATCTAAACGCAGCTTCCCCATCGGGCTTCTCCTTCAAGCAGTCCGTCGCGGCAGTCATGACTTTGGATTTCCCTTCTAAATCCAACGAGCCGAATAACCCAACAGAATAGTTCATCAATATCGTACAGAGGGCTATCTGTATATTTCTATTCTTGGAGTTTTTAAAGTTCAAGGCCGTTGCCATGACTCTGTCCCTGTTTTGCATACAGATTTTGTAGCCCCAGAGTTGGGAGAACATGTTCGACACCACTTTGAGGCTGAGCAGTTGATTGGGTACGGAATAATCCCCCGACCAATACTTTAACATCTCGTCCAGGACCACCGTCCCAGCACAGAAGGCTTGGTTTACCATTTGGTGTTTCATTCCAATACGCAGAATATCTAAGGCAGGGAATACAAAGTCTGAAAAGAGAGATATTGCATTTTTGTTTATTTGAGTTGATGACATGTCACCAATAGTCAAAGGTTAGTTATTTTTCTTTATTATCAAGAAGCAAAATTACATTAGTTTTGAGATTTATATTAATAGGTAGCAAAAATCCGATTTTGATTTACAGTGATGTCTCGTTAATCCGAATAGTTCGTTCCCAACAGAATGTCCGGATTACCGAATCATCCGGACTGATGAAGCAGAGCATGTTCTTTTACACATCAAGACATAAACAGTCTGTATGCACATGTATACTTATAACCCTTTAGCAAACGCCAAATTGTCGACCGTCCCGGATTGGAAGAGTTTGCAGATGACATTTCAAAACGTGATGAAATTAAAAAATAATCTTCTGATATGGCAGAAAGCATTGTGGGAAAAGGAGAAATTGCTCGTCACGAGCAATTTCTCCTTTACCCACAATGTTTTCAAAGGTCGTGTGCAACAAACTGGTAAAACCATCCCGTTCCCTTCCAATTTAGTTCCGATTGTGAGACATCCGGATTATCGGGGTCCGGTTAAACGAGGCTTCACTGTACTTGTTCGTAAATGTCTAATCCTTCTCTGCACTTATTTGTTTACAAAGTAAATTCCAGTAAAAATTCATTTTTCTGTTAAGACTTTTGGATAAGCTGAGCAATAGTGACAAATGATTTTGCCACCCCTGATATCCATAAACCACATACATGGCTATGTAATGGTGTCATAAACCTGAACAGTTTGACAACAGAGTTTAAACCTGGATAATTTTCAATTCTTTTAAACCTTATTATGACATTTGAGCAATCATTCAATTCAAAATAAACAGACCAAGCCTTCTTCATGATTCAGGGAATAAAGACTGTTTTTTCCTTTAATCTGTCACCTGGGTTATGGGTTATCTACGGACCGAAAAAAGGGTGCTGTATAACATTTTTGATATCTGTCCCTAGATCATGTAATTGCTGTGCACATATGTCAGTATTGCTTTTCCGTTTCATTTCCATTTCATGTTTCATTTTTTGTTTGCTTATTTGAATCCAAATAGATAACAGGATAAATGGAATAGATGGTTGGTTTCTTTGAATAGTAATGGTTATCGGGCTCGGCTTCAGATTATTATCCCATTCCCCTTCGAAATACTGGATAAAATTCCAAAACCTTGCCCTGTAACATTTCCCATTCACCACACCAACCTATATCACTGAATTTTTAATTCTTTTTTTTCATGTTGATACAAGTCAAAGACTTTACTGCTCAGTAATACTTACTTGGCGGCCACTCAAGCAGAAATTTCAATGTATTGAGATTTTCTTCGGTTGGTGTTGACCCTTTTAACATGGATTCTATACTGTTTATTTTGCTCTCATCCACTTTTCTGTCTGCTTCAATCTTTCCATTAAATTCTCTTAATTTACCTGTTAATAAATAAAAGAAAATCAAAATTGCGCTTAAAATAGTTCACAGTTAATAAACCAAATATAAAAGATAATTATGCAAGTAAATGAAATAGCCAGAGCTCCTATAACATAAAAAATGATTTTTTTTTTAATTTTGTTTGCTGTTTACCTTTTACGATAGACCAAGGCCTTAACAGTTAATTATATAAGTAGGCTGTTAAAAATATAATCTATTGTATTTTCTTTCAGTTTTGTTGCTGAGAATTGACCATCAGCTAACAATGAATTTAAAATGATGCAAACACAACTTACCCATAATCTGTTCACAATTTGCTGCATCAAAGGTAAAAAGTGTCTTCAGGGGGAAATAGTCATTTGTTTTGGATAAGTTTGGGTTGACAGTGCTTGTTGTGTAACTGGATGTCCCTGAAAGAATAAAAGTTCGGCTTTAACTTTACATCACAATCTTAATATAGCAAACTTCTGACTTGTAAGGTTTACATACAGAATGCATAGGTTTTGTAGTCCATAAACAAGCTTGCTCAATCTAAACACTTTACAACAGACCATATTTGAATTGTCCTAATTTCCTCTTTAATATTTGGAAAAGAATGAATTTTCAATCCGAGGAGTTTCCCTTTTTACACACAATCACTTAATCACAATTTCTTCATATTTTCTATGGTTTAAGATTCTTTGATAGACATTTTTATATAATATCTAAGCTTTTTTACAAATGGATATCCGAGCTTACAAAACATATATGGTGATTTGAGTTGTCCAATCAGGGCTCACCCTGGCTGGAAAAAAAGTCTGCGCCAGCACATTCGCCAAATGACAAAAATAGGAGCCAAATTAAAGAAGTAGGAGCCAAATTCTAAGCAAATGGCTCCAATTAAAATTTCTTTATTCTAAACACTTTTCATGTTATATGTACATATGTGTTCTTGGTAAATTATTTCTGTTTGTTATGTTTCACTTTGTATTAGAATTATATTGTCATAAATATGTAACTTGTAAAGAGCCAAGCCATCCCCCCATCCCCCTCCCCCCCCCAACAAATTTAAACCAAATATGGTATAACTATAAAGGCAACGCTTTGAGTGACAAAATTAAAATGAATCTTTTATCTCAGATAACATTAAATCATATCGAAGACTATACATTTCTGAATTCCCAGTTTTGTTATTTATTTTAGAAATGTCCGAAAGATAAATGAAAGTTAAACATGATCTTAGGTCTATTTGTTTTTACTCTCGTCAAGACTCCGGTCTGATGACTTGAATGATTAATATTAGAGGATCCAAATTTGAATAGTACCGTTGCATCAGCCAAGGAAGCAAACTGTCAATATCAAAATACTTTACAAATTAACCCTCTTTTAATTCTTGCGTTCTACCATGCATCATAACACACTGGACGGAATGCGGTAAATAGTAATCGGTTTTCGTGGAACAACCGCATCGAGTCTACCAATCAAGTGTGTTGAGTTGTTTACACATATCAAAGACCCTAATACACGCCTCAGGCATTGTTTGACACGGGGATAACAATAAGCAGATTACTTTGGGGGTTTCGGAGATACTGTTAAGTGTGTCAAAAGATATAACTGTCTGTAATGTCCGGACAGGTGGAAATATGGTAAAGTTGAATGAAAAAAACATGCGCCAAGCAAATTCGCCAAATCGGGAAATCTTTCGCCAGAATGAAATAATATTCGCAATTGGCGCATTTGGCGACTGACAGCGTGAGCCCTGCCAATGTCGCGTCAATCAGGTCAAATTCTTCATTAATATGTGCAAGTGCAAAATTACTATATTTTTTTTTTACATGTACCAGGAAGCATCAATAAATATATTCAAGAGGTTGTAACTCTACAATACATTTTCAAAGTATGTTGCCAACATGGAGCTTGAAAAAAAATACATAGGAATCAGGGATGGCAAAATCATTTATCTGTATTGCCTAGCTTGTCCAAAAGCTTTCATGGACAAGTGAATTTTTAAGGAAATCCACTTTATAACCACAATACTGTGCTTAAAAAAAATTTGGCATTTACGGACAAATAAATCAAGCTCAGATTGCGCCAACCCTGGAAATGATATCAAATATCACCTGAAATGGAGGAATCCTATGTAAATATGGCAGGCCCTTTTTGGCAGGCTTTATCCTTATAGTGCTGAAACCGACTTCATGCTTACGCAAACAGGTTAGATCCAGGCCAGCCCCCAAGTAAATTGGCGGCTGGCCAACGATCTTACCTGTTTGCTTTTCTGGGTATCTGTCCTCAACAAAATTAAACAGATATCTAAGGTTTTGGAAAGCAGATGAGACAATTTTCAGATAATTACCCAGCATTCCAAGGGTTAAACTGATTAACCTTACCTGTTATAGGATCTCCCCCTTTAGAGTCACCACCGCCTCGTGGTGCCGCCTTTTGGGTTTCTGTGTAGCTGGGAACATATCTCCCGCCACCGGTAAATGGGTCTGCACCGCTGCTGGTTCCTGTTGAGCTCCCTACGCTAGGGATATAGCGCCCAGAACCGGTGAATGGATCGGCACCACCAATACTAGCACCACTATCCGAACCTGGGACGTACCGGTTTCCACCTTAAAATTTATCAGTCATATTAGATGGTTATCATCAACTCACATTACCGGGTTTCTTTGCATGTATTAATCAACTGAATGACAATTTTAAGTTTAAAATGTAAATTCTTAGAAGGCATCAGACTCTGTTTTAGTTTATCTGTGCATTGAAATGTTTCTTTTTCAAATGAATTCGATTTACTTTACATCAACTTAAAACTTTGAAAGGGAAAAGTGGTACATCAGAAATAGGATAGCTATCATAAATGATGTGAGCCTCATTGGCCAGACACTGTAATAGACAGTTTGAAGTTATATAGAAAGTGCTTCTGATTCCTGTTGAAAACGTGCAAATAATTAAATAATTCATACTTGAAAGATTGTTAGAGTTCTTATCACTCTATAGGAGTACATTATCAAAACTTACCGGTGAATGGGTCAGCATATGCTGGTGTACTCTGACCTAATGTTACACCTTTTGTATTGTCTAGAATGAAGTTGGCAACCTGGTCCAGAAACAGCTGGCTAAGACTGTTCTTGTGGAGAAACTTTTGGGCAGCAAACCAGGGATCTTCGCTTATGTTGAAGGGTAGTTTTAATGGGGGTTTCCCTTCTTCTATGTCAACACTGAATACGTAGTCATACTCCTGGTAAAAAGATAAAAACAACAGAATAATAAAGGATTTATATGAAAGGTAGCACAGTGAGGTTGTATGGAGTAAGGCATTAAGTCATTGATCAAACCTCTTGCTCAACAGTACTTCACTTCAGTAGTCTTCAAAAAGCAAGGTGAAAAAGGATAAATTGCTCAAAATGGGGAATATATCTTTTTGTTACAGTGGTTTGTACCAAACATCAATCCTTCTGCCATAAAGGTATGTACCAAACATCATGAAAAAAAAACATAATTTTAAAACGATCCTTGACAGGGCTATTGTTAAATATTTCAACCAGTAACCCAATCATATATAGGAAAATGACATAAAATGATGAACTGTACAAGGATTCCCCACAGAAAAAGATGTTAGCAATCATGCTTTGAAGATATGCATCTACAAGTCTTTAAGATGCCTCTTATCCTAATCTTGTTTTTATTAAAATTTACTGTCAATTTTGCTGGTGTCAAAGACTAGCACAAATTGAACCTTAAACCCCTCATTCGATTATACTTTTCTTTGATACATCCACTATAAATTTCTTTAGAAACCACTGTGACAAAAGGACAACTTGCTCATTTTGAACAATTTATCCTTTAGCAATAGTGGTTTCGATTCGCCACATTAAAGAATATGTTTTCTTATATTTAAAATTTGGTGTCTGTTTGTTTACACAGGTTTTAGCACAATGTCAATAGTACTTCAGTCATTTTACAACTTTCTTCCATTTACCAAGTTCTAAGCATGGCTATGCAGCACCTTGCCTTAGGACACTCTAAAGTTTGATATCAGTAGTTGTCTTTAAATTTGTCCAATAACAAATTACAATAGATAAGGTGATGAGTTAAACATGGAAAAAGCTCCCTACCTGGCCCTCATACATGGTTTTACCGGCTGAGGCTCCTTTTCCAGCCCCACCAGCAGACCCGACCACATCTCCAACCTTCTTCCACTGGACCAAACCGCCATCCCAACTGTATAACTCAACCTTACCACTATCTCCCTTGACCATCTTTGTCTGTCCGTCTTTAGTACCTATTGATAAAGTTTGAATATAGTTTAGATCAAAAGTTTATCAAATTAATTTCCTATCAATATCATATTTATATGGGTTTTACATCACATCAACAGTATTTCAGTTATGTTGTCATACCATGACTCATGAAGTGAGATGAAGACCACACAGTTAATGGCTATAAGGGTTAGTCAAGCTGAGTAGATAATAGGCATTTTAAACATCAGGGGCCCGTTTTACTAAACAACTTAGAAAAATGTTTGCGTAAGTCATAATTGATTAACATGGATAATATCTTCAATGAAAGTACAATATTGCAATGTGACACGTCATTGGAAGCGTCTCGGAGAGACGATTCCAATGATGTGTTACTTTGCAATATTGCTTTGCCAAATATTGAAATAAATGGACTTATTGTTTTAGACTTACGCAAATCTTAAGCGTAAACTGTTTAGTAAAACGGGCCCCAGGAGACTGCCTCATATTAAAATGAAAATGGCATCACAGGGATTTAAACCGACCAAACAGGGGTCATGTGAACAAAATGTAATAAGATAGAATCAATGTAATGATTTATTAGTTGTTGAACTTGATAAATTAACACTCATAAAGTTACATATGTGTGCAGAATGACTTTGACACCTTTGAAACCTTCTAGAGTGATTGCAGAAACATACCCAGTAACAAGGGTACTAGATCAACTCAAACTATAAATTAAATTTTTATAGAAAGTCAAAACGAAAAGAAGCTTAAGAAAAAAAGAACAAAGTTTACTCTTGAATAGCAATTTCTAATTCTGTCAAAATATTCTACTGTTTCTCTTTTTCAGATGTGTCCGAGTGCAAATGTTTGACAAAGGCTAAGATTTCATACAACACTGTAATCAGTGAACAATTTAAAACTTGATACTTTCTACTGAATTTTGACAAATCTAATGATATGTATATTTTGGGCAGATAGATGAAGAAGATTTTTACCCAACATCCAATTCTCGCTAGAAGCAATGTATAAGTGGTTTTTGGAGAGCTTTTTAGCAGATGTGTCAAAGATGGGTTAAATAAAGTAAGAGTTAATAAAGTTTGATGGAGGGATTGATGTTTGGAGGGATTGATGTTTGGAGGGATTGATGTTTGGAGGGATTGATGTTTGGAGGGATTGATGTTTGGAGGGATTGATGTTTGGAGGGATTGATGTTTGGAGGATTGATGTTTGGAGGGATTGATGTTTGGAGGGATTGATGTTTGGAGGGATTGATGTTGGAGGGATTGATGTTTGGAGGGATTGATGTTTGGAGGGATTGATGTTTGGAGGGATTGATGTTTGGAGGGATTGATGTTTGGAGGGATTGATGTTTGGAGGGATTGATGTTTGGAGGGATTGATGTTTTGAGGGATTGATGTTTATTTCTGCCCATTCAAGGCCAAGGTAGCAGTTTAAAAAACAACTTAAGAATATTACGATGAATCAAAACAGACAAACATGAAAAGTATCTAAACAAAAGAACAATATTGTCATGTGTCACTTTACAATATTGTTTAACTCAATATTGAAGTAAAAGCAAATGTTGTTTTGAACTAATGCAAAGTTTAAGCAGAAGCAGGGTTTTCCTTAAGAATTGAAGTAGAAGGCCAGTTGGACTGTTAAGGAGGCTAGGGTATCTGGGGCGCCAGTGGGCCAAACAAGAATTTAACCTCTTTTCATGGAACAATGATTTAATTTTTACCAATTGACAAATTTGAGCCAGCCAGAAAAGGATTTGAGGCGGTCAAATCAGCCTCCAGCCGCCTCTTAAGGTAAACCCTTCAGTAAAATGCTGTCCATATCTTTACCTGGATTAAGTAAGGCTTCAGGACCCGAGATATCTTCTGGTTTGATATCACCGAGGTTAGACGGCACTTCTGAAGACGCAATTAAATCATCGTAGGCTTTCAACTCCTCCGTTGAGGCATACTTCTTAGGGTCACTTGTAAATATTCGTACAGTCCCATCACTGAAATAACAAGAAAGTGAGGAAATTAATTATTATAACATATTGATTTAATGAAAAACTGGTGTGTGTATACTGTCATTCAAACATACAACACCTTAAAAAGTTTGAAGAGATCCATGAATGCATTTCAATCTATTGTCAATATATGCCTAAGTGTAAAGTTATTAAAAAGAAATCTTTATAAAAGTCACAGATTTTGAAGACTTACGAAACAACTTAAATACATATCAAAGATGTTATGACAGTTTTCTGGCATAATGACAAAAAAAAACCAAAAAAACATGTCCGCATTATAATGAATGAAAGAAATTATTTGGGGTTTTCAGGCACATCGACAGAAAGGGCATTTACCATTATTATGACAATGTAGATAAAATCCAAATTGTAAAATGAGTCGATTAAACTGAAAATCATTGATGTATAAAACCTGGGTAAAAAGTCTTTCACATGTACTACTTTCAGACAAGTTTTTAATCAACACATTTTGTGAGAACTCATTAAAATCGTCTCAATAAGTACCAATAATCTATGGTTTCGAGCTATGTGTTAAAGTTGACAACTGAAATAATACTTAATCTGTTAGCTGTCCTTTGCAGTCATCGAATGAATGGATCAATGATGTTTTAACCCTTTCCCAAACAAAAATGACATTTGACCACTTTGTTGTAGACAACTTTAGAAAACATTGTGGGAAAAGGAGAAATTGCTCATGATGAGCAATTTCTCATTTTCCCACAATGTTTTCTACCGTATCAGAAGATTATTTTCCAATTTCATCACATTTTGAAATTTGTCTGCAAACTCTTTCAATTTTGGACAATTGAAAATCTGGCGTTTGGGAAAGGGTTAAGGCGAATCAACAGCTTAGGTCAATAAGAGCGCATTTTGATGATGTTGATAATTTATCAGTCCTTACCTAGCACCAGACACCACATCCCCATTTGACAGCGTACACACAGTCCAGATTGACAGGGTTGGGTGAGTTAAAGTCTGAACACATTCTCCTTTCTTCCACACACGAACAGTTCTATCCTCTCCACTTGACACAAAATCCTGACCGTTTGGCAAGACGGCTATACTATAAACAAAGTTCTCATGTCCGTAATACACAGCCAGGCATTCCCCCGTTGTTAGCCACCGCCTTACGGAGGCATCATTTGAGCAGGAGAGGAATTCACTTCCTTGGGTGACGGCAAGCCCTCTTACACTATCTTCGTGACCTAAAAGTAAATAATGACTGATAATAGGGCATTGTTTCATTCAAATGGGATGACGCCTTTGCCTATTGATTTTAGGAAGAGTTATTCCTGAAATTATTTAACAGGGATATCAACGGTCATTGGTGTTTATTCACATTGTTTTTCTTAGTTTTTATACAAACATTTCTTCAATCTGCAAGGTATGCTATCTTACTATCCAGGTTTTATGAGATGATCTAAATTAATCAGACCCCCAACAGTCATCTCTTGTGTTAAAAGTTAAAAATCACCATCTAAAAGACAATGATCTTGACAGATCAAACAATCAAGGCGCCGATTTGGAGATGAAAAGAGTAAGAACCACTCAACACCTTCATGAGTTCTGATCATAAACAAACAAAAATAGCTACTTTCAGCCTTGGAAGAATTGGGACCAATGAAATATGGATGAAACCATGAGCCAGGCATTACAACTGAAATACTGTTGATATAAAATAAACCTTGACATACCAACAGGGTTGTGATATGCAGCACATCTGTGTATAAATTCATTCTAAAGAAATGCCTTACCTCTCAATGTATTTTGACATTTCCCAGCCTTCCAAACTTTAATGGTTTTATCTGCGGACCCAGTAAGCATGAGCCCTTGTTCTGGCATAATGGCTACAGCCCAGACGCTCTCCTCATGTCCTGGGAAAGAAATAAACAGCAAATCAGCAGCCTTTCACCCACTGCTAAATGTATAGTATCTTACTTTGAATACATCTGCTACAGAATTCTTTAGAAAACACTGTGACAAAAGCATAAATTGCTCTTAACGAGCAATTTATTCTTTTGTCTCAATATTTTCTTTCCAGTAACATTGGAAAAAGCATTGCTTGTGTGTGTTTTTATAAGTGATCTGTGGTTCTTTTGATTTTTTTTACCAGTCATAAATTACTCTGTGGGAAATGTATTAAAACCTGCATTCTGGAAAGAATCCAAAAAATTAAATTCTTAAAACCAAATTGACTCGATTTGACAAATCTACAACAGGAAACATTAGATACAACAATGAGCAATAAGTGATTTGCTCTTAACCCTTTCCCAAACAACAACTTTTTGACCGTCCCAAATTGAAAGAGTTTGCAGACGACATTTCAAAATGTGATGAAATTGGAAAATAATCTTCTGATAGGGCAGAAAACATTGTGGGAAAAGGAGAAGTTGCTTGTTACGAGCATTTTTCTCCTTTTCCCACAATGTTTTTTAAAGTCGTCTGCAAAAAGTGGTCAAATGTCGTCAATGTTTGGGAAAGGGTTAAAAACAATCTATCACCATTTTAACTTTATTTGTTTTACATCGATTGTGAAGTAAGCTTTAAGCTATTTCAAACCACTCTCGATGACTGCTTCATGGGACCTTCAGTACAAGAGTCAGACGCCCTACCCTTGCACCAATGTCACCCAATGTTATCCTGTTTTCTTTGTATCAATGTCACAAAGAACATGTTATTTCTCATAGTCCCGTCCCCCCTTGTTGTCTGCTATTACTTATATTTGAACCAACTTGGAGCTCTGAATGAGTAAATGGATTAAGTTTTGACAAAAGGATCTTGTTCTTTAAGAATTAGATTGACGCCCTTACAAGAAAAGCTAGTTTCAATTATTTTCTAACAGAATTTTTTTCTGAAGCTTTATCATGGTGCAATGAACATTACCTTTAAACCCTTCTGTACCTTGCATATATATGCAAATAATAATCTCTTATCATAAGTAAAACCACCTTTTAGCTTGATGATTTCTCCTCACACAATTTCTTAGATGTTGTGTGGCACTTTGGTAATTGGCTTCATTGTCAATCACATAAATAAACTGAGATTAAAGAAGTTGGTGACACACTTAAAACTTATATCTTTACTGTTACAAGCTTCAAGAAGTCTAATCAGATATAAAACTTACCTTCCATTGTCATCACACATTTTTGATTCAGCCATACTTTGGCCGTTTTGTCCCATGAGCCACTCAACAATGTTCCAAACTTTCCTGTAGTCAGGCAGCATACTGAAATAAGATATATAAAATCAACAACCGGGTGGGAATTAAGGATGTTGTAATCATAAGCCGAAATACACACAGTCGCCTCAAATGAAATTATTATCCATTTCTTTGAAAGATAAAAACAAATGAATATGCCCTATTTCATAAAACTTTAACTTTCCTAACTTAAGATGTTTAATTTTTTCTTAGTTAAGTTATGGTCAAGTGAAAAAAAGCAACTGGACAAAAGAATCAGTACCGGTACTTTCAATTAGGAAAAAGAATTCTTATTTTACACAAGAGAACATTTATCATATCTAGCATATCACCGTCTATCCCCGACTTTGTATTAAGAAATCAAATTGAATATTGTATGCTGTGCACAGCAAACCAAATAGGAAGAAATTCATTAGGAAACTATTTGCTACAACAGTATCAACTTTGTTGAGAAGATTTTTCTCTATTTTATTGCCAAGTGTTCAAGACAAACTTCCCAGTCCTACAATGCTGTATCTGAGCCTATTACTATCAAAGGGAAAATACCAGCCCTCTTTTGGTGCAAGTGGCAGCAAGAGTTTTGGAAATATCTTATTGATGAGAAATCATTTAAACTGAAAGTGTATGCTGCTAACAATTTCAGGATTAGGTGCAATTCTATAGCAAGTGCTTCATATTTGTGAAGAACTTACTATGGTAGTGCATAGTACCATCAAATTGTTCTTGAAGAAAGATAAAAGATATGATTGAAGTTTAAATTTACCATTATTAGAATGCCCAGTCAATTTATAGATAGGTTCCGGTGAATCTAGAGTGAATGCCAGAATGGAGCTGTCATTGCTGCCTGTGAAGATCACACCATGCGGGTATTTATCGTCTGGTGGCATACAGGCTACACTGGACACATATCGTGTGTGACCACTCACACAATGGCCTTCATGGTAACCTACACCGGCCCTGAAAATAAGGGTGGTTAACAAATAAGCATTCATTCCAAAACTACTACACAAATTAACTACTAACATACATATAGGACATACTTTACATTTCAAAGTAAGGCTTACATTTACAATGAGCACTGAATAGTTCTTCTTCATGATCAAAAGCAGGACTCACTCTGGAGCAACAATGCACTGGTGAACTATATATACAAGGTGACTGTGAGATGGGATCATAATGAAAGATTTAAAAACAAATAAAAACGTTAAGTACATCCACTAGCCAGAGCACAGTCCCGCCTTGAAACTGTCCAAGGTTTGGGATGAAGCTATCTCTTCCAGCAGCTGATTCCATAGACAAATAGATGAGAAGGAAAATGAGTGATTGCACGTTTTGGGAAATCAGATGATATTCATAGCTGAAATCAAACTTGACTTACTTTGTACTTATACTAAGGAATCTGATGAAACAGTTTTATTCTGAATTTGTTTAGTTTTTTTCTAGAAAACAAATCTCTATTTTGCACATTGCACACATTTTACAGCTTTGGACCCAACTGGATCAGATTGTCTGATGATATTGTTGCAGTGACAGTAGACTGCAAATATCCATATATTTTTTAAGGTACTAAAAATGAAAAAACTTACACCAATACTGAATAGTAGTGATTATTATTATTTTCTGAGCAGCATTAAGTTTGAGAGAATTCGCATTTTCCATTAGTTGCCATGATTGTGTTGATTCAATTGGCAAATTCTCTCGCTTAGTCTCTATTTAAGCATACATTTCCACAAATAAATCTTTACCATTTTCTATGAAACCAATCTAGTCTCAATAATGATCCGTGAACGAAGCTTTTTTCGTCATTTGGACATTTATCGTGCTTCGCTACGTCTCAAGTCCAACGTGATTTTTATGTTACAAAATTTCGAACGACCGACTCAGTGCTTTTAACTTGCGATTTTTCGTTTTCAAAGGGACCAAAAAATAAACGGAAACTTGAAATACATACATAAATCATTTATGAATCGTCTCAGCCCACACAAGTATCCAGTACACCTCTTATATGCGAGTTATCTATCAAGAAACATCGACGATGCTCAAAAATAAACAATCGCCGTCCATGTTGTTTACCACCGGCTGCGAGATTCCCACGGATATCTTGCGGGTCAAAGGTCATCGCATTATGTATACAGTTTGGGATGAAGTACGCGTCTTTCAACATAAGTCGAGTTGTACTAAGTTGAGCTCTCTTCACTTACAGATTCGGAGAAGATATGCTTGGATAAGATGTCTTTTGCAAACCAGCATTTGAAGCATAGTCCGTTATGGTTCTTCTAAAATAACATCCTTGTTTTTGTTATCTATTAATTCGCTTATTTTGTTAAAGTAGGCCTATTACGTGATTGTAGTGTTACCAAAAATAAAAAAATATATATACTTTTTTTTTTCAAAATGAACGGAAATCATTTCATGTTTTGTTTTGAATCGAATCTAACAGGAATAAGGATCATTTAACCCTTTCCCAAACAACAAATTTTCGACTGTTCCAAATTGAAAGAGTTTGCAGACGACATTTCAAAATATGATGAAATTGGAAAATATTCTTCTGATGGGGCAGAAAACATTGTGGGAAAAGGACAAACTGCTCGTCATAATCAATTGCTCCTTTTCCCACAATGTTTTGCACAGTATCTGCAACAAACTGGTCATATTTCGTTATTGTTTGGGAAAGGGTTAAAAGTTCGATTTATAAAATTGTGATTGGAGCGATATTTACGCCTAGCGTAAAACGCATGACGTCGGACCGATAAAACTTGTAGTTGATTTCCTTGAAACTATAACAAACTATTTCCTTCACCTGTGTTGGATCGGTGATGTTCAGTCCTATGAACACCAAACATATATACTTACTGCAACTAGTGTTTAAAAAGTTACTCATGAAGTATTACGTTGGGTGTTCATCGGGTACATGCTATCAGCGACCTGCATGTGAAAACCGCGTAACCAGAGCCTATCTATCACGTATTTACCCAGTAGATTTAATGTCAAAGGAATAAAACAACACATTTTGACATAATGAATATTTTACTTAACACCTTCATAACAATATGTCGTTGCACAGTGTTTATAGTGCTTGAAGAAGGGGTGGGGATAAATAGTTCAAGCTTATTATCATCAATCCTTTACCAGACAACAAGAGGTGAATCTGTGGGTTTGTTTTGCAGACGACGTTATATACATGTGTCGTAAACCTCGCCTCGGGTAACGAGTTTTATCGGGTTCGGGCTCTGGATAAAAATTGTCTAACTCGGGTTAAACAATTAGTTAGTCAGGATCACACCACTAGCTTTTAAATTAAATGACAATTAAGGTAGCTAGAGCCTAACAAGAAAAATAACAAAATCTTAAAAGGAAATAATAAAGATTTTAATCCCTTAAAGTTACTAAGTCAAGTTATTAAACCAAAATGAAACAAAAAAATGAAACAAAGTGTTTTTCTCACAATGTTTCAAGTTCGGACATAAAGTGTTCAATAAAGTTCAATCAAATTATAAAGGATAAATTCACAAAGTCAAAACGATTAACTCTGTTCAAGCCTATCCATTATCATCAATTCCTCATCAGACACCATGAACAAGGAGGATCTGGGTTTTTTTTGCAGACGACGTTATACGCATGCAATATTGGTATATTAGGAGCAAGTGGTGCGCTGTGTTCCAAATGATATCAATTCTACAATTCATTCAAATTACGAACCTATAATGTCAACCTATTTACCAAATGTATGACCTTTATACATGTACTTGAATCAGGCTTCTGTACCGAAATGAAATGTTGCTCATAAGAAGCGAATTTTCAATTAGTTACATTTATTTCAACTCCTTTTTAATTAAGAACTTTAATCTGTTGTTACAACAATTTGTTCCGCCTGTTGATCGCTGAAATTTGGACTTCTAACAGGTGTTCAATGGAAGTATTCTTTTGGAAAAACTGCTCCTTTACAGACCGTTTCCCTGTGAATTCACATAACTTCCTACAAATACTACAACGAGTACACGCAGTGCATTCACAAACGGGACACTCCTTTGCAAAACAATAATTTGAACTCTGTATTTCGCACTTGTCCATTCGATGTGTTAGCAATTGACTTAAATCTTTCTCTCAACAAGATCTCTCATATAGTCGTCTGTGATTGATTTCATAAGGGATCTTCCATATGGAAACAGAATTCTGTCCTACACGTCCACTACGCCTAACTTCTTGCCAGCACGAAAGTACACTTTTGGAAGCCCTCAATGAACGATCACTTCAATATCGGGTACGTTGACCCCAATTACCTACAGAACACGAATGGAAGAGACAGGCAAACAGAATTCCTTTAGTATCCATTTTTTGTTTGTTTCTTAGTCCTAGAACTGTGAAACATTTCCACGATCCTTGCCCTTGTGGCCTTAATACTGTCTTTGTATACTTTAATCAACAAACACCTTTCAAAGGAGGTCACACTTACCCAATTTGTCACTCGAGGCAAACCACCTAAACAAAGAAGACCAAAGGTATTTCAATTTGTGTCAGTATGACAATCAAAGACCATCACATTTGATTATTAAGTAAGAGAGAACAAATTTTGCCGAAAATAAGAAAATTAACGTCGAAACAAGTTTCACGGCATAATTGACCAAGTGCCATCGGCGTAATAGAGCAAAATTGACAGGTTAGTCTGATCTCTGGTCTGATAAAATATATTATCTCCATTTAAGTTTTTATTGAAATATAACGGACTACTATCATAATATATCAAGGTAACTTACAAAAGATTAATATGAGGGGGAAAATGTTCGCCCTCGATCTACATTACAGTGAGGGGACAAATGTGCGCCTAAACCCATTACTAAACAATAACCAAATTTACCGGTTTGTTGCAGACGACTCCAGAAAACATTGTGGAACATGGATAAATTGTTCTTAACGAGCAATTTATCCTTTTCCCACAATGTTTTCTACCTAATAGAAAGGTCATTTCCAATAACATCACATTTTGAAATGTCGTCTGCAAAACCTTTCAATTTTGGACAATTGAACATTTAACGTTCGGTAAAGAATTATACAAAAATGGGGGCAAATGTTCGTGGGGGGGGGGGCAACTTCCCGTATATCATTTCGCAAGTTTCAGCCAATGCGTTGAACTAAGTCTGCAAGAAGCGCAATTTAACTTTCCATGTATTTGGTTTCAATTAGGAAAAATGACGGCCTCAACTTTGTCTGGACTTCTCATTTTTAAAACAAGATAGTTAACACCGTCGAATTCCATAAATGAATCCATTGTTTCAAAAGAAGTAACAAAAACACATATAATCAGATGATGAAAATACTGTGGGAATTATTTTAGTCGAAGTACAGTATCAAGTGCTCACAAATAATGTACTCCCGCCAAACGCGTACAACGTTACTAACAGTAATCGAGTGTAAATCGAGTGTTGACATGTATATCGGACCGTGTAACATAACCCAGAGCGAGACTTAGCATCCGGATGTTTCGGACTTTTACCTCAACGTTTGAAAGCAGGTTTTATGTGTGTGATTTAAATCAAAGTTTTGGATATTTATACAAAAGTGACACTTTTGAGACTTCACACATCGACAGATAAAAGGTTGATCTCCAAATCGGTATGTTTGATTTCATAATCCATTGCATATTCATGGAATGATAGGTGGTTAAACATGCGCAGAAAATCTGTGCGCAAAAATCTAACGTAAAAATCACGATTGACTCTGGACTCGAAGGCGTCAGTCAAAATAGCAATAGCCTTCGAGACCAGTTATCTGGACTAGAAACCAATCATACATCCAAACTTCTATATTCAGGTTGATTTGATCGTTTGCGGATGAACTCTGCACATACATGTGACAACCCTAACAACATTAGAACTTCTTTCTTTTTTCTTGTCAAAAGTTTATCCTTAGGTAAAAACTTCTGTTCTTTTTCTTGTCAAAAGTTGTCCAAGGCAGTGGACAAAAAGGCACTCAGTATGAGGCTCAAACCTACAACCAATTTAAATAAAGGTACTCTACTAATTGAACGAACCCATTGGCTAGTCTTTCCCCCATGCACACACTACAGAATTCAGACTTTGAGCCCTGAAACTTCACAATGTTTGGTTGAGCTAGTAGTGGATCGAAATTATGACGACGAAGTGGATAGAGTTTTGACGCATATTTGCGACAACGTTTGCGACATTGTATTATATAGATCTAAATCTTCCTCAGAATGAAATTGAATACTTTGCATCATAAGAAATCTTATGTGAAACAATGAAAGATATAAATGAAAAAAAAAGATATTATTTATAAAAACATAATCCCTAACCCTAACCCTAAGCCCATTTACCAATCGGAACTCTTCGGGTATTTCCGTGAGCTGTGAAATACACCTCGGATATAAGTGTAGGGTTACAATTTTTTGGGTAAATCGGCATCCGCCGATGAACACCTTTTCTAAGCGTGCATGTTAAGTAGTTCAATGTGTATGGAAGTGTTGGACATCCTTTTTAATCACTTTTGATCAGTAACTCATACCAAATGGCGAACTTGTTGTTGTGACATGTATACTTGTTTCCCTTATCAAATTTAACGACTTTTTGGATTTTACAGTCAAGATCTATTTTTAGAAACGAAAGAAAGTGACGTCATTCTCGCGGGAAACAATATGGCGTCATCCCTATTATTTCAGAGGTGTTTTCTATTGGATAAACCCGATGTGCTCAGATTGCCCATTTACGTCACCAGGCCACTTTACGGTTGTGTTAAAACTCAATCCACTTTGTATATTCAAGCGATCCACTACTACGTCGTCGGACAATGTCATCTATGATCATTGGAATCATTTGGACAAGACTAAGATCCTTCACATTTAGATTCACAAGAACAAGAGCATGAAGCTCGCCTCGGACATTGAACGAGTATCCATTGATTCTGTATTTTAACAAATCGAATTAATCAAGACAAGGATATTTACAGAAAATCCGATCTCTTGAAAATCACTAAATGACTCAGTGCGGGTGGGGTAAAATGAAAGTAGCTGTGTCATATTTTCTACAGAAACGTTCGTCAAACGATACCAATGTCTAAAAACTTACTCATCTGGTACCCAGACCTTGGTGGTTCTGTCCCTCGACCCAGATATGATACCATTTTCAGGTACAACAGTCGCCGTCACCGCTCTCACATCCTGTTCATGTCCAAACAGTTGACAACGGAGTTGATACGAAGCCGCCATTTTCAATATTGGACGCCGGTATGTTTGGCGGATGACCGAATCATGTCAAGCTATCCGAAATGTGTTGATCGATACCGAACTGGTCGAGCATACGAATTCAGGATTAATTAATTAATGCAGATCTTCGTATTCACGTATTGGTTTTCCTTTGTAAGATATTATAAAATTCATTAACAGCGAAAATGCAGACTCGTGCAAATATTTGATCGCGCACAAGTTTGCTTTTAAATTCGTTTTTCAATCATACATTCACAGACATAGGAAAACATGTTATCTATGTCTCTGATACTTTGCAGTTTTATTGTTATAGATTGTACATGCATATGTAGCCTGGATGCCTGGCCCATGTATACCCGCATTTGGCCTAGTTCGCGGTATACGAACGGGTCAGGCTCTAGGTACCAGGCTAATGAACATGTAGGCCAAACGACTAATTCAAAATTGCACATGCAGAAAACATAAAACCTTTGTGTAAAACATATCTAGTAGTTGACTGAAAATATTGCAGTATTTGTCCTTCAAATGCCTTAATACCCTCTCCCTTTTTGGCTTTGGCTAAACGCCCTAATCCAGGTCTTATTATTGGAGAAAAAAGTATCGTCTTGTTGTTCTCTAGTTCAGCTGCATAACATTTTCTTAGAATGTGTATTTCTTCTTTGTTAACATATAAAAGATGAAAATGATATGGGAATGTATTAATCAAAGACCTGATGAACGTTTTACTAGACTTTTTGATGAGTGGGAGATGTTCTAAATTTCGTTTCAAAATCAGAACTCTGTCTGATGTGTAAATGATTAGAATATTAGTTTAATCTTATCAAATCCTTCGTTTTTCCCTATTCGTATCCATCGTTTCACATTTTTATTTGTCGCCTTATTCATATTACGGGTCTATGTTTGGAAGACTCGTGCACCAGCATGTCCCGATTGATTGTGAACCTCAAAGTCGGACCGGTTCTTCGTCCAAACAATTTTCTGACACCGAGAAGGGCACACGCTTGTAAACAAACTGACTTTCTTATAATGGTCTGAAGAAAGTGTGCTGATAAGATGGAGTGTTGATTTAAAAGGATTCAAACTGAAAGATGGCACATCACAGAGTTAAGGTAAATAAAACACTTTGCATTGGATTCTCTGAATTGCGTTAGGTAACTGTGCGATCGCAGTTCGCGAAAACACATGACAAAAATGATGGTTGAAAGTTTTAGAGCAATCGAACTTGCCATTTCAATGTGTCATCTCAAATTTTAGTAAGGATAGTATGAAATGACTCTTTTGATCAAGAAATAAAACCCCTTCCACTTATGCCTGATGTCACAACGCCTTAAGATAACATCACACACTCAATTAAAGCTTTTTGATTATTTTTAATTATTTACAGTTAATTATTAATGGATTTTACTGAATCTTCATTTTGTTTTAAATTCAGTTGGTTAACTTACAGCTGCTGTTTAGTTTCAACATATTTATTTGTCACCGATTGTTGACCAAGTTTATACAACTTGGATGAGCCTATCTCAATTCTGCTTCCTGAATAAATAGTCCTTGGGTCAAATGAAAGCAGTAAGGCAGATCCTGCTATTCACAAGGTATGAATCCACTACCCTCATTACCTGAGGAAGATACTTCCCCTTGACCACTGTCCTGTTGAAATTGGTCAGTTTTCAATTTATCAGTTAATTCACAGTGTATTTTTTCCAGCAATGGGCCACCATGTCACGCACATGGTGGCTGTATGATGCTAAAAGCCAATGTGCCTTCAGGTCAGCGGAGAAGTTGATGATGTACTTGGAGGGACGCCACAAACCCTTGTTCCATCCTCTATGTAAGATTGTTGAATTATCTAGACAATTTCATAGATTTAAAGCAAACCCTAACAGGAAAACACACAAGTCTTGTCCTTGTTTATGTTGTACATATGTACTTGTCAGATGTTTTGGTTGATTGTAGTTCACAAACAAAACGGGATAACCGTAAACTAATTTCTTTACTTTAAATCATTACCAAACAATAACGACATTTAACCATTTTGTTGCAGACAGCGCTTGAAAATGAAACATTGATCCTAACGAGTGATTTCTCTTTCTCCCACATTGTTTTCTACTCTATCAGAAGATTACTTTCCAATTTTTTCACATTTTGAAATGTTGTCTGCAAACCCTTTCAATTTGGGACATTTGAAAATTTGGCGTTTGGTGAAGGGTTAATGAATTCCCTTAATACTTTGCTTATCGAAGAAATAAAGGTGTAGGCAAGGTTATATGGTTTTAAAAGCACTTATGTAGGGTCCTAAGTGTAAGATCTGTGACAGGGGGGTCCTGGGAGTTTTCATGGGAGTGTCCTTGGGCAAGGCACTGGCTAGTGAAATCCAGGAAAACCTTTAATTAAGTAAAGTACTGTTGACACAGTGTTGAACTTTATAAACAAACAGCTATTGTCTAGACTTCTGCATGTAGACTGAGTTGTCCTTGAACCCCAACTTACATGGTAAATGATCCCAAATTCCTGGATATTACCCCTAAAGAAAATTATTTTCCATTCATAATTCCATTTATAAAGGGTCAAAATACCCCCAAAATTGGCATAAATCAAGGGTCAAAATACCCCCAAAATTGGCATAAATCAAGGGTCAAAATACCCCCAAAATTGGCATAAATCAAGGGTCAAAAACTCAGTGTAGACTAGTTATTCCTTATATTTGCTGTGTTTATTTTAGCTGACGTAGGTGATCATGTTGTTGTGATAAACTGTCGAAAAGTAGCCCTGGCTGAAGATTTGTGGAGGACCTATAAATACTTTCATCACACAGGGTTAGTAAGGCACACATTTAGATAGAATTAGTCTAGTAGCTAACGAGGGTCAGTTCAATACTACAGTAAGTGCCTTACATTTGTGAAGGATTACTTTAATAGTCTTACATTGAACCTTCCAGTACTTTTGAACTTGCACTTACCTAATGTTTTATTTATTTTCTATTACTTTGTACATAATGCCTGTAGCATATGCCTCTCTGTAAAGATTTAAAGGCGAATAAATTTAGAGCAATTTTTAAATTGATGAATTGTTTAAAGCCAAGTCCTCCTTTTGAATAAAAAAGAACAATATAATAAGGTTACCTTTTGACACAGTTATTTTAAATATCAATGCTTTAGAAACCAAATGAAGTTAGAAAGATGATTGCAGAAAATTTAATGGCAAATGTTTTTGGACAAATGTGTTGAACTTAGATTGTTAATATGTAACACATTAGCTTAACAAGCTAAATTGTACAGAGTGATGTTTCTTAACATTCTTTGTAACCCTGAATAGATTTATGGATCTTGAAATGGCTATATATAATATTACAGATACAAACAAGGTAAATCAGAAATCACTGCTTGGAGGTTGCAGGATATGGATCCTATTCAGGTGAGGGTCATTGTGATTATCACTTACAAAATAAATGACAGTTCAGAGGGTTCAAAATAATAATATATAGTAAGTTCTTCACAAAAATGAAGAGAACTTTTGACACCATGGTCCCAGGTTCAATCCTAACCAGTGGCAGGGGGATTATTAGTCGAAGTGACCGTGGGCAAGACACTGCAGAGCCCTGTCTAGTACTGGCGAAATCTTGGAAATCTGACACATAACTGAAATACTGTTGACATGTTGTTAAACCCCATTAAAACCAAAAATAGGGGCCCAGTGTTGCCCAGTGGATAAGGTGAAGGGTTCAATCCCCTCCAGCAGCAGTGGGAATATCCTCTGGCAAGCAACTTTAGAACCCTGTGTAGGACGGGAATATCCTCTGGCAGGCCACTTTAGAACCCTGTGTAGGACGTGAATGTCCTCTGGCAAGCCACTTTAGAACCCTGTGTAGGACGTGAATGTCCTCTGGCAAGCCACATTAGAACCCTGTATAGGATTGGAATGTCCTCTGACAGGCCACTTATGAACCCTGTGTAGGACCGGAATGTCCTCTGGCAGGCCACTTTAGAACCCTATGTAGGATGGGAATGTCCTCTGGCAGGCCACTTTAGAACCCTGTGTAGGATGGGAATGTCCTCTGGCAGGCCACTTAAGAACCCTGTGTAGGACATGAATGTCCTCTGGCAAGCCACATTAGAACCCTGTGTAGGATGGGAAAGTCCTCTGGCAGGCCACTTAACAACCCTGTGTAGGACTGGAATGTCCTCTGGCAAGCCACATTAGAACCCTGTATAGGATGGGAATGTCCTCTGACAGGCCACTTATGAACCCTGTGTAGGACGGGAATGTCCTCGGGCAGGCCACTTTAGAACCCTGTGTAGGACGGGAATATCCTCTGGCAGGCCACTTTAGAACCCGGTGTAGGATGGGAATGTCCTCTGGCAAGCCACTTTAGAACCCCGTGTAGGACGGGAATATCCTCTGGCAGGCCACTTTAGAACCCTGTGTAGGACGGGAATGTCCTCTGGCAAGCCACTTTAGAACCCTGTGTAGGACGGGAATGTCCTCTGGCAGGCCACTTTAGAACCCTGTGTAGGACGGGAATGTCCTCTGGCAAGCCACTTTAGAACCCTGTGTAGGATGGGAATGTCCTCTGGCAGGCCACTTTAGAACCCTGTGTAGGACGGTCATGTCCTCTGGCAGGCCACTTTAGAACCCTATGTAGGATGGGAATGTCCTCTGGCAGGCCACTTTAGAACCCTCTGTAGGACGGTAACGTCCTCTTGCAGGCCACTTTAGAACCCTGTGTAGGACGGGAATGTCCTCTGGCAAGCCACTTTAGAACCCTGTGTAGGGTGGGAATGTCCTCTGGCAGGCCACTTTAGAACCCTGTGTAGGACGTTAATGTTCTCTGGCAAGCCACTTTAGAACCCTGTGTAGGACGGGAATGTCCTCTGGCAGGCCACTTTAGAACCCTGTGTAGGACGGTCATGTCCTCTGGCAGGCCACTTTAGAACCCTATGTAGGATGGGAATGTCCTCTGGCAGGCCACTTTAGAACCCTCTGTAGGACGGTAACGTCCTCTTGCAGGCCACTTTAGAACCCTGTGTAGGACGGGAATGTCCTCTTGCAAGCCACTTTAGAACCCTGTGTAGGATGGGAATGTCCTCTGGCAGGCCACTTTAGAACCCTGTGTAGGACGTTAATGTTCTCTGGCAAGCCACTTTAGAACCCTTTTTAGGACGGAAATGTCCTCTGGCAGGCCACTTTAGAACCCTGTGTAGGACGGTAATGTTCTCTGGCAAGCAACTTTAGAACCCTGTGTAGGACGTGAATGTCCTCTGGCAGGCCACTTTAGATCCCTGTGTAGGACAGTAATATCCTCTGGCAGGCCACTTTAGAACCCTGTGAAGTAAGGGAAATTCTTCTGGCAGGCCACTTTAGAACCCTGTGTAGGACGGGAATGTCCTCTGGCAAGCCACTTTAGAACCCTGTGTAGGACGGGAATGTCCTCTGGCAGGCCACTTTAGAACCCTGTGTAGGACGGGAATGTCCTCTGGCAAGCCACTTTAAGAACCCTGTGTAGGACGGGAATGTCCTCTGGCAGGCCACTTAAGAACCCTGTGTATGACTGGAATGTACTCTGGCAGGCCACTTTAGAACCCTGTGTAGGACGGCAATGTCCTCTGGCAAGCCACTTTTAGAACCCTGTGTAGGATGGGAATGTCCTCTGGCAGGCCACTTTAGAACCCTGTGTAGGACGGGAATGTCCTCTGGCAAGCCACTTTAGAACCCTGTGTACGACTGGTATTATCCTGGAATGCTGTAGCTGCTAGCATATCAAAAATTATTGTTAGTTTAAACATATTCTATTGTAGAATATTTTTTACAATATTGTTGACACAGTGCTATAGCCCCATATAATAAAAAAAGGTGAAGAACTTTTTGCATTGAGCTGTTTGCTGATTGCACAATCCCTGTACCTGGCAAAAGGACCAGATTTGAATACCCATGCTTAAAAGCCCGTATACACATACCAACTTTGAGTTGCCTATGAGAAGTTTCTTTACCTTATCTGATTCATTTCATGGAGAAATAATACCGCTGCAATTGATATACTGTTTATAGGATATCTGTTAATATCTACTTGCCTTATTCTCTAATTCTTTTTAATGCCTTAAATCAATCACAACTGCTCATTAGAATCGTCTTGATGTGAAAATTTGAATTGACAAACCTACAATAAAAACTAATGGTACTTTCATCTCTGCATGTAGATTTATATTTAGCAAAGTTTTAGGCCCCTGGGGTCGGTTTCATCAAATATCTTAAGTGCACTTAGCTAACAGCGATAAAAATCACACTTACGACGGTTCTCATATGCATTTCACTAAACAATCGCAACTGCTTATGTTGATCATAAGTTAGGAGTGAAATCAAAGCGCTCGCAACTATCTCATATTTACCGAAATTGCCGGCATAACGTAAATTTTACTGCATTGTACTGGTATAAAGGCACATCCTAACCGTCCTTTCAAATAGTTTAAACCTTGATTCAAAAATATTCGTAATTTAATGCATAACATTTACGGGTTATCATAAACATTAGGCATAAAAAGGAAAAATATACATAGAAAGAATTTGGTTGCATGATGATTTTCCAACACCGACCTGGCTGAACATAAAAGGCTTGATATCGGTAAACCATGACTTGACATTTCTTTGGGCCCTCACTTCGCATATTTATAACTTGTTTAGAGGTAAACAAATACATATTGTTGCACGTCTCTTTGTTTAAAATTGATAATGTACACATGCGAATGGAATAATCCAAGTTGTGTCGTTCCAGATCATTTATAAACAGTGTATATATCTCGTTCTGAATGAAGTAAAATCTTTCAAAATCTTAGAAAAATGGCTGCCATTCTATGACATCATCGCACTTAAGATAGCCCCGGACCTCTCTTAGAGTTAAGAGCGTTTTTCCCTCGTAACTTCTAAGAGTGAAAATTGATGAAACGCGCATGAGAGAGAAAATCTGACTTAAGAGCGAATTCGCACTTAAGATCATTAATGAAACGGGCCCCTGTTGTTTATGAAGTTTCTTTATAAATGTATATCATTTGTGAAAAAGGGATAAAAGTGAGATCATTCATTTGTGAAAAAAAATGGTAACATCAGATGACCTTTTGTGCATTTATGCCAACAAAGAAATATTTCATAAACGGAAGAAAGGTGGAGTAATAATATTAGAGGTTATCTGATGAATTGAAAGTTAAACTGTTTGTAAATGTTCTGATTTCCATTTTAAGGTGTTACAAAGAGCTGTTTACAGGGCAGGGCCAAAGAATTTGTTACGTCCAAACATTATGCAAAGATTACACTTGTATCCTGATGAGGTAAGATTTCATCGTCAGAATGGTTTGGACAGAAAAGAAGTTATTCTTTTGTACATCTTGGGGGTGTCTATGGCCATGTGGTTGTAGTACAGAGTTTGAAAACACATGGTCCCTCTCTTTGTAGGTTCAAATTGCTGTGGTGACATTTGAATGTTCATGAGAGGCCATCTTCCAACTGGCTTTCAGAATGCTGAATGCTCTTCCCGGCTTGACCAGCCCTTAAATGCAGTTAAGTTTAGGATCATCTTCATTCATTAAGAGTCAGTGTAAAGAAAATAATTGAGACATTGTTGATGTGTTTTAAAACCGTTTAAATGAAATTGATAATTATCATCTGCTGGTGTTTACAATCACAAAATTGTCCACAATGGCAATTATTAACCAATTACACCTTGTTAGTTTGTGATGTGTCAAAATTAAAAACATCTAACAATTACAAGAAAAGAAGGAAACAAGACTTCAACTTTATCATATTGGGTAGAAACCATTATGGCTAAATGATACATTGCTCTTTAGAAGCGATTTATCCTTTAGTCACAGTCGCTTTTAACATGTTCTTCGACCGAGCAGCAGCCTTAGGACACGGAGGTTGAAGGTTCAAATCTTGGAGTAGCCGGATATTCCTTGTGACCTTTCATTTATCCACATTTGGTATGAGTACTGGCTGTTTATCAAGGAATCTGAACCAAGAGTGCTTAGTCTAAAATGTCAGTTATCTGATTTATAACTGATGCAAAACGAAAGAAATGTTCAAACTTAAGCTTAACACATAAAAACATTTATTACACAAGGACAAATTGCTCATTAGGAATGGTTTATCCTTTTATCACTGTGGTTTCTAACATCTGCTTCAGAGGTAACAAAGTGAGGTAACAAAGAGTTGAGGGTTTTATTGACAGTTTCTGTATGTTTCAGGATGTTCCAGAAGATATACAGGTTTTATTGACAGTTTCTGTATGTTTCAGGATGTTCCAGAAGATATACTTGGAAATGTAAGTGATGTCATTAGACAGATACAAGTTGTTCCCAAAACATTTGAACAGTATAGTCAGGAGGAGATTGATGCTTTCCCGAAATTGTTTGACTGGTAAGTATAACTTAAACCTGTTTCTTTCTTTTTATCTTTTTTTCCTTTTTTTTCTTATTATAAAGCATAAAGACCTTTTTGTCTTCTATAGAAATCTTTTGAATACAAATTGAAAATGTAACAGTTTGCTTTTTTGATAAATTTTACCATTTCCCTGAATAATTGCTATTCAACAAGGGCTTTTGTTTTCCTCTTATTTTTTCTATTTTCATCTGTTAAGTCTTTTAAATTAAAAGGTTGATAGATTGTCATTTTATGATGAACTAAGCTTAAATCGTATACATATAGTTGGTTTATCTTTGAACAAAATAGTCTAAAGGTTGATATATCATATATGCAGCCTTGAAAAGATTCTCAAAAGACCTTTCTTCACCATTCAACCTCTATTAAATGATGAATGTGAGCAATGAGATCTTTTGCTACGCCATTTTCACAATATTGGTGTTTTGCAGTTGTTGAACTTATATGAAGATATTTCTATTTTCAAATCTCCTCAATTGTTTTGAAGCTAAAAACAGTATTACAGATAAACATTACTTATAATTTGAAACATTATTTTGTCATAATAATAATGACATAGAGATTTTAAAGTGATATTGACTGCAATAGTTTGAAATTCCACTGATGCAAAAAACTAATTGTTATCTACAAATAATGTCTAGATGAAGGAGATGTTAGGTTCCTGTGTTGCCCGGTGGTTCAGGGGGGGTTGAAGATACGAACCTCCTGGCATTTCTTGTTTCCTTGAAGTCTCCTTTGTCAAGATATTTCAGAGTCCAGCCTTGTACTGATTAATCTAAGAAAGCTGTAACATTTACTAAAAAATTGCCTACAAAGAAAAAGATATGCTCAGCATATTTGTAAGAAAAATCTTTTCTATAACATACAAAAAATGGAGAGTTGTTAAGTCTGAGAAAATACATATGTAATGTGGTTTGTTTGTATTTGCAGGCCTGAAGATCATATATTATTTAAAAAGAAATCTTTGGAAGATCAGTTGAAAGAAAAAGAAGCGGCAGAGGCAGCAGTTGCAGCCCGTAAATGATGAAATAATGAACAGGGGCCCGTTTTACTAAACAACTTACGGAAAATGTTTGCGTAAGTCATAATTGATTAACATGGATAATATCTTCAATGAAAGTACAATATTGCAATGTGACACGTCATTGGAAGCGTCTCGGAGAGACGATTCCAATGATGTGTTACTTTCCAATATTGCTTTGCCAAATATTGGAATAAAAGGACTTTTTGTTTTAGACTTACGCAAATCTTAAGCGTAAACTGTTTAGTAAAACGGGCCCCAGGTCTTTTAAAATCACCCATTTAAAGCACTTTTCTTTGTTCTTAAAAAGTGTAGCTGGCACCGTTAAAGGGGAAAATAAGAGAGTTTAAAAGACGTGAAACTTGCATTATTGATAGGGTTAGATACAGTTTGGCTTAAAAGGCTGTCTCTTGAGATATCACTTGTACTTTTTTTGCAATGTTTACAAATAATAAATTCTACAAAGGAGTAATGTGGTATTTATTGGAGGAAAAGTCAACTTAGTGAGGGGATGGGTAGTGTGGAATAGTGAATGACAAAAGTCTATGTTGACAGTCGTTGCCATAAATATGCCTGGTGATGGTGATTTTTATAGACAAGGAGAAGAATTATGGTTTACTTGGATGTACAATAGACTGATCACTAAAGATTTGAATTGATATTGCCAATTTTACTGAATGTAATATGTCAGTTATAGTCATGAATATACATTGTTTGATATGAAACCTGTGTTTTTCTAACTCTTTTCCCATTATTCCCTGTATTAACCCTTTCCCAAACAATAATGACATTTGACTGCTTTGTTGCAGACGACTTTAGAAAACATTGTGGGAAAAGGAGAAATTGCTTGAAATGAGCAATTTTTCCTTTTCCCACCAGGTTTTCTGCTTTATCTGAAGAATATTTTCCAATTTCATCACATTTTGAAATGTCGTCTGCCAACTCTTTCAATTTGGGACTGTCCAAAAGTGTGTTGTTTGGGAAAGGGTTAAAGTGGACATTCTGGACTTTGTTGACTTATTGGTGGTCTTAATAAAAATAAGAGCAATTTCAATTTTTACTGTATTACTCTTTTTTTATTCATATGAAGTGGTAACATTAACATTAAAACTTGAGTTATGTCCCTTTTTGAAAATTTTTGGCCTCATGTCGAAGTCGTGTCAGTTTATTGACGCATTATGATAATGAAAAAGTCTAGGTCACGCTTGGACATCAAATGTTTGCTTTGTAGATGTGAGTGATTGATTAACATTGGCTGTTTTCTTCTTTATTTCATTTTCTTATGCTTAACTTTGTGACTTCTTTTACCAACATTAGAAAGTCATTTGCAACAGACGTCTTTAATCAATCCAAGAGTAGAATGGTCCAGGGGTCTCCATGGCATAGTGGCTAGAGTAAAGAATCTGAAATTTCATGGTTCTTACCGGGGTGGGTTCCTTTCCAGATGGGTATTTTGATATTCATTAGAGGCAGTTTCCCAGATGACTTACCTAATGCCGATGGTTCTACACTTACCTGGCTTGACCAGCCCTTTTGGGCAGTCAAGCTTAAAGTATTTTTCTATCATTTGGAGCCAGTATTGCAACGTAACTAAAATAATGTTGACGCGATGTTCATTCCACAAAAAAATATAAAGATGAAATAGATTGATCCATAGGCATTCAATTGATGTAATTGAAATCAAGACCCTAGGTATTGTGAAAACTTATTTTATAGGCAATTGTCTACATTGTTTCCCGGTCTGAACACACCAATGTAGTATGCAATTGGAGTAATCTCATTTAGAATACAGCATGCCTTGGGTAGGAACTTGTCTTTTGAAACATATTTTCCATACAAATTCAATAAATCTTGGTTCTGATTGTTTGAAATTCGGGTAAGCCCCACATTAACCAATACGAAACATTTGAAGCAAATCGCCCCTATTTATTTATCACACGATTAACAGCCTATTAAGTCGTCTGCTTAAAAAAAGTCGTCTGCAGGTGGTAAAAAGTTCATTCATAACATGACATTATCCCGCTTAAAGTCTGGTAGCAGGCATAATTCCCTTTATAATCCAAGGCTTACTTCCATTTGAGAACAGCATAACGAGTATGAATTCAGTGGGGTTGCCCAATGAAAACACTTCCTCACGTCACGGAAATAGCCGAGAAGTTACGATTGCAGGACAACCTGCAAGTAGTCTAACGATTTTCGTTATCTGGCAGATTAGCAAAAATGCGCTGCACTAAAGGGGAATTTGTGACCAACCATATCTTATATAAAAACTGCTACACGTCTACAGCAAGAACAAGTCGGAAGGGATTGTGACTTAATGTAAAATTTCTCGCTATGAGTGATTTCCTGTTTTGATACAATACTGCATTGAGTCTTATATACATGATTTGATGTGCGCGTTTGTTTTACGAGGTTTAACGCCGCGTCAACAGTAATTTAGTAATTTTAGTAAATACTTTTCGTATTTCACCTATACTATGCTAGAGCTCTGAAGTGTCTTGACAAAGGCTAATCGAACGTTACCTGAGATTTAAACCCGGGACCCGCGTTCTAAAACCGCCACCTTAACAACGGGGTTACCCATGACCCAAGCATGCACGAGGATTAGGGTTTTAAGTCCCTGCCAAAATCTCCATGGGCTTTTTAAACTGCAAATGTATTTTTTTAATCCAAAACAAACATGCATTGGATTAGACGGTTTTACTTTCAAACGGGCCGATTATAAATCGAGTGTTTTAAAACGTTTGTATACGACATCAGACGCTTGGAATTTGTTTCTAATCTAATGGCTGAAAGTAATTAAAAACCGTTGGATTGATATCAACTAAACAAAGTATTTGATAAGTATACAGACCAGGAACGGATGTTACAATAAGGATCAGCCAGGGGCTGCAATCGTCGATTTCATCTTCGATGGTAATCTATGCAAACCAGTTAAACTGACTTTAGTGTGCGACGGCTCTTATCTTTATACCCTGAATCGATCGAAAATAAACACACTTTATTTAACGCCCAGCAAAAAAAGAAAAACCGGGGAACAAATACAATAGCAGACCGTTTGATGCTTCGACAGAAACTAGCGTTAAGTAAATGATATACCCCATGTTCGTCTGCTGATATTTGATGGTTTATAGACCGCGTTTTCACATGAAACAATATGAAGTCATATCTGGGTATCTTAATGGTGTATAAACATGTTCCATGGCTTATCAAGTATTCTCTCTTTCGATGCTATAAATGTAGTCAACGCTACGCAGATTGTTTGTGCTCTTATCACCGATCACTTGTTCATGTGGAAAGACAGTCAGCATTGTGTTCGACAGGTGCGCATGTCGTTTCTGATGACATAGAGCGCTGACTACAGTAGGAATTGTATTATCCAGTACCGGGGAAGATATACCAGGAACTTGGAACGTAATGCTGACCGCTGCACAATGAACGAAACACTGTTTGAACTACTCAAATCAAACGACTCCCACCATTTTTGGACCGTCAACACTGTCGGCAAATCACACTTGCTTCATCATCATGTACTCGAACTTTTCGTGAATATATACAGCGAAGGACGGACGCATTTATGTAACAGGTAATCGTAGTCAGTAATGCATATGTCCATATTTTGCTTTGTGCAAAACAAATAGATATAAAGAAATCAAACGATAACACATTTACTCGTCTAGCATATTTCGCTGTTTAACCCTTTCCCAAACAACAATTTTTGGCTGTCCCAAATTGAAGAGTTTGCAGACGACAATTCAAAATGTGATGAAATCGAAAAATATTCTTCAGATAGAGCAGAAAACCTTGTGGGAAAAAGGAAAAACTGCTCGTCACGTGCAATTTCTCCTTTTCCCACAATGTTTTCTAAAGTCGTCTGCAACAAAGTCGTCAAATGTCGTTATTGTTTGGGAAAGGGTTAAACTATGTACAGCGTATTCAAATGAGAAAAAAAGTCTCGTTTGAAGCAGTTCCCACTATTTGCCGTTGCATGTATTTCGGATAGAGTTCAAGTTCAAAAGTGTATTAGCTTAACATGTACATGTTGTTGATTACATATTGTAACGAACCGAGCAAATAAACCTCTCAAAGACACAAATACATTCGATCAGTGAAAAACACTGTCGTTCACTGAGCGGTTGTGTTGTCTGTATATAAAAAGCAAGCATGTTCTCGCCAACAATGCATAAGGTTCCTAATTTGCATAAACGTTCAAAGAACGTTACATAACTCCCACTTCCGAGAAGACTCGTCCCGAGTCTTGGCCCTTGGGAGACACGTGGGGAAGGCAACTCCGATAGAAGGAGAGGTCTTATTCCCACAACTGCCACCAATGTAACGAACCGAGCAAATGAACCTCTCAAAGACACAGACACATCCGATCAGTGAAAAACACTGTCGTTCACTGAGCGGTTGAGTTGTCTATATATACAAGCATGTTCTCGCCAACAATGCATAAGGTTCCTCATTTGCATAAACGTTCAAAAAACGTTACGATATTAACATATCAATACTATAAGCAGCATAATAGAATACATTTCATGGTGTGATACCACAGTTTGTGACACTACAGTTTGATTACTTCCATAACTCGTTGTACAAGACGAAGTTTTTCTTATAAATATTAGCATTCTGCATTGTATGTTAATCATTGGCCAATAAGATATATGATGTTTCATTGACTATTTTTGTTATAAGGGGTATGGGGGCTTAGAAATGGATTCGTATGTTCACTTTCTTGATTTTCTTTTTATTCGAAAAACCTAAAAGATGGCGGTTAACAATGCAGACCTCTGTATTTCGGTAAGTGAAAAAAGGTGTTGGTAAAGAGAATAGGCCGATTCAAAAGGAAGATAATGTTCTCGTTTATGTAGTTTTTAAAGACTGTGAATTGATAGGTCATTTATACGGAAATAGTGACCTAAGCTGGTTCTTATTATAAACTGTACTAAAAGGGAGCCACAGTGGCAATTTTTGTATTAAACAATAGCGTGGCGCCTTACACTGAGCTATCACCATAGTTATGTCCTTTCAATGAAAAGTGGAAACTTGTTCTTTCGTTTAGATGATTACCTTTCAACAAATGTTAACATCCCAATACCATCTAATACAAGTACACCAAATGAGTTTACATAGAGAAATGGGTTAATCAATCAATGTTGCCGGAATTAAGAACTGCACAACTCAACAACATTCGTTATCGCAAACTTTAATCTCTGTTAATATGTACATTATAATCCCGTTCAATACGGCATTTCCCACAAATGCGAGGATTATCGGCGATCGTAAGGAACAATGACTCTTTTGCCGTAAGTAAATCCCTGTTAATCCAGCACTGAATAGTGCTATGTATGTGTAAGAACATTGTAGAGTTAAAAGGGGTAAGAAAGTCGCAACAGTAAGAAAGTCGCAACAGTAAGAAAGTCGCAGCAGTGAGAAAGTCGCAATAGTGATACGATTCCATCTACATAGATAAGCACTTTGTTGTTGGGGAACATTTGACTATTCTAAAGTTAGTAGTGTATGAAAACCTTAAACTCTGAATAAAAGTAAAAATCGGAAAATGGTAGTTTGTGTATTGTTCTAATCAAATACGTTATACTCATGTTTATTAGGTTTTCGTTGTGGTCGACTATAATAAGTTTTATGAATAAAGACGAATTGGCCCAAACTGAGTGAATCCTTCTTATACCGCAAAGTGATTTTGTAATTTGAACTTTTTCAACATTTACATCATTTATGTATTAATACTTTTATTATTTTTCCCTCTACCATTTAAAGAATTTTTGTAAAGTCGTCTCCTTAAACGATACACTAAAAAGAAACCCTAAACTTCAAAATAAAAATCGATCTATTCATCAATGACCCTTAGCCGGCTCCCGTCTGGATTAACGCCTTCCCCTACAGTAGACGTTGATTGCGAATCTTCAACATTCAAGCCGGGAACCGCCTTGTGACTTGTGGTTCGGCTTTGTCGGCCTGCCGGTTGCTCTTTTCCGGTCGGCGGCTTCGACACTTTACCATCCGCTTGCTTCTTCGACGACGCGGAGCTATTTATAGATTCGCTACTCGATTCCAGGGAACCATCGATAGAACCGGACATTTTTCCGGCTCCGTGGCCGACATTTTGCGAGATTTTACGAGAAGCCGACTTGTTTAAGTTCCGCCCCTTTCCGAGCAGATTGTCCTCAGTGTTTTGGCGAACAGGCGCCGCGCTTTTCGATCGGCTTTTCTTCGTTTTGTCGTCCTCTGCGAGAGCGTGTTCAGACGATGCCGGTGTTAGAGGCTTGTCAAGGGAGGGTAGTAGTGGATCGTTCTGCTGCAGTTGGACAGAATCCCGGTAAGAAGGCGTGCACTGGTACTGAAAATGAACGTACAGTTTGCGAAACTCCGTTCGCCAGTTCGCACGTAGCGCCATACTCTCTTTATCACGATCGTTTTCCACTTCAGATCGGCGAACGAATGCCGACTTCGCTCGCATTTGTCGTTTTGGTGGACTGATATCGACTGCCGTGTCCAACGCTGTCATGTGGAAAAGATATTCCGGATTGTTCCGGATATCGCTGGCGCTCGTACAGCGGATCAGGTTCTTCCGGTTCTTCTCATTCGGAGGGACCTCTGTCAATGTGTCCCGGCGTCTAAATATCCGGTCCCCGTCACCCATTATCGTCGGCGAGCGTCTATATGAATACTCGCTCGTGATTAAACTCGATTTGGAACTGCGTCTAGAGTACACGGACGACCTCGGGCGACTCGGGGTTTTCCGTAAAGAGCTCCGGACGGATACGGAATCGTCGAAGTCCCCGGATTTGAGATCTAGCGGGAGATTCGCCTCCAGTGTTGACGCGTCTGCCATCTCGTCTGCGTGTTCTAAAATCGTTGCACATTTCCGGAGGTTTAAACGGTACGCTTCTCGTAGGGCCGTGAAACCTTCATGATTTCGTTTATCCAGTTTAACTTTATATTTCAACAAAGCCTGGACTATAAGTCTGGTTATCAAAGCATTACCGGACCTAACGGCGTAATGTAGCGCGGTGTTTCCTTGTTTGTCAGACGCATTCAGGTCGAAATCAATCGCCTTGAGGAGCACTCGCACAAGATCCAGCCTATCATATATGACCGCGTAGTGAAATGCGTTTAGTCCATACCTATCTCTGTAGTCAAGGGTAGCGCCCTTTTCGATCAATAACCGACAGATACCCACGCCCCAAGGTTCCGGCTCGACGAAGGCGCACAACATAAGCGCTGTGCGTTTCTCTGCGTCTTTCTGATCCAGATCACACCCATAATCGACGAGGACTCGCACCTGTTGGAAATATCCGTTCTTGATCGTGTCAAGAAGCGACATAGGCGTTGTCTGTCTCATGTTTCGCATTTTTTAGTCTTTACTTCTATGTTTCTGTAATGTGCTGCCCGGATTAGGCCATTGCAAGTCCTGACCGGACTCTAGAATCTTGATTCTTTTATGAAGGTTTGAGTCACAGCGGATGTCTGTAGCTTAACGGAACTCCTGAAAATATGTAAAAGATATCGTGCAATTATTTCATGAGATTTGAAGTTACCTTTTAGAGCGACTGTGCATAATCAAACAACACTGAACTACATGTATTCATTATATGTCTGCCTCATTACGTTTCCATGTCAACATTCAAGAAAGCATTGACTGTTCAGGTCCTTTTTGCGTCATTTTATATCTTAAAACAGGTTTAGTGTAGCAATGGGTTTCAAAATAAACGTGCATTCTTTTCAACCACAGTAGTTCCCGAACCGTTTCCCACATGTTAAGATGTGTAAAGTATGTTCTTTATCATCGACGTAAAGTTTGATACAAAAGATCGCATGCTGGTGTTAGAAATGATAAGACACTATTTAGCAATACGAAAACGTTTTTGTCGTTTGCAAGACGTTTGATAATTTATCAAAAGAATGATCAATTGAACAATACATATCACCAATGGAAGTTAAAATACACGCTAATTCGTTTGTATGTCGTATTTATATCAAGATATCAATTAATGTTTCTTTAATGCAAATTTTTTTTTTTGCGCTTTGCTTTTCAAAATTAGCTTGTTTAGCATGTTCTGGTCTGCGACTTAGGTTACCTACAAGTAAACATGCGTTAAAAATTCTAACCAAACGAATATAAAGCCATCGCTTAGAATATACGGTGTTCAAATACGACATTTTAAGACGATAGACGTTTCAACATTTATAGGTGTATTTCAAGAGGGATGCCAATTTTTTTTGAAAAGGAGAAATTGTACGCAACATTTGTTTACCACTTCACCACAAGATTAGAAGTGGACCACCCTGAATTGAAAGATGGAACAGTCGGCAACAACGGAAGCGGTGAATTTGTGATGTTCATGCCGGTTTCTTTGTATATTAGAAAACATATACTATGTTAAATTATTGAGAACGGAGAATTCGCTTATTTCTCATTTTCCGACAATGATTTACAACGATTTTCTTTAGAAAACAAGTGCTGTCAAAGAAGTGTTTAATTAAAGCAAATACTCCCACACGACCATACAAAGGATATTGGTCCATTTCATAAGTCTTTTCAAAGGATTTGTTTGAAAGGAATGTAAGATAAGTAAACATAAAATACAATATAAACATATGGTCGGTCAAACGATCCACCATAAGGCTTGGTCAGTCCGTTACTAAGTCAAAAGACAACTGTTTACTAACAATATACCCCCACTGTACACAATAAGACATTATATAAGAAGAATAAAAATTAGGAGAGTGAAAATGATATTAATGAGAAGAATAAAGATAATGAAAATAAGAAAGCAAGATCAAGAACAAGAAGATCAAAATCAAAAGAAGAATAAGAACCAGACGAACTAAAACAATAAGACCAAAAATAACTTGAACAAAAAGAACGCGAAGAATAGCAAGAAGAACAAGAACAATAAGATCAAGAGCAAAAGATCTAGAGCAAAATGAAAACAGGAATCAGAAGAACAAGAACAAGGCGAACAGAAACAAGAAGAACAATAATGATAAGAACAAGAAGAACAGAAACAAGAAGAACAAGAATGGATTAAACACCTATTTAACAAACGTGAGGCAAAGAACATAATCTTGGTGACAATGTTAATGTAAAAGGACAACTAGTGGATATTTCTTTTTCTTGCTTAGAACAAGTTGTAAATAATAAAAAGATCGACGCCATCACTTTTAAACTGGCAAAAGGTTTCATACGAATTCATCTCAACAAAAAAAAAAAAAAAAAAACAACAACCTCAAAATACTTTAGTTTACTATAATTGTAAGTTTTTTCTGACCCTTTATAATGTCTTCCAATATCCAAATTGACACATTTGTAAAGTATTTAAGAATGTATGGCGAGGACACAAGAAATAATACATTATTGATAATGTCATTAGATTATGAAAAGCCCTGGTGTACTGTTTGTTCAAAAGTTTATTGCTGTAAATACTGTATGATATGTATCAATGCAACACTGTATCTGTTATCGGATCACACATTTTAGTTTGTTATCTGACCCCCAAAGTCGTATTGTATTAACATGATCTTAACACATACTCATGAAATAGACACTTCGACATTTGTCCGACACTCGTCAGAAACACTCAGAAGAAAAATAATTCACTCATAATTAGCAAAACCATTCTTTCTTTCGATGATCTTTATATAAATATACGTTTATAACGTTTTCATTTTATATATTTATGTTGCGCTCACTTCTTATGCTTTGCTTATGTTGTTAGCTTAAGTTAAAATACGAACACAGTTTTTGGCGTGTAAAGTATCAATTCTGGTTCACATGCAATACAAACACCTCAGGGGTTCTCCGTGCTCCGATGGTTAGAGTATTTGACCCACAATTGCAAGGTCCTTCTCCGCGATGGTTTGGATCTTTGTGTTCGTAGATATCAAGATTCTTAGTGAAAAATGTGTCGGTGAGTTACCAAAGGCAAATTAGCTTTAACACATGCTTGAGTCAGTATGATTCGATTAAGGAATCGAGAGTTGACGCCGTTTTCGAGTCCTGCGTGGCCAAGTCAATCAAGTGGTGGACTCAAAACTCGGAGGTCCCGGGTTCTAGTCCCAACACCACTCCATCTTTCCTGGGGTTGTATGTATGGATAAATGACCTATCAGAGCCTTTGTCTAGTACTACGGAGTCCATGTACGCCGTACCATTACTGAAGAATTGTTGGTAAGTCGCTCAACTCCCAAAACAACAGTTAATGTTGATGTCAGCATTTTCAGTTTTTTATACAGAGTCCCTGATAACCTGCCAGTAGAAGCCTATGTAATGGAGTTGTGCACAAGGATACGTCAGAATGAACGACGGATCCTAACTAGTGGCGTCTTTGTCCCTCTGGACCCCATCTTAGGACGAGTTCTTATATGTCTTAAGAGATAGCGAAACTGCTTTTGAAACGTAATGAGAAATGTTCGTGGGTTCAGTACTGATTTCACTAATTCTGTCTTTCACATAGTGCACTTTGTTAGTGTTTCAATGCTGTTTTCTACGAGTTTTACTGTTATATCGCGGTAATAGTTCATACATCCCTCTCCCTGATTTTAAACCAAATGATATGCATTTTTTCCGACTCAGAATCGGCTTTGTGTAGCATACGAATACCTTCCCAAAGTGCCTAAAACGAAAATCAAAACTATTTTGTCGTTAAAATCATCTGGCGCAGCCTCAAAAATAACGCCCCTCCACAAACAGTTAAAACACTCTACCGATGCAACATGTCTAGAATACATTTGGTTATATGATGTTAAACGCCGTTTCAACAATATTCTAGTTTTGTGACTGATTTCCGCGATTAACTAGTATTAGGCTAGGGCTTCGAAATGTCTTCCAAAATGACAATCTCATAAATCCAGAAGTACCAGTGGGACATTTGAGCCCCCAAACCACCACATTAACCATTGGTACACACGGAACCATGTTATTTGAATTTCTTCGTTTCGAAATAGTGTTGTCTAAAAGGGAACATCATGAGGAAAACTATCAACGAATACAAAAGGTGTCCTTTGTGCTCATATCCTTTTCCCATCCTTTTTGTATTGAAAAGGAAAATTTACATATATTAATAGAATAGTAATGTGGATGAATACCACCGAAAACCTTTTGTACTATGTTATAATAGAAACTATAATCAATCATCGATCGCTCCAGACAAATTAAAACCTCAAAGTCCCATGTAAATCGATGATTTGGTAGATAAAGAATGCCATGAATAAATAATACTTCTTATCATCGATACATGATACACTGTTAAGAAAAGACAGCTCTGATTTAAAAAAAAGTAAATATGATGAAACACTTGTAGCAAAAACAGCCGCGCTGAAAAATGACGAAATAAATAAAAAGATAAATATTTTTTTGAAAACGAACGAACGAACGAACGAACGAACGAACGAACGAACGAACGAACGAACGAACGAACGAACGAACGAACGAACGAACGAACGAACGAACGAACGAACGAACGACCGAACGAACGAACGAACGAACGAACGAACGAACGAACGAACGAACGAACGAACGAACGAACGAACGAACGAACGAACGAACGAACGAACGAACGAACGAACGGTGTTGAAGGCACATTCACAGCTAAGGCCATTTAGCGTGCATTATGATGATGTGAAAAAAGTGCATTGAATTATCTACAGGCTAAAATGTATTTGGTTTATGAAAAAAAGGGTTAATGATGGTAGAAAAATACTTTTTTGATGAGTGTATGATAGTAAATAAATAGTTTGTAATAGTCTAATGATATACATCATTTACCATCCCATGTGAAATGACTTACAAGCCGTTAAAAACGAACTGAAATACCAATGAATCAAGTGGCCATCAACTCGACCATAATGTTAAACCGATCATGAATTAAAAGTAAAGTGTTTATAATGATGAATTACATGCACAAAAGTAAGTGCATACCGCATAATACACTGAGCCAAACGGACGTATTGCACTTTATAAAAACATGTGCTATCTTGTCATCTAATCATATAACATATTTACAGATGAATCAATACATACTTGAAATGATGCTGGCCAAATATCGCTCAATTACACACAGATCTTGCACGGTTAATGAGTTGAAATAATCATGTATCCATTCGTACGGTTGAACCGTTTCGCGTGTAATAACCACCCATTAAATACCGAACTCAAGGGCGAATAGTTGAATGGTAAGCTATTGGAAACGCGTGTGTGTGATATACAGTCACATGGTTTATAGAATTCAATACACCTTCGAGTCCACTTCGCCTTTTCCCTTTAAAATATAGAGGAAAAATAGTGAGACAAAAATAAATACAAATATGTTTGTAAGTGACGAGAGATGGTAAAGGATGGATTTTACCTTTCATCGTCAGCAAAATATTATTCTTCTATGCACAAATGGTTGTGGGAGAGAAATATTCAGACCATATTTTAGAAATTACCCAAAACACTATGATCGCGCCCTAGCCTACTGAAGTGAAGGTACGAGTAACAAAAGGGTCTTACATTTTAACGTGTCCCGAAATTTATCGCAGCATTTACCGATAATGTTAACCTATTGAAAGCGAACGACTAGGCAATATATTTAAAAGGTTTAATATTTGATGTTTGCACATTGCGGTATGTCGATTAGCTGACGCTGTATTTAAACAAAGCGTCGTAACGCCTTCATTAAAACGAAGGAGTAACATCTTTTCGGTTTTAACCAGAGGTATCATGTTGGATCTGCCCCGAATTAGTTATGGTTATAGTAAGTTGGCTCTCATCTTCATCTTCATCGACAAGAGATAGTCAAGATGTAGATGCCTGCTTCAGGTACAGTTTGGACAGTTCATGGCTTAGATTCTGGGAAGATTTCTTCTGACAGAAAAAGCAAACTTACAAAAAGAAAACAGAACAGATGATCGAGTGGAGGATAGTATTCCAGTGGTAGAGCGACGGCTCTGGGATATCATCTCACACTGTGACATCATTCAGATTTATAAGAGGGTCAGAAAACCAATTTTTCGAAAGTTTTCGACATTCTTGTCACTTGGTAATGTCAAAATGAGAGTAATCCTAAGCCTATTGTTAAGCAAAGCTTTTCAATCAAAGCACTGAAAGGGGAGAATGCTAAATAAAAAGCGGTCACTTCTTTAGTGACGAGCAGCGTTTAAATCATATTTACAATTGTAAATCACATAGCACAATATGCGAAATAGTATTTTTAAACCTCAGATGGGAGAATGGGTTCAAGTCGGCACAAGTGTCACATCAGTTGTTCCATTAAGCTTCTTTTGTTTCTTTACGATTGTGCATGATTCAACGCATCGGCGCTATTTGTAAAGAAGAGTTTAACTCAATGACAGAAAAGATCTGACGATAGATGTGAATTATATTTCACTCTTTATTTAAAGCATTTCGCAACTATTTCATCATTGTATTTAAATGGATAATGCTTTCAGGGAAATAGATTAAGCGATGTACTAAGATCTTTTTCAAAACTATAAGACAAATTCTACAATGTGGATTTGATAAAATATTTTGCAAGAAGAACGTTTGTATGGTGGATATCTCGCCTTGATACTGGTCGATAAACAAACCTTTTAAAAAAAAAGAACAAAGTAAAAACAACAAACACAAGCACAAAAGACGATTAAAACAGATTGTTTTGTGATGTTATGTGACATCGATTTTTAAGATCGTCCTTGTTTAAGTTTTATGCTTCAAAATGTCATTCCTTTTTCCTAATTATGAAAGAGATTCTATTGGAAATTTGAAATAAAACTTACCGTTTATACACAGAGTTAAGTGCTCGATTGATCTTTATTGACCACTGGCTTATATCGACACGTTCTTTCTTTGCGTAAGCTTCTTAACTCCTAGCTCAATAAAGTCACACTTTTTCGCATCTACCTAAAACGTTTTAGAAAAAAATCTGACAAAAAGGACATATTGATCCTACTAAATAATCAATCCTTACGTCTTATTGCTGTCTACCGAATATTTTAAAAAAGGAAAAAAAAAATTATTTTCATCTCGCTATTTTTGATTAACGGTTGCGTTTGATATGAACCATTTTCAACGTTCAATAGAGGGGAAATGGGTAACCTGTAATCTCCCACTCAATAACTTCTGTACTACCGGTTTGAGAATGGAGCTACTTTCGCTAGTTGTGTTCAACGAAAATGGCCTCTTCTCTGAAGCACACTGAATAGTTGTTCCCAAACCAAGTAATGTAGCGTAGAAAATTAACCATAGCATGCTCATTTGTTATATTGCTGCAATTACAGTTTAGGTTGATATATTAATCTTGACAAATAGATGACTTGTTTTATAAACTGATATGTTTGCATTTTCCGAAGCAAAATTGACCATTTCACACATAAATATACAAAAAACCTTTGAAGCTTCTGTCGACGCCAAATTTATCAATATTGAGATAAAGGGCAATTTATAATTTGGTCAATTGGTTTCAATGTTTATTGATTGTTCATGCCACTTTTCCATACTATTTTTATCGTTTGATTATACATGCGAGAACAAACCTCCTAGTACAGGGTGTACACTAGGACCAGGGGCCCGTTTTACTAAACAGTTTACGCTTAAGATTTGCGCAAGTCTAAAACAATAAGTCCTTTTATTTCAATATTTGGCAAAGCAATATTGCAAAATAACACATCATTGGAATCGTCTCTCCGAGACGCTTCCAATGACGTGTCACATTGCAATATTGTACTTTCATTGAAGATATTATCCATGTTAATCAATTATGACTTACGCAAACATTTTCCGTAAGTTGTTTAGTAAAACGGTACCCAGGACTCCAGGCTTGGTATCTTGTTAGTCGGATTTCCATCCCTTACATTTACGTTAAGTAATAGCTAAAAATAGGACAGGGAACCAGACTAGTATCTTATGACTCCTTGTGGCTTGACATGAAAATGAATTATTGACATGTAATGAACACAGATTACATGGCGTGTATTGGGCTATCGCAGGTAAAACAAATACTTGAGAACGCACAGATGACAACCATATATCTTATCTAAAAACGTGTCGCCGAAAATTCAGCAAAATATCGCCATCACTCTATTTTTGAGGACGAGACTTGATAAGCATAGCCGCCTTAAAACTTACACGTTCAAGATAATTGGAATTAAACACAGACAGTGATTAAATTACTTAAAACAAGCCTGACTGAAAGAAAATCGTGTCAAAATATGACATGCGTCATCCTTACAACGACGAACCTTCACAGAATTCTAGGAATATTTCATGAGATATATTGAAGACCTCTGACTTAATTCCGATTTCAAAAGCTACTTTTAATCGTATTTCTTACATCAATGAAATATTGTACATTATTTCAACTTTGAAATTGTATTGTATGTCAACACGCAACTTTAATCAAATGCATTGTTATGGCTATATCATACTTAATACAAGATACTTTATACAAATAATCACATTTGGTAAACTTTGTATCATCGCCCTCAAACTAGGCACCCCATGAAAACAATTATCTTGATGAAACGTCGAAGGAGTTCCATGTTCAAGGCATCTATTTCTAGCAGAGTTTGTGCAATTATGTGTATATCACGTAAGCGATTAATTCACACTGAGAGTTATCAACAATTTGGTAAGGGAATCCTTATTTGCTTGTGGCAAAATATTACCAAGCAAGCTCTTTTTCTATCGTCCTTAATAGATCGGGTCTCAAATGACATTGCTGAAACAAATCAAAAACTTGAGAATAGATGTTTGTTTATAACTGTATACTTCTGCAGTTTTGTAAAAATCCTTTGACTGCCTTTGATCCATTCTTGCAAAACGTGGTTCAAGCGCTGTAAACATAGAGTCTATATAAACAGTATATCCGTTATTTGGAAGCCGGTAAAACCCGACTTATTTGATCAGATCGACCAGATGAAAAGGCGGGCAAACTCTGGCCGTATTTACTTACTTCAATGGTGTGTTTTACTTGTCGGCAATAATCGAGTAAATTATCTTTAAGAATCAATACATAACAGCTACGAGGGTAATTATTGTTTGAACAGCCATCGAAAATCGAAACAACGTTATTTGTTCTCATGTCAAGATTGCTTATTCCCAGGCTGTATCTAAAAAGGCTTTTGTACCTATTTCTCTTAATCCATCCCCCCTGCACAGGGATTTGTTACTGATCCAAACTCAAAGCGACAGCGTTCTACAAAATTAGCATGATACACAAAAATAACGTCTCTACTTAACAATGATCTAAAGACAGACCGATGACTAAACAAATTAACTTTTAAGTTTTTAACACATTTAGTAATTCAAAATCATTGTGAAAACAGGAGTATTTGTTAATCATGAAACTCTCGTTTTATGTTTTGTATTTTGAAGTTAAAATGTTTAGTTCAGACTATTTATGTAGTTTTGGAACTGAATTGGAATCTGATTTCATACAGTTATGATTTTGTCACCGAATTTAAGTTAAATATGGGTTTCATTTGGAAACACCAGGGGCCCGTTTTACTAAACAACTTACGGAAAATGTTTGCGTAAGTCATAATTGATTAACATGGATAATATCTTCAATGAAAGAACAATATTGCAATGTGACACGTCATTGGAAGCGTCTCGGAGAGACGATTCCAATGATGTGTTACTTTGCAATATTGCTTTGCCAAATATTGAAATAAAAGGACTTGTTGTTTTAGACTTACGCAAATCTTAAGCGTAAACTGTTTAGTAAAACGGGCCCCTGTACTTGGCCGGGAATCTGATGTTCAAGGAACAATTCCACGAAAGCAGCATCGCCAAAGGGGCTTCAGATTGTAAGTGCACCCATTAACCACAACGTCGCACAGGACTCTAAACCAAATGAGAAACAAAGCAATCCAACAAAGTAATAAGTAATTCCTCCTTTAGTAACACTTATTTCAATGCAATCTGCGTTCTATCTGCGGTGGTTTGATGATTAGCGTCGGAGAAAAGAGACCGGCCAACCAGGGTTCGATCCCATCAGTTGACCATCTATTTCATCTTGGAGTGTCCTTGGGCAAGACACATTTCCTAGCCTAGCACTGGTAGATCGTCCAGGGAACACGTACTATAGTGCTTGAAATTGGCGTTTGTACATTAATAGGACTATAATAGAATCTCGTTAAAAATGAATTTCGCTCAATGATTGATTATTCATTATACGATATATATTTAGTATTTGAATTTGCCTTAATATAAAACCCAGTGTTATTTCTCACACACTGAAACTTCTATCACAAAGTAATGCAGCAATATTGAGGGGTTTATAAGGGGAATTTCCCAAAATGAGACACATAGAAATACACATCCAGAACAATGGACGAAAGCAAGTATAAATTCTTTGAATTTCGGTACACTACAATACGTTTTAGCTCAGTTGGCTGCATATACATTAAAAGACTATAGAAATCTTATTTTGGGCTCAGGCAAGTTAAACCAATCTGAAAGCCATACCAATAAGGTAGCCTACTCTAGCGATTTAGCGAACGAAGGAATGAAAAAGTGAAAACGTAGAAAAACGTTGGATGAAAAACCTTTGATGACCTTTGACCATGTTGAATTGAATGTTTTCCAAAACACTTTTATTCTTTTTCATATTAACTGTTTCCCCTATTTTGAAAATTTGTGCCCGGTCGAAATAAAAAAAATTCAAAGCGAGAGCAGACGACAAATGACAACGTTTGGAAAACGCCTGTTTCCTTGTCTATATTGTATAGAAACCATAATGACAAAAGGATAAATTACTCGGTACGATCAATTTATCCTTTTGTCATTATAGTTTTCAAAATTGTCTGCAGCAGATACCTCAAATTGAGGCTTAATAGCATAAGGGATAAAGTCGGAACAAATCCAATTACACGGAGCCATTGCCCCATACAAAAGCTTATATCAATAATTGATCTCGTTCGGTTTAACTCCCGTTCAGACTTTCAAATTAGCTTTAGTGATAATATTGAATCCCTGAATGAAGAATGTTTGTGTATTTAAACCCGAATTCTCTCTCTACAGGGGCTCGTAGATAGGCCTACCGTTAGCCTGGTTCCCGTAGTACTAAAATACTATGGGACAGGTTACGCAGGCTAGGCCTAGCGTAGGTTGTAAGTTTTATACATGTACTGTGTTCGAAGGTCTTATGATAAGAAGGCCTAGATTATATTATACGTTATATACCGTATCCGAAGGTCTTAAAGTATACTAAGAACGTCTGAAAGTTTATTTAAACGCAATAAATCAATCATGTAAGCATATTGTTTCAAATGTATCTTATGCGACAACTGCATAGAACATATCTGTAAAATATGGTGTTTCCTTATACAGTAGAACAACTTTACCTCGAATTTCTAATTGTCGAACTTATACTACTGTCGAATTCTATACGTCGAAGTAAATTTGACGCCCTGAATCACTTGTTTTTTTTATATCCATCGAAGTCACCTTATCTACGTCGAGGTTCCCTTTATCAAAGTTTTATATAAGTCGAACATTTTTACCAGTTCTACTTGCATTTTACCTGTAATTTTCACTTCCATGAGGCTAAATGTATGAATTGGCTGATTCGAGACAATGACCAAAGCAGGTAACGTAGAAAGTTCCACAACTGACATTCTTTTCAAAGCCGTTAGTTAGCTATCACGTTTATAGCACGTGTCTGTTATAGGTAAAATCGTCGCTTAATTGGAGTTTTTGACATAGAAGGCTTATGTGTTTCTTAAAGGTACGATACAGGGATAGTATGTTCAAGACCCCGTTCGGGCGATATTCATTTGATGTTTAATGAAGTAAATTCGACATTTGTTATTGGTCCCTCATCACTCATTACGAGCAACTTATCCCTTTGTCACAATAATTTCTACTCATTACATAGTAAATGTATTTTATTTGTTGTTTAATGTTACTCGCACTTTCGAATATCCACTTATTACCATACATGACAATGTGTTTATTAAGCTTTATTAACATACTTAATCCGTCTAAAAGAGGATGGTGTCATCACACTACAGGAATACTAGAGACGAATTTCACCATTCACCATTTAAGAAAAAGCTGATATTTGAATTTAATTTGTGGACGTGGTAAATACTGATATCCCAAAATATCCTGTCGACTTGATTTAAATTACGTTGATTATACATCCCATCTCATACGAACATTACTCATAGCAAAATCAAATGTCGGTATTGCCACGCTTGTCAGACAAGTTAATTAATGATTTCTGAAGTTTAATATATAATTATTATATGTACAAGTACAGGAAAAGGTTAAGCGAGTTAATCAAACTCGGAATTCGTCATCCCTAACAGCATCGTAGGAAATACGTAGATGCTTATAAGAAAGTTGGTGTATTCTTTGTCAAACTGAATTTTTTTTCCCCACAGCCATTCAAATGATAATTTCGTACATTTTGAAGCCCAACAAACAGGGAATCGATACCAATTTCTTTTTAAAATAGCTTACGAATCAATATGGTTGTGAAACGCAACCCCGGCTTTTGTTATGATCGAATGCTCGATAAAAGGCAAATGATTAGAGCAAATAGGTTGTGCTGACTAAGAAGATAACAGACATATTCACCAAATGATACTTTGTCATTGAGTTGCCTTGAATTAACTTGGATATTGACGACTTATTCAACATTGTTATAGTTAAATATCGGTGCTTATGTTTGTTGTATTGTTGTGTAGCTTGTCCCACAATCCATTTGCTGCTTTACAACATAAAAAAAACTGCCAAGAGATGGTAGACGAAAGAATCATATCGCTGAAATTCCATAGAATTGTATCAAACATTTTAATGGACACCAACAGAATATGGCTTTTTTTGATCCACCCCGTCTTTCTTTTCGAATGATAGAATAGTTTAGTTGGCCAGTTAGACAGTAAATCGTTCAAGGTAACGTTATGCATTTTTGTCTTTTGCAGTTCACAAACAGGACTATACTCAACAAATAGTCCTGCAATAGGCAACCAAAACAAAGTTTAAGAGCTTTGCAGGACTATCATCTATAAAGGAAACACGTCAGTACTCTTCCTAGCATAACTACATAACTATGTACCAGGGTACCGTTTTACTAAACAGTTTACGATTAAGATTTGCGTAAGTCTAAAACAACAATTCCTCTTATTTCAATATTGGACGAAGCAATATTGCAAAGTGACACATCATTGGAATCGTCTCTCCAAGACGCTTCCAATGACGTGCCGCATTGCAACATTGAACTTTCATTGAAGATACTATCCATGTTTATCAATTATGACTTACGCAAACATTTTCCGTAACTTGTTTAGTAAAACAGGCCCCAGAAGTTGAAAGTCAAAATTTCATTATTGGACTAATTTTTGTGCGAGACACCATAGACCGAAAACATTGATGACTACAGATATCCTTACACGAGGAATGTATAACCATAATAACAGACTTAAGGGACGTATTCAAGTGTTTGTATGTAGTTTATAAATGTTCACTTCCTTGCACTTTATAGGCCCTCGATATATTTACACCTATCGGGTATAGCGTTTTTCGCTTGTATGCTATCAGACATCTCAAGTCCTTTATATATCTTATCAAAACAGTAACATTTTAGATTAAAAGTTCGACATATCTTGAACGGTTTATGGCGTATCAATACAATCTTTCATCTTACAAACACGATTCGATTATTTTGGTTTCCTTTATACGTTGGTTCGATTCATGCCATTCGTAAAATAAATGACAAATATAAAGTTTTCTGTTTTATTTCTCCGAATTATTTCGGATACATATCATCTTGACAGTTTAAAAAACAAAAGCAGGAACCATATTTAATTTATTTGCAATGAAGAAGCGTTTCATTTTTCTCTAAGCTCTATATTGCTGGCAGTCAGAGTAAAACGTTCCAACAGAATATGGTCAATTTAGTACCTTATCAACGTAAATAGAATATAATCTGATACGCACATTGCACGTCGACTTTTGTACAGAACATTCCAATCACTGAGTTACAACATTGGACAGCTTACGTTGTCTACAATTCAATGGCTCTTAATTGAATCCATAGATCGCATTTCGAATTGCATCATGATTCTGTCAAAATTTGACGAGTGTCGATCGAATCGATATTCCATTAAGTCGATCATCGATTCGGCCCATAATACTAACTTTTATTCGTCTAAATTTTCCTCAATCTCCTAATGAACAACACAAATAGGCACAATGACACACGTAACAAATAAAGAAATAAAGCCTTGCTTTTAATGTTATCATTTTTAATTATGATTTCCGTTATGGAGAATATGTATATCAAGGTTTTTTATCTATTTTTTGTTAAAACCATGATTTAAATGGCCATGTAAAACAAAATGACAACGTTGCAAATCAATTAGGGTACAATGACTAAATATATGTTAAAAGAAATATACATTTAAGAAATTGAGAGGTTGACCAAAAAATAGAAAGAACATCTTATGTTAATAAAGAAGAAGTAAAAAATGGATTCATAACCGAATCTGGAAAATAAAAGAAATTAATAAATACATACACAAAGTGATAGAAAACTAAAATGAAACTAATAAAGTTATTTACCGGTAACATTTATGTGTTCGTTATTGTCCAAGTACCATCACAGCAGGGTTATTTGTTGTGTTAAATGTTCCTGGTTACATGACGACAAACCACCACACACAGACGGCCACAAATGACACTTACAAAACGATTAACGACAGCGAAACTATTGGAAATACCTCTCAATCATGTAGACTGGCGATACACTTAAGGTATTTCTATGTGATTGTAAGATCATCTTACGAAGTATTCAGAGTTGTAAGATCTCAATTTGATTGTTTGTTTATGTGGTGTTTATCGTCGTGCCAGCAAGTTTTCAGTTATATTACGGCTCTTCCGGATTCATCATTCATCAGTGATATGCTAGGTGTCTGCAGTGCCTTGCCTAAGGAAACGCCCATGTAACCAGAGGTATCAATGGGGCTTGAACCCGGGACCAATAGTTCTACGTCGACTATATTGACCATTGGTCATGTAAGATTTGGATTCGATCTCGTTATGATCTCAACGTAAAATTGCGTCAGATAACGATTTCCAGAAGTCTATATCCGTCGTCTACGAAACTCAAGTTTGCTCGATTCATAGTTAAATTGCGTTTTCTACGCTCACGAAATATGACTTTTCGAGCTGTTAATTACTGCAAATCAAGAACTGTTCATGTACTTTGTTATAATGGTTTTTAAAAACGGAATGTGTAATTCGAAAAAGATAGCATGTTCAAAGTTTGAGGTTTTGTAACAGAACGTGCATTTCCAAAGTAATAATATATCAGTAACGAAACGGCATGAAAGTAAACCAGAAATAACCCAGATTAGCAAGTTTTATGATTCGGATTTTCTGACAGTTTATACACACATTTTTTAACCGACCAATCAAAATTCGTTATTTTGAATATTGTAAACAAACAGGTTGTTGATAAACATGATTGAATTGGAGACAACTACATTTCAAGCACGAAATAACTAAAGTCTTATTTTGAATGAGTCAATTTAATAGGGTCTCAATGCACTCCTAAACTAATTCTCATGACTTTTATGAGCATGATAAAAGAACTCCATATATTTTTTCTGCAATTTATTTGTACTCCTCTCCTTTGATGTGCCTTTAATTTGACTGGCGTTTGATGGTCATACTATTCGACTTATTGCATGTTTGGACTTATGATTTCTTCATATAACGTTTCTTGCATACATGTAGCTACGCGCCAAGAGAAGACAAATAAATTTAAACGGTGCCATTGAAGGTGTTGTTTGGGACAAATTATATCAATGGTGGCCATAGAGGAAATCAAAAACGCAATTGCTGCTAAACACAACACATTTTTCCTCTTTTGTGAAATTTAAGACCAAGATCAAAGAGAATCGCCCGAAGCGTCTGTGTTATTTTCGTGTAGAAATGGGACAAATCTTCTCAAGTCTATAAAACAAATACTCGCAGTACATAAGAATTTGTTCAGAATGAGACATATTCGATACCTAATAAGAAAATTGCAACTCAGTAATTCATTTCCAATACAATGGCATATTTCGTGATAATTATCCGACTCGTTTATTATTTATTTAGATCTATTATGTTCTTATATTTTTTACGTTAAGTGTTCTTGGCATAAGGTTTTCTTTTCAATCAGATGAACGACAATACATATTCCATCGTTTTAACCCCTATAGTACTGGAACCGACTTCATGCTTATGCAAACAATTCATATCTAGGCCAGCCGCCAATGCAAGTCTCATGACTGAGAAGTTGAGAACACTGAAATGAATATGGAGTAGGTGTTTTGCCTGTTTCCACAGTGATTTAAAGTTCTAGTTTATACACGTTTTTTTAATGTAAAGAACATTTGGCAAACAGTCTGACTGATCAAACATAGATCTAAGTGTTCTTTTCGTAAAAAATGATACTTTGTAACCACATCCAAAAAACATGGTCAATTGAACATTTGTTAATTCACGATGTAGTTTTATATTCGATGGTTTAAACAATCAACGATACCTTTGGAACCGTGAGGTATACATTCAAATAAAACAAGAACATGTCGGAAATAAACATTTTCTTTTACTATTAACGTAGGCCATTGTAATGGTACTGCAACTTTTCGACGCCAAGCTTCGGGAAAAGTGAACGTGCTTAAAACTACAGCACAACTCCACTGGCACAACATTTAGTATCAACTCTATGAGATAACTCATTCTTCTCCGTATCCAAAATGATACACAGTTATCCCCCTTACAGCTCGTATTTCCTTGATCTTCAAAATACATCTCGTATATAAAAGTGTAGGGTTACAAATTTCGGATGAATCGTCTCTGGCTTATAACACAGTTCATGTGTTTTTCCACATTGAGTAGTTCAATGTATATGGAAGGGTAGAACATTTTAAAACCATTCTTTTGTCGGTAACTCATACGCAATAGTTAAATTATAATTTGTGGTACTTTCTGTTTCATTTATCAAATTATATGACTATTAAGAGATTGATTTTGTCATTTTCATTTGAAAATTAAAGTGCAACGAAGGAAGTCTTGCAAGTTGCAATATGGCGGCTTCTATATTAAGTAAGAGATGTTTTCATTGAATAAATCCGATGAGTTCAGATTGGTGAAATGCCTTATCAGATTGTCTTTGTGTCCGTTGTTTAAAAAATTGAACACAAAGACTTATATTTCTTCTGATAGTTTTGAAAATTCTCGATTTATTTCATTTCAAACTGGAATGCGTACTACATATACAGATGAGCGGTTGATTAAGCCATAACCTTAGAAGAAACCACAGAAAACGAAACCAATATTTGAATTTTTAAGTTTTAATGAAGGAATTGCTTTCAATCATCTTTAAACTAAGCTTGTTAATCATGTTCGAAGAAAAAAGCCCTTTTAAGCAAATAGTTTGAGGGTTTTTGAAAACTTAAAGATATTTTGACTTGTGTAAGAGATGGATTCTCAGATTTGAAAAATTAGGTATGATGAGGTTATTTTCAAATGAAATTAAAATGCAAAAAGTTAACTCCACTTACTTAGAATATCAACCTATGCCAGAGCCGCCTTTTCTTTTGTGACGGCATGCTGCCACCAAGGGCAAGTCGCCGTGGTGTGTAAACGTTATGACGTTATTTCTACGCACGTTACTAACGTCATAACGTCACTGGGTCATGACGTCACATATACAACGTTTAATGGTGCAAAAATACGTTATTCCGACAAATCCATTATGAACTAGATAGAATGCCATCTTTTAAGGACTAATGTATGCTTCGTCGAGGTCTGTCGGTATTTTGTGTGCATACAATACCTGTACAATGCGTCATTGAAGGAATTCCGAGTTCGCTTTGATAATAGCCTTGTAGTTAAAAAGTCCCTGTGTCCCAAGTAATGTTCCTTTACTTAACCCAAACTCGGATGTGCCCGCTTAGTTTCCTTTTGGATGAACTCATACGCGAACATTTGTCAGAATGTCTTTGTCATTAAACGCGATGTATAGGTATTGTAACATACTAATCTTGTGACTTTTTTTGTAAAGATTACTTACACCTATGCACTTTCTCCATAATAATACTAGAATAAATTGTTACAAAATGATATTTTGCTTATTAGGACCAATCAATTCTATCCCAAAATCGGCAGGGTACTGGTTTAGTATCCAGGAAGCTTTCATCGAGAGTGGCTTTAAACAAACTTTAAGCTTTTCACAATCGATGTAAAACATAAATAAATAAGGTAAACAAATTCTTCTGTCACAGAGACTTCCTAAAGTTGCCTACGGTAGAAGTTTAAACATGAAATTTCATAGAGCAAGAACTTAAATGAATATGCACTGTTTCATTAACCAATGAAAGAACAAAAGCACAGTTGACCGACCCGAGATAACGACCTGCACATAACAGGGCACCATTTATTTAACAACTTAGAATAACCATAATCAGCCATTTTGAAACTTTTCCTTTCGTCGGATATCTTCGGTCGTTTTGTGTATAAATGTTCATCAGTCAGGCCCGGAACTATTCCCATTACAACGAAGTGATCCAACCCCGATCGAGTACGACCGAAGAAACCTGGCAAACTAATGAGTTTCAAAATAGCGGATTATGGGTATTCAACTTTGGGGAAAACATTTGCCTAATTAAAAACCGATAGACATGGATAGTAGCATCAATGAAAGTACAATATTAAAATGTGACACACCGTTGGAAGCGCGTCATAGAGACGACTCCATGTATGGGATACATGTACTTTGCAATACTGTTTGTTCAATTTTGAAATAAAGAACAAGGCTGTTATGAACTTTTTCAAATTCTTAGCATGAAATTTTTAGAAAAACGTTACCCAGTTGCACTCGGTTCATAAGTCATCGTAGCGAGTCGGCCCGGTCAAATTTCTTCTAATCTCAACCATACTTAATAACATCCTTTTGAGTGGTCACGTCGAAATAATGTTTCGTGTTTCGAATTTGTACTTTCTCATGTTCGTTTTGCATTTTAACCATTTGATTCGAATCAACTAGAGGGTTAGAAGTCCCTCATGACATTTCAACATTTTCGCTTTCAGTCAATTTCCGAAGAAAGGGGGGGGGATCAAATCCACTAGTGAACGTCTAAACATATTTATTTAACATCAATTGTGTCGGCAGCTTAAAACTTATCGAATTCACTCTCGCTGGCTACTTCCTGGGTAATGAACCAGGACTCGCACCGGCTAGTAGGCTAGTCCAGGCATTTTCACCTTGCCGCTAACAGGGATCAAACCCATGTCCTTATGATAAAGCCTGCTTAAATATTCTTCAAAACCCTTTTCTCTCGTACTACTACTATTCTTATCGACCAAAACTTGCAAGATCAAGACGACATATTCAGGTCAACGTGACGTCCGACTTTTCGCGGCGATTTCAATTTGAATCCGGAAGTGGTTGACGTTGACAGGCGTTTCCGGTGACATCAGGATCTAAAGACGTCAGGCGACGCTTGATTTCCGGTCTAAACACATAACTCCATCGTGGTGCCAGCGGGAGATCGATACAATTGCCTTTTCAACTTTCTAATACAGGTTTACAGGACTTCCTTGGTATGAATCGTGATTCATTGGCTATCTTGGTATCGTGTCCAATGCAAAATATAGTGGGCCTTGGTTCGAGACAACGTGCCATTTGATTATGTAATTCGGCTTATATCGAAGCTGAATATCACCTGGCTATGTACAGTTAATTTTTCACAAGCATTATTTCCGGTCAAAACACATAACTCCATCGTGGTGCCAGCGAGAGATTGATACAATGGCTTTTTCAACTTTCTAACACGGGGTCTGCCTCGGTTTACACGACTTGGTATGAATCGTGATTCATTGGACATCTTGGTATATTGTCCGACGTAAATTACAGTGGGTCTTCGTTCTAGACAACGGGCGGGATTATTATAGTTATCGACTTACATCGAAGACGAATATCAACTTACATGTGATATGTGTTTGTTGATGTTTTACAAGCATTAGCCAAAGTTAATTAAGAAACAAATACTACATAAGACCTTTATCTTAAAGATTTACTGTCCATTTTTACAAACCTGTCGGAGAAAACTGATTCAGCTATGGTCGTTAATAAAAGGAGCTCTTGCAACAAGGCATGCTATTTTGGGTACTGACGCTTAATGTATACGTTTACCCACAAACAATAATGCAATAATGATATTTTTTTTATTTTAGTTGCAATCAGTATGATCATGTTTGTTACGTTGACACCAGTTTGTACTTTAATTTGTCTGATTCCGCCGGTTCTGTACGCAGAAAAACAACTAGAACGCACCTAATGCATATCTTAATAAGCCCTTCCATTGGAATAGTACCCCGACACATGTTTGGTCATTAGCTACCTATCACCTGCTGACAAAGAAATAGGAGAGTATGTTTGCCCTCAATCTATTACACCGTGAAATATTTATGGAACCGCGCGATTTCTTAATATTTATCTACCTTATGTCGGTATAATGCAATGACTCCTATTGAGAAAGATCAACCAGAAGAATCTTATTTGGAAACAACCAAACGTATCCCAAATTATTCATGCAGGCTGAAGAGCGTTAATTAATTAGATTATATGGGAAGATATATGTTATACAAAGTCATCAATATGTATATTTACTCGCTATTAATAGACTTGCATACGGTGACCATCTTGATAGACTGTAAAATAAAACAAAGAAAAAAAAGGAAAATTATTATCAAAACACCATCTTCTTCTTAGTACTGTTTTACTCCCCAGTCACAGAATGCTTTCTCAAATGGACAGGAACTTGATCAGTGGCAAACGGTAGATAGACAATCAGTCCCTTTTCCAAGTGACGCGGTTCGCATTCAGGCTGGTTTCCCCGCTCGATAGCTCTTTTTCCGTCTCTCAAAACAGGCTCCGAGATTAATTTCAAACCTGGGGTGAAGTACAATCAATACTCGTCTTTGTCTCACTCCCTTAATAATCGTTAAACAACGTGTCTGCCTGTGTGGGGAAGAAGGCATCCCGACTCTTAAATATTCGTCAAACGTCAATGGAGTATTTATATCGTCTTTAACTTCAATAGGTATCCGAAGTCTTCATCATTTGGCGGCGGGCAGTGGTCTAGGGGCAATCTGAACAAATCGGGTTTATCTAATGAAAACACCTCTGAAATAATAGGGATGACGCTATATTTGTTTCCCGCGGAATGACGTCTCTTCACTTTCGTTTTCAAAAATAGATCTTAATGTGAAATCTGAAAAATTCGTTTAATTTGATTAAGAAAACAACTTTATATGTCGCAACGTATAATTTTGCCATTTCGTATGAGTTTCCGATAAAAAATGATTTAAAAGGATGTGCAACACTTCCATACACATTGAACTTCTTAACGTGCACGCTTAGAAAAAGGTGTTATTCGCCGGGGCCGATTTACCCGAAAAATTGTAACCATACACTTATATCCGAGGTGTATTTCTCAGCTCACGGAAATGCCCGAGTAGTTCCGATTGGTCCAGGGGTAGAGCGGCGACCACGGGGCAGGCGACCTCTCATTAATCTACATTCAGCATGAGTCCGCACTAAATGACCTTAGCTGTCGATGCGCCTTAAAACACCATTCATTCAGCACGAGTACTGGTTTTATTTACAGGAATCAGAATCGAGAGGGAATTATTTAAGGTGAAAGAATCAGGGAGAATTTACATCGTCTAAAGTATAAAAACAGTTTGTAGATGATACATGAACTAGTTGTTTTGGATTGCAGAACTAATCATGTCGTATTCCTTTTCGCCGGGAACATGCTGGCGTTTGAGCAGAAATAAGTAGTTACATATAACAATAATGTTTTCTTTTTTATCAATAACTGAAAAGTCGTACGCAACTGAACACGTAATTTTGTGCTGTGGGCACCTAGGTAGTGTTTTACTGGTCAGATTTTCACAAGTTTTACCTGATAAAGAACATTCCCTCCTATTTCCTATTGGGCTAAGCCATATTGCAACGTTAAACATTACATCGTCTCTAGGAGAAGATTTACAAGACGTGTCACATGACACTTTGCTACGACCCATCACATCACACATGCATGCATAAGGATAAATTGAGAATCATGCGTCTATAAAACAGTCCTTTACTATGATTGTCCCAATGCTAAACAGCTCTAAAATGACCTTCCTTAAAACAAGCCGTAACCAAATATTTAGCTAAAAATGCTTTCTGGATCACGAATCCTTCTTGCACACTGTGATTTGTCAAAAATTGAAAACTATAATATTAAAAGTTATTAAGTGTGAACTATTACGCTTGCTCCACATGCTGTATTAAGAAAGGATCATTGTGACAAAATGAAGAATTGATAAAATGCACACATTCTCTTTTACTATGGACCCTTCTCCACAAACCGTCCACAGCATATGTATAGAATTATTTGAGGCGGTTGATTCATCTACATACAAGTATTTGTTTTTGAAAGAAGCTCTTGACTGATGAAATATACCAAAAGCAAAGCGATTTTCGTATGGCCGCAATTAGGCTCAGTTCTCATTAAAACTTTGATACTCCCTTCAAATAGACGTGTGTTAAACTTCCTAAATTACTTTGTACAGCGTTTATCCCTTAGAATGCTGGGTAATTTTCTAAAAATAGATTTTTGTGTCGTTTCCTTTCCAAAACCAAACCTTAAAAGTTTGCTTAATTTTATGAGGAAAGATATTCAGAGTAACAAACAGGTTAGATCGCAGGCCAGTCGCCAATTTACTTGGCGGCTGGCCTGGATCTAACCTGTTTGCATTAGCATGTTGTCGGTTCCAGAATTAAAGGGGTTAAAAGGAAGCTTTCTTGTTATATGCTGAAGATACACAACTGTGCTATGATATTGGGAAATACAAACCTGTGGTATTATTAATTCATGATCCAATTACATCCTACAAGAGACAATATCTCAATCTTCCGACGTCATATGAGAAAATCATGCATCAATGTTTATGCGAAAAGTTATTGGAACACCAACAACACAAACATGATTGAACAAAGCTTTCATAAAAAATGTCAATGCTTTCATAAAATAAGTGAAAGATGTTTTATTGTCATAGCAAAAAAGTGGTACCGACACGATCAGAAATTTCTTCGTCGAGCTTAACCCTTTCCCAAACAATAACGTCATTTGACCACTTTGTTGCAGACGACTTTAGAAAACCTTGTGGGAAAAGGAGAAATTGCTCGTAACGAGCAATTTTTGTTTTTCCCACAAGGTTTACTGCCCTATCAGAATATCATTTTCCAATTTCATCACATTTTGACATGTCGTCTGCAAACTCTTTCAATTTGGGACAGTCGAAAATTTGTTGTTTGGGAAAGGGTTAAACACACTTTTTCGCCAATGCTCATAATTAAACACAATATTACTGATGTTACGTGGTGGGCCTTGTGAGCATTATGTTACCGCGTTAGATAATCAGCAAAAGGAGTTCCAAAACCGTTATGATTTTGTCATGGTAAGCATGAACGGTCTTGTGTGATTAAAACCTGCCAAAAGACGTCAATCTGAAAACACATATCATATTTTTTCTTTCAAAAAGGCATCTATGATTCATCAAACATTTATAACAAAGTTTGCACATATCTGAAGTACTTGTTGCACTTTTCCGCCACAAAAACAAAAGAAAGCAGAGGATACACATACGCTTATTTAGAAAGCAATGCTATGAAGCCATGAAGTTGCTCAATTCGAAAGCAATCTTTAAAAGCCAAAGCTCTGATTTGTCAATAAATTACAAGCACCGCCCTTACATTGTCCAAGCAAACTAGTCTTTGAAAAATTCTTTTCATGGCCGGTAAGATCTCTAGAATAAAGAATATGTCAAACATTGACCAAGTGAATGCATCGTATTGGGTCCGTCAGATGTCTGTTTGCAAGACTAACCAAATTCCTAGAGAAGTACTGGTAAATATCGGGAAAAACCGTTATATAATTGAAAAATTTGTTAATATGACGTTGAACACCAAAGAGAATAGATCATTATCAGTCGTCTTGCATTTCATAAACGTTGGTATAGTACCAACGTATATGAAATACAAGACGACTGATAATGATCTATTCTCTATGGTGTTCAACGTCATATTAACATTTTTTTCAATTATATAACAGTTTGCAGTATTTTGATCGAATATTAACTCATAGAAGTTACAGAGATGTGCGTACTTGTTATGCATTGATACTAACAACCTAATTTCAAGGCAGTACATAACATAAACACTCGCAGTATCTCAGACGTGTATTTGCTTACGAAGACTGAAGATGTGTCCGAAATATTTATCTGCTAATACAATAGATTATGAATAGACGTATTACTCGATAATGTACCTGTTATGTCATTATTGTCTGTATAGCCGTTGATGAATATAGTCATTTAAATGTTTTCACGCCAATACTACGCATTGTTTCAACTAAGTCGGAAAATAATTCCCAAATGAATGGGGTCTAGACATTCACGTAACTCACGGGGAATCACTTGACCAATGTTTATGACCTTGTGTCCGAACAAGAATGTTTTTCCACCTTCTTTTGGCAGTAATAGCCACATTATGTTTCCGACATGAGTTGACCACCAACTTTCCAGTTTCCGTGGTATATGACTACCCATGCTTCAAAACGGAGTAACCTTTAACACTCCGCAGAGAAATCGAAGTCGAAGACCGTCTGTTTCGGACATGCGCGCCCGTCGTCTCCATTATTTTTACCAAGGCGCGGCCATCTTGTTCGGATATAAGATCGTCAATATTGGTCATTTGATTTTCTCGCCTGTTGCATTTCTTGACCAGACTTGAAAAGAATAATATTCATTCCGAACCACGGATGCATCCAAATAGCTACACGATAGATCGTTGGCGTCAAGTGAGGGACTTTCCTATAGCAATGACTTCATACATCGTAGGAAAGAGTATTGATCAAGCCAGGGTCCCAGACCTAAGACATCTATATTCAATGGCAAGTCACTTCAGAGACCTAACCTAGTACTGGTGGATCCAGGAAAGCCGTAAAATAAATAAAAATAATAACTCGGCGTTATCACAATAAACATCATCTGTATTCAAATCCGAACAACTGATATAGGGCTTTTTCCACAAGAACAGTAATGATTAGCTTTGGGAGACGTTTTAGGTCATAAGAAATAATGAAATTGATGTTAAACAAACCTCCTGTTTGAGGTGAATTCAAAAGATAAGCAAAATAAGAATTCGAAATGTTTTAGTTTAAGCCTATTTATCTTACATCGATTGTGATGGAATCTTTAAGCTTATTTAATTCATTCTCGCTGACTGCTTCCTGGATACTATATTGGTCCTCGCGCCGATTTGTTGGCTAGTCCCGGCAATTTCCGCCTCGCCAAACGGGGATCGAACCCCAGACCTTCAGTACAAGAGGCCGACGCTCTACCACTGTACCGATGTAACACAACTTAGCAAGGTTAACGTATGTGTTATGGAAACGGTGCTAGACTCCAATTCCATTCCGCCAAATGCAGGCGCTCGGAATCAATCTTTATTTTCTAGTTAACAGAAACCTCTCGGCAAATTACGGTTTGAAGAATTATTATGGTATTCGAGCCAGTGAAGTTCCCAGAAAGCCTCGAATAATTACGGATCATCGAATGAAAAACTGCACACGATGAATGAGCTGCGCCATTTCGCTGAAAAACGAAGTATCTTAGATTAAACCGTAATACTATTGAAACCCGACTACCTTTCTTTCAAGCGTAACTTCTTGATGTCAAAGTTTTAATGGTTTTTATTGAACTTGCTCCATCTTTATACAAAGGTTTCAATTGCCAAAAGGAAACCTTGGAGATTGGTCGATCAAGGTATATGTATGTGAAGGGTAAGTGCTTTCGGATTTGGGTGCGTAATTCAAACTCGAACCCTTTTCAAGAAATACCAAAATGCACAGAACAATAGAAGCATAAGGCCAAGACGGATTGTTGATTAAAACCAATTTGGACCCAGAATGATTCATGAATATCAAACTTTCGTCTCCACTTAGAAAATCGCTTGCACAATTTAGATACCCCAGCCAAAAGCTTAATATTGAACTGGGGGGGAGGGGGTATTTCCATATATACAAGGGATGTTTTATTTGTTTATATCACCTTTTGTTAAGACTGTAATGCACTCCTTCAAGATGCCGAATATCGTACTTCTTGTATGCTCAAGATTCGATGGTGTCATATTATATCAACTGGTACAATGAAATGCTGTAAAAGGGATTTGAACACGGGTATGTAAATTCATGTTCTGTACTCTATCCATGAGGCCAAGGAGGCCCCTTTGACATTCGAAAGTGTGCTGGTAAAACTAACCCGACACTGCCTTTAAAGAAGGCTTTTTCTACACCATATTAATCGTAGTTCATGGGCGGTCCCTTTAAATCAATATCGACTATCCTTTGATACTGTATGTCATTTATCGAGGGGTTTTTAATCCTCTTTGCCGGAATCGCAGCGTAAATGTACGAATCTCTCGTATTGAGATAGACGTGCGGTAATCTCTTTCATTAGGAGCTAGGTTCAATAGTGTATCCTAATATTCGCATTCCATCTTCAGTGGCTTCATCACATGTATATCTTAATTCGAATAGACGGGATATTGATAGCCTCTAGTTTTTTCGAACTAGCGGGTCGTTAAGGTTCTAACGAATATGTTTGTGAAGGGGGAATGAAATGAGATCTCTTTATTTGGAATCAATTCTATGCATTCCCTCATTTTCTTATAACCCATTTTTAACCAGTTCGTAAAACATTCTCACAATCGACTAAATGCAAAGGGAGTTGATGGAAATTCTATTGTGACGTTGATTGTGTAAATAAATGTACGCATAAGCCTTTTCATGGCCAGTTTAGAAACAGGGCTCCTGTTCAAGATGGATAATTAATCAAGCGAATACTTGATAAAGCTCTAACAATATTTTTCAAGAAAGTCATTTTTAGGGGAAGCAAGGGGGATCAATGATTTTATCGAACTTTGATTACTTTACAGCGACTTATCCATTGACGTTTAAACGAGATGCGATCTTTGGGAAAAACACTTTGAAGGAGAGATTTAAAGTTAACGTGTTTTGTCCTGTGTGGCCAAGTGCCTAACTGGGGGTCCTGTGTGGTCAAGTGCCTAACTGGGGGTCCTGTGTGGCCAAGTGCCTAACTGGGGGGTCGGTCCTGTGTGGCAAAGTGCCCCGCCTCTGGTTTCGTAGGAAAGGCATTTGGCAAGCCACCTCAGAGCTCTAGCCTGATTCTGTTGGGTCCATGAAAGCCTATACATAACTGAAGTGTTAATACGTCGTTAAACACCACATGTAAACAAAGAATATATTCCTAGTTGAAAATAGGATATCACACTATACACTGTTAAGACACAAAAGTACGAAAAGCAGCACAAATCTATTGGGGGTACATGTACAAACCTATCGCTAAACATGTATTTGTATTACTTAAGCTGCATGCAGCGATAACCGAGGTATTCCCAAAAGCTTTACTGCCCTATAGGTTATACATATTAAGATAAGCCTATCAAAACGTCAATTAAAGCCACATTCAATTACTCTTTGAATGTAGCATCTTTCTTCGATTCTGAGATACGTACGTCATGATCAAGCAAACCTATCGCACTTGCAAACGTCTGCAAATTATCTTCGAAAGTAGGAGGGTTAGTTGGAAAATACTACATTCTTTAGCAAAAAGGAATGCAAAGCTCTAGTTGATAACAGTCTCCAAAAAGGAATGCAAAGCTCCAGTTGATAAAAGTCTCCAAAAAGGAATGCAAAGCTCTAGTTAATAAAAGTCTCCAAAAAGGAATGCAAAGCTCCAGTTGATAAAAGTCTCCAAAAAGGAATGCAAAGCTCTAGTTAATAAAAGTCTCCAAAAAGGAATGCAAAGCTCAAGTTGATAAAAGTCTCCAAAAAGGAATGCAAAGCTCCAGTTGATAAAAGTCTCCAAAAAGGAATGCAAAGCTCAAGTTGATAAAAATCTCCTTTTCAGTCACAATCATTTCAATCACTTGTTGAAAACAAACCACGTCAACGAATGAGTATCAAGCTCAAATGTAACTGTTTCAGGTTAAGAAGATTATAAAAATCTGCATACAAAAGTTTGGAAGTGACGGTTACTTACAGATAGGTGTATAGCGTTTTTCTTAAAACTTCTGCTAAAATGAGGAAGGATAGAAACACCGTCTTTATTAACAAAATTCCTGAAATCCCTAGCTCAAATGCCACTAAGGAGGCTTTGTTTTCTGTTAATACATTGCTCATTAGATGATATTGGTCAAGTTTGAACCCCCATTTTTTATGCATTTTAAATTTGGTTTCTGCCAAATTTCGATGCAATGTCTTGGGCAAAGTTTGGACATCCATGTATCAGTGCTGATGTTGCCAAAAGAGTTCATAGACATAGTTATAATGATAAGAAAAAATGTCTCCATCGGTGGTAATACATATCCCCATTTCTCTCCTTCTCATGTGACGATTTTTAGTATCCACTAATTGATTCATGCACATCGTTATCAAGTTATGGATGTATTAACTCTATTTGCTATCATTAGCGCACAGAAATCAGCCCGAAGATAGGCCCATTGGGAATGAATGGAGAAGAAATCGATGGCGTATTTCAAAACCCCTCCGTCATTGAAATAAAAGTAACTCTTTAAAATCAATGCATTAACCCTTTTTCAAACAAAAAATATTCGACTCTCCCAAATTGAAAGAGTTTGCAGATGACATTTCAAATTGTGATAAAATTGGAAAATAATCTTTTGATAGGGCAGAAAACATTGGGGGGGAAAGAAAAAATTGCTTGTTACGAGCAATTTCTCCTTTTCCCACGTTGTTTTCTAAAGTCATCTGCAACAAAGTGGTCAAATGTCGTTATTGTTTGGGAAAGGGTTAAGCAATACATGTAAATAAGCGTGCTGATTGGTTTATTTGTCTGCACCTCAGCAACCGTTTTTCGGCGTTTTTTTACTCATTAACACTTACACTAAAATCAATCACGATTTAAAAATAAAAACAGAATCTGACGGCACACTGCTGTAAATTGTTAAATTAAATGTTCCAGAGACTGCATTGCATTGATTGCCAAAATGGCAAAGCTGCTGTTTTATTATTTTCACAAAAAGCGTTTAATTTCGAGCGAAATTCACGAAAACAAATGTTTAGATTGTTTGTTTCTTATAGTTTAGTACTCATGCAAACTAATTGAAAAACTACTGTTTACGATGAATCCTCTGTTCTGTATAATTTCTCTTTGATTTCAAAATGGTGGTCTTGCTTTATTGTACCTAGTCCCGAACTTATTCTTTAACAGTAAATGGATGGAGACACCCATTAATTATTTAAGCATCGATTCTTGATTTCACATTCTTGGAATCTCTCAAATTACATCAACTGTTTTAAAGAAAGTTCGGACGATGATTCTTTGTTTGCAACTCGTAGAATCTTTAGGTACAAAGCGAACCAACGTTTACGATTCGCTTCGCATTGAAAATATACAGAGTAACGTTTATTCATAAACGCGCTTTTTGATACAACAATACAGTTGAATGCGGTTAATTTGTCCATTTCATTAGTTGTCCGACCTACCTGAGGACTCATTTCAGAGCTGAAGAGAAAAATCAATTTTCTTACACTACCATCGACGTTAAAATGTGGTTTAATATTGAAATCTATAGGAAGCTGAGACCTCGAAAGACACAGGTGTATGATCTAATTAATATTAGAATTGAAATGGTATCAACAGAAATCGAAAGTTCATAAGCACTGTCTGTAAGGAACATTCCAAAGCAATGATGTCCTCCGGTCACGTGTCAATCACATGCGTTAGTTAGCAATAATGGAAAAGATACCCGCAAAAAAAGGAAAACCAAACAAACAAGTACAAGAAAGGTTGTCTGCCTTTTAGACGAAAGATCAACATTTGTCTGGTGCTCTCGGATATAAGGCCTGTCGAGATTGCGTGCTTACCACGACCCTTGCCACATTGTATACTAAATACAGCTTACAAGAATATATATAAATATACGCTTCCTTATCCGGTTGTATACTTATATGACTAGAGAAACGACTACTTAGGCTACGTGGGAGATTGTCTGTCTATTCCTTTGTTAATACTTTAACATATTTTTCCTACGAACAACAATTCGTTGTGGCTTTAATTTTTTATATAGGAATGGATAGTAATGGCACAAGGCATTGTGGTCTGCAGCGAGAGAAGAGAGTGAATTAATTCACGTAGATAATTCAATCTCTTCTGAGAGACAGTAATATCATAAGATTAATTTCAGGTCGGGTCTACAGAGTAATGAAAATGGGATACGCTGTCGTGGTCAGAGGAACGCCACAACAAAACACTTGGATAGTGTCCATTTCCAATAGTGTTGTCATTTCATGTTCTGATCTCGACATACTAAGACCCACCAATACCGATGTAACTTAGATTGAATCCGGCTCCCAGTGTTATCATTCAATAGTCTTTTCGTGACATCCACAGTTGTTTGCCAAATGAAAGGGCGTAACAGTGACAGTGCAACTTGGACATTGTCCATTTCGAATGGCGTTGTCATTCCTTGTTCTGATCTCAACGTACAAAGTTGTTGTAAAAACCAGGGTGTGACGTTGCCGATGCAACTTTGCCTTGGTCCAGCCTGAAAACATAACTGAGACCATAAACAGAAGGGATTAAAGCGAGTTCCCCACAATCCATGCCACTTGAACTTGACCCACTCCAAACAGTGTTGACACCCATGGTCTGATCTCAACACTGTCAAAACCAGCAGATACCAGAGTCAATGCAACTTGGCATTGGTCCATTCCTACACTGCATACATTCCATGATATGGTCTAAAGTAACACTGCCGAAGACAAAGACATGCCATGACAAGGACGGCAAGAGTGCACGACATGAATAAATTCAGTCCAAATAGAGTTCATTTAGATCTGAATGAAGGCAGTCTGATCTCAATCCATATTGATGATTTATGATGTTGAACACATGTAGGGGCATCGAAATTTTCAGGTTATGAACATACCCGAGTAGTAACGAATAAGCATGGTCTAGTTTTCAGATTACGAACATACCGGAGTAGTCACGATTGAGCATGGTCTAGTATTCAGGTTATGAACATACCCGAGTAGTAACGATTGAGCATGGTCTAGTTTTCAGGTTACGAACATACCCGATTAGTAGAGATTGCGCAAGGTCTATTTTTCAGGTTACGAACATACCTGAGTAGTAACGAGTAAGCATGGTCTAGTTTTCAGGTTAAGAATATACTTGAGTAGTAACGACTGAGCATGGTCTAGTTTTCAGGTTATGAACATACCCGAGTAGTAACGACTGAGCATGGTCTAGTTTCCAGGTTACGAACATACCGGAGTAGTCACGATTGAGCATGGTCTAGTTTTCAGGTTACGAACATACCGGAGTAGTCACGATTGAGCATGGTCTAGTTTTCAGGTTATGAACATACCCGAGTAGTAACAACTGAAGATGGTCTAGTTTTCAGGTTATGAACATACCCGAGTAGTAACGATTAAGCATGGTCTAGTTTTCAGGTTATGAACACTCCCGAAAAGTAACGACTGAGCATGGTCTACTTTTCAGGTTATGAACATTCCCGAAAAGTAACGACTGAGCATGGTCTACTTTTCAGGTTATGAACATAACGGAATAGTAATGACTGAGCATGGTCTAGTTTTCAGGTAATGAACATACCCGAGTAGTAACGATTGAGCATGGTCTCGTTTTCAGGTAATGAACATACCCGAGTAGTAACGATTGAGCATGGTCTAGTTTTCAGGTAATGAACCTACCCGAGTAGTAACGATCGAGCATGGTCTAGTTTTCAGCTAATGAACATACCCGAGTAGTGTAGTAACGACTGAGCATGGTGTAGTTTTCAGGTTATGAACATACCTGAGTAGTAACGATTTAGCATGGTCTCGTTTTCAGGTTATGAACGTACCCGAGTAGTAACAATTAAGCATGGTCTCGTTTTCAGGTTATGAACATACTCGAGTAGTAACGATTGAGCATGGTCTCCTTTTCAGGTTACGAACATACCCGAGTAGTAACGATTGAGCATGGTCTAATTTTCAGGTTATGAACATACCCGAGTAGTAACGAATAAGCATGGTCTAGTTTTCAGATTACGAACATACCGGAGTAGTCACGATTGAGCATGGTCTAGTATTCAGGTTATGAACATACCCGAGTAGTAACGATTGAGCATGGTCTAGTTTTCAGGTTACGAACATACCCGATTAGTAGAGATTGCGCAAGGTCTATTTTTCAGGTTACGAACATACCTGAGTAGTAACGAGTAAGCATGGTCTAGTTTTCAGGTTAAGAATATACTTGAGTAGTAACGACTGAGCATGGTCTAGTTTTCAGGTTATGAACATACCCGAGTAGTAACGACTGAGCATGGTCTAGTTTCCAGGTTACGAACATACCGGAGTAGTCACGATTGAGCATGGTCTAGTTTTCAGGTTACGAACATACCGGAGTAGTCACGATTGAGCATGGTCTAGTTTTCAGGTTATGAACATACCCGAGTAGTAACAACTGAAGATGGTCTAGTTTTCAGGTTATGAACATACCCGAGTAGTAACGATTAAGCATGGTCTAGTTTTCAGGTTATGAACATTCCCGAAAAGTAACGACTGAGCATGGTCTAGTTTTCAGGTCATGAACATTCCCGAAAAGTAACGACTGAGCATGGTCTACTTTTCAGGTTATGAACATAACGGAATAGTAATGACTGAGCATGGTCTAGTTTTCAGGTAATGAACATACCCGAGTAGTAACGACTGAGCATGGTCTAGTTTCCAGGTTACGAACATACCGGAGTAGTCACGATTGAGCATGGTCTAGTTTTCAGGTTACGAACATACCGGAGTAGTCACGATTGAGCATGGTCTAGTTTTCAGGTTATGAACATACCCGAGTAGTAACAACTGAAGATGGTCTAGTTTTCAGGTTATGAACATACCCGAGTAGTAACGGTTAAGCATGGTCTAGTTTTCAGGTTATAAACATTCCCGAAAAGTAACGACTGAGCATGGTCTAGTTTTCAGGTTATGAACATTCCCGAAAAGTAACGACTGAGCATGGTCTACTTTTCAGGTTATGAACATAACGGAATAGTAATGACTGAGCATGGTCTAGTTTTCAGGTAATGAACATACCCGAGTAGTAACGATTGAGCATGGTCTAGTTTTCAGGTAATGGCATGGTCTAGTTTTCAGGTAATGAACCTACCCGAGTAGTAACGATTGAGCATGGTCTAGTTTTCAGCTAATGAACATACCCGAGTAGTGTAGTAACGACTGAGCATGGTGTAGTTTTCAGGTTATGAACATACCTGAGTAGTAACGATTTAGCATGGTCTCGTTTTCAGGTTATGAACGTACCCGAGTAGTAACAATTAAGCATGGTCTTGTTTTCAGGTTATGAACATACTCGAGTAGTAACGATTGAGCATGGTCTCCTTTTCAGGTTACGAACATACCCGAGTAGTAACGATTGAGCATGGTCTAATTTTCAGGTTATGAACATACCCGAGTAGTAACGAATAAGCATGGTCTAGTTTTCAGATTACGAACATACCGGAGTAGTCACGATTGAGCATGGTCTAGTATTCAGGTTATGAACATACCCGAGTAGTAACGACTGAGCATGGTCTAGTTTTCAGGTCATGAACATTCCCGAAAAGTAACGACTGAGCATGGTCTACTTTTCAGGTTATGAACATAACGGAATAGTAATGATTGAGCATGGTCTAGTTTTCAGGTAATGAACATACCCGAGTAGTAACGACTGAGCATGGTCTAGTTTCCAGGTTACGAACATACCGGAGTAGTCACGATTGAGCATGGTCTAGTTTTCAGGTTACGAACATACCGGAGTAGTCACGATTGAGCATGGTCTAGTTTTCAGGTTATGAACATACCCGAGTAGTAACAACTGAAGATGGTCTAGTTTTCAGGTTATGAACATACCCGAGTAGTAACGGTTAAGCATGGTCTAGTTTTCAGGTTATAAACATTCCCGAAAAGTAACGACTGAGCATGGTCTAGTTTTCAGGTTATGAACATTCCCGAAAAGTAACGACTGAGCATGGTCTACTTTTCAGGTTATGAACATAACGGAATAGTAATGACTGAGCATGGTCTAGTTTTCAGGTAATGAACATACCCGAGTAGTAACGATTGAGCATGGTCTAGTTTTCAGGTAATGAACATATCCGAGTAGTAACGATTGAGCATGGTCTAGTTTTCAGGTAATGAACATACCCGAGTAGTAACGATTGAGCATGGTCTAGTTTTCAGGTAATGAACCTACCCGAGTAGTAACGATTGAGCATGGTCTAGTTTTCAGCTAATGAACATACCCGAGTAGTGTAGTAACGACTGAGCATGGTGTAGTTTTCAGGTTATGAACATACCTGAGTAGTAACGATTTAGCATGGTCTCGTTTTCAGGTTATGAACGTACCCGAGTAGTAACAATTAAGCATGGTCTTGTTTTCAGGTTATGAACATACTCGAGTAGTAACGATTGAGCATGGTCTCCTTTTCAGGTTACGAACATACCCGAGTAGTAACGATTGAGCATGGTCTAATTTTCAGGTTATGAACATACCCGAGTAGTAACGAATAAGCATGGTCTAGTTTTCAGATTACGAACATACCGGAGTAGTCACGATTGAGCATGGTCTAGTATTCAGGTTATGAACATACCCGAGTAGTAACGATTGAGCATGGTCTAGTTTTCAGGTTACGAACATACCCGATTAGTAGAGATTGCACCAGGTCTATTTTTCAGGTTACGAACATACCTGAGTAGTAACGAGTAAGCATGGTCTAGTTTTCAGGTTAAGAATATACTTGAGTAGTAACGACTGAGCATGGTCTAGTTTTCAGGTTATGAACATACCCGAGTAGTAACGACTGAGCATGGTCTAGTTTCCAGGTTACGAACATACCGGAGTAGTCACGATTGAGCATGGTCTAGTTTTCAGGTTACGAACATACCGGAGTAGTCACGATTGAGCATGGTCTAGTTTTCAGGTTATGAACATACCCGAGTAGTAACAACTGAAGATGGTCTAGTTTTCAGGTTATGAACATACCCGAGTAGTAACGATTAAGCATGGTCTAGTTTTCAGGTTATGAACATTCCCGAAAAGTAACGACTGAGCATGGTCTACTTTTCAGGTTATGAACATAACGGAATAGTAATGACTGAGCATGGTCTAGTTTCCAGGTTACGAACATACCGGAGTAGTCACGATTGAGCATGGTCTAGTTTTCAGGTTACGAACATACCGGAGTAGTCACGATTGAGCATGGTCTAGTTTTCAGGTTATGAACATACCCGAGTAGTAACGACTGAGGATGGTCTAGTTTTCAGGTTATGAACATACCCGAGTAGTAACGATTAAGCATGGTCTAGTTTTCAGGTTATGAACATTCCCGAAAAGTAACGACTGAGCATGGTCTACTTTTCAGGTTATGAACATAACGGAATAGTAATGACTGAGCATGGTCTAGTTTCCAGGTTACGAACATACCGGAGTAGTCACGATTGAGCATGGTCTAGTTTTCAGGTTACGAACATACCGGAGTAGTCACGATTGAGCATGGTCTAGTTTTCAGGTTATGAACATACCCGAGTAGTAATGATTAAGCATGGTCTAGTTTTCAGGTTATAAACATTCCCGAAAAGTAACGACTGAGCATGGTCTAGTTTTCAGGTTATGAACATTCCCGAAAAGTAACGACTGAGCATGGTCTACTTTTCAGGTTATGAACATAACGGAATAGTAATGACTGAGCATGGTCTAGTTTTCAGGTAATGAACATACCCGAGTAGTAACGATTGAGCATGGTCTCGTTTTCAGGTAATGAACATATCCGAGTAGTAACGATTGAGCATGGTCTAGTTTTCAGGTAATGAACCTACCCGAGTAGTAACGATTGAGCATGGTCTAGTTTTCAGGTAATGAACATACCCGAGTAGTGTAGTAACGACTGAGCATGGTGTAGTTTTCAGGTTATGAACATACCTGAGTAGTAACGATTTAGCATGGTCTCGTTTTCAGGTTATGAACGTACCCGAGTAGTAACGATTGAGCATGGTCTACTTTTCAGGTTATGAACATACCCGAGTAGTAACGATTGAGCATGGTCTAATTTTCAGGTTATGAACATACCCGAGTAGTAACGCTTGAGCATGGTCTAGTTTTCAGGTTATGAAGATACCCTAGTAGTAACGATTGCGCATGGTCTTGTTTTCAGGTTTTGAACATACCCGAGTAGTAACGACTGAGCATGGTGTAGTTTTCAGGTTATGAACATACCCGAGTAGTAACGATTGAGCATGGTCTAGTTTTCAGGTTATGAATATACCGGAGTAGTAACGATTAAGCATGGTCTAGTTTTCAGGTTATGAACACACCCGAGTAGTAACGGTTATGCATGTTCTAGTTTTCAGGTTATGAACATACCGGAGTAGTAACGATTAAGCATGGTCTAGTTTTCAGGTGATGAACATACCCGAGTAGTAACGATTAAGCATGGTTTAGTTTTCAGGTTATGAACATACCGGAGTAGTAACGATTGAGTATGGTTTAGTTTACAGGTTATGAACATACCCGAGTAGTAACGAGTGAGCATGGTGTAGTTTTCAGGTTATGAACATACCCGAGTAGTAACGATTGAGCATGGTCTAGTATTCAGGTTATGAAGATACCCGAAAAGTAACGACTGAACATGGTCTAGTTTTCAGGTTATGAACATACCCGAGTAGTAACGGTTATGCATGTTCTAGTTTTCAGGTTATGAACATACCGGAGTAGTAACGATTAAGCATGGTCTAGTTTTCAGGTTATGAACATACCCGAGTAGTAACGATTAAGCATGGTCTAGTTTTCAGGTTATGAACGTACCGGAGTAGTAACGATTAAGCATGGTCTAGTTTTCAGGTTATGAACATACAGGAGTAGTAACGATTAAGCATGGTCTAGTTTTCAGGTTATGAACTTACCCGAGTAGTAACGATTGAGGATGGTCTAGTTTTCAGGTTATGAACATACCGGAGTAGTAACGATTAAGCATGGTCTAGTTTTCAGGTTATGAACATACAGGAGTAGTAACGATTAAGCATGGTCTAGTTTTCAGGTTATGAACTTACCCGAGTAGTAACGATTGAGGATGGTCTAGTTTTCAGGTTATGAACATACCGGAGTAGTAACGATTGAGCATGGTCTAGTTTCCAGGTTATGAACATACCGGAGTAGTAACGAGTAAGCATGGTCTAGTTTCCAGGTTATGAACATACAGGAGTAGTAACGATTAAGCATGGTCTAGTTTTCAGGTTATGAACATACAGGAGTAGTAACGATTAAGCATGGTCTAGTTTTCAGGTTATGAACATACACGAGTGGTAACGATTAAGCATGGTCTAGTTTTCAGGTTATGAACATACAGGAGTAGTAACGATTAAGCATGGTCTAGTTTTCAGGTTATGAACATACACGAGTAGTAACGATTAAGCATGGTCTAGTTTTCAGGTTATGAACATACAGGAGTAGTAACGATTAAGCATGGTCTAGTTTTCAGGTTATGAACATACCCGAGTAGTAACGATTAATCATGGTCTAGTTTTCAGGTTATGAACATACCGGAGTAGTAACGATTAAGCATGGTCTAGTTTTCAGGTTGTGAACATACCGGAGTAGTAACGATTAAGCATGGTCTAATTTTCAGGTTATGAACATACCCGAGTAGTAACGAGTAAGCATGGTCTAGTTTTCAGGTTATGAACATACACGAGTAGTAACGATTAAGCATGGTCTAGTTTTCAGGTTATGAACATACCCGAGTAGTAACGACTGAGCATGGTCTGCTTTTCAGGTTATGAACATTCCCGAAAAGTAACGACTGAGCATGGTCTAGTTTTCAGGTAATGAACATACAGGAGTAGTAACGATTGAGTATGGTCTGGTTTTCAGGTTATGAACATACCCGAGTAGTAACGAGTAAGCATGGTCTAGTTTCCAGGTTATGAACATACAGGAGTAGTAACGATTAAGCATGGTCTAGTTTTCAGGTTATGAACACACCCGAGTAGTAACGAGTAAGCATGGTCTAGTTTCCAGGTTATGAACATACACGAGTAGTGACGATTAAGCATGGTCTAGTTTTCAGGTTACGAACATACCCGAGTAGTAACGAGTAAGCATGGTCTAGTTTCCAGGTTATGAACATACACGAGTAGTGACGATTAAGCATGGTCTAGTTTCCAGGTTATGAACATACAGGAGTAGTAACGATTGAGCATGGTCTGGTTTTCAGGTTATGAACATACCCGAGTAGTAACGAGTAAGCATGGTCTGGTTTCCAGGTTATGAACATACACGAGTAGTGACGATTAAGCATGGTCTAGTTTTCAGGTTACGAACATACCCGAGTAGTAACGATTGAGCATGGTCTAGTTTTCAGGTTACGAACATACACGAGTAGTAACGATTTAGCATGGTCTAGTTTTCAGGTTATGAACATTCCAGAGTAGTAACGATTGAGCATGGTCTAGTTTTCAGGTTATGAACATACCCGAGTAGTAACGATTGAGCATGGTCTAGTTTTCAGGTTACGAACATACACGAGTAGTAACGATATAGCATGGTCTAGTTTTCAGGTTACGAACATACCCGAGTAGTAACGATTAAGCATGGTGTAGTTTTCAGGTTATGAACATACAGGAGTAGTAACGATTAAGCATGGTCTAGTTTTCAGGTTATGAACATACAGGAGTAGTAACGATTAAGCATGGTCTAGTTTTCAGGTTATGAACATACCGGAGTAGTAACGATTACGCATGGTCTAGTTTTCAGGTTATGAACATACCCGAGTAGTAACGATTGAGCATGGTCTAGTTTTCAGGTTATGAACATACCCGATTAGTAACGACTGAGCATGGTGTAGTTTTCAGGTTATGAACATACCCGAGTAGTAACGATTAAGCATGGTCTAGTTTTCAGGTTATGAACATACCGGAGTAGTAACGATTGAGCATGGTCTAGGACCACCGAGAATAAATGTGCCAGACGGATATTCCTTTGTTGCGTGAGGTATAATCTTGTAAAGAGCTAATGTTTTTATTTCCTGCGTGTGAAGCCCTTTGACGTCTTTTATGGTCAACCAATCTTCTATATAGACTGTTAAGTCGGTAATTAACCGAGAAAGCGCTTCGGTTTGGCAACCCCTTCAATATAAAAAGCGATGAGAAATCTTATTTACATAGTCTTTGGCAAACTTAAGTTCAGAGAAGTTGTTACACATTTATACACGACATGTCAACGGCTAAAACACATATAAACCTATTAAGTGGACGTTTGTATTCCAGTACAATATTTGGAACCAATTGTTCTTGGGGTATTTTAGGTATCATTTCACCTATATTGCAATTTTTCTTGAATAGGTATTGCGTTATCAATACATTATATTTTTAATGCATTAGTCAATTTAAAAAGAAAGATGTGCTACATGTACTGAATTACATCGATTGGTCGAGTAAGACTTTACAGACTGCGTAAACACCGTGTTTTCTTATATGACCGCCATATCATATCTATTTTTATCCTTTATTAGATCGCTTTGTCACGCGCGTGAATGGTAATATAAATAGACTTGTTGTGATGCCTTCATATCGTCTGCCATATTTATATCTCAAGCTGTAATAAAGAAAAGGTCTCACCTTACAAGGTAAATATCACAGAGAGATCCAGTATTATGCTGACGAAGCAGAATCTTTTTTACGTTTTAACCAGCTTCCAAATATGAAATGATAACTGAAAAAACGGCTGTCTCTTTCTGAATGTACAGGTGCCATTATTTCAGAATAGACAGATGCGAACGTACAAGCCTAATTTCTCACTATGAAGCGTTGAAATTTACTTTATTTCCAAAATGGGGAATTAACTTGAGTCATAATAAAGTAAGTTCTCTATTTCACAATTATTCTTATAAGGACAGACTGACCCTTGGGCCACATTTGTTTCCACCCAGTATAATGACTATTGATATTATTCCTTAAGCATGTACCTTTCATTATTGTATTGCCTCTTTTTCTTGATTTAGAGCTATTGTGCAATCCTTGTTGATGGGTTGTTCTTACAGTACTTTACATTTTTCCTTAATCAATCGTAAATAAAGCGCTTTAATCAAAGACATAGATCTTTATTTTAACTAGTCGTCATCAACATGCCCGAAATACGTGTCGAATACACATAACATAGATTCAAAGGAAGATGTTTTGTATGCACCCTACATTTAATCGATTCATGATTGTATTTAGTTGGTATACACTTATTTATTTTACATAGATTGTGATGGAAGCCTGAAATTAATTGAAGTCTATCTCGATGGCTGCTTTCTGGATACTTAACAAGTACTCGCGCCGATTTGTGGGTTAGTTCCGGCAATCTTTCACATTTCCTTTTTGGACTCGAACCAGACACACTTGCAGCAAGAAACCGACGCTCTACCCCTGCACCGCTGTCGGCCAAATGATTATAGTTCTTCTGAATTTGGGTCAATCAGGGTATTTACCCTTTACCAAACGCCGAATTTTCGACTGTCCCAAATTGAAAGAGATTGCAGACGACATTTCAAAATGTCATGAAATCGAAAAACAGTCTTCTGATAGGGCAGAAAACATCGTGGGAAAAGGAGAAATTGCTCGTTACGAGCATTTTCTCTTTTCCCACAATGTTTAGCAGAGTCGTCTGCAACGAACTGGTCAAATGGCGTTATTGTTTGGTGATGGGTTAAAGTGTTATTGTGGGTAAGGACTAGGTGTTTAATCAGCAATTGTAACACGTACCGCCCCCTAGAGTGCCATCCGCGAATATACGGGAACTCACATCTGCTGCAGACGTCTTTATCAATTCCCCCATGTGGAGTTTTTGGAATGGTCCATATTGATGAAAACAGGAGACGATTGCTATAAATTAGAGGGGCAAATGCGGGACAGAAGGCTGAGTTCTGGACATGAGGGTCGTGTGATCGAATCCCGTGCGTTGCGGGTTCTACTTAGCAACTTCTCATTAATTGACATTTGGGACGAGTATTGTTTATTCATACAGAAAGCAGAAATGAGATTGATTAATCTAAATTGTAAGAACTTGCTTTACGAGCGATGTTAGGTTAACATTTTTAGACTAGTAACCTAGCTATCACTTATGAAAAGTACGTTATTTTCGTGAAACTGCTCTTAAACCAAATACCTAATTTGTTATTGGGTTTTTGCTTATACCCTGTTGAAATTCTAGTAAAGTGACTTTTCAGTTGAAGTTCCATAACAGGAAGAGATATATTGTAAAACACACACCTTGAGAGTTGAGAGAGTTCAGCTGTATGACACGTTTAGGTTAACAACTTTCCCAAATTGAGATGTTTCGTGAAACACAGCTTTGACCATTGATAATGCTATCAACAAAAAGTCAATGTCAAACCTTTATTTTTTAGAACCATTTTCCCAATATTGGGATTTCAACTTGGCCAAATAGAAACCATATCAGCCGACCACAAAATAGATAGAACGTATTTTTTCACTGTGAAAATGGACAGAATCCGCTGTAACAATAGAGTATATTGGTGGTTTGTAATGAACAATGCACCCTTTTGTCACAGTGAGTTTTAATGTATTCCACAACAGAAACGATAAAATAATGTACTATTGAGTAAAAGGTTTCTCCTGATTTCTTTTGTACCCATAGAAGTATCAATTGGTTGAATTGCCTTTATGATATACTGCAGTGTTAAGAGAAAGTACTCATGTACCAGGATACTTCATCATTTATAATCAACCAAAGATTTTTCTAGATCCTTAATTCTTGATTACGAAAAAACGTCGGTAAACGTCTAAAAAAACTCGAAGGACGAGTTGTACAACAAAATTGTAGGGTTCCTCAAACCGCATTAATTAAAGCTCGCCAATAGTACAGTCTGACCATTGGCGTTGAGCTAAGTAGATACTCCATGATGTGTTAAAACCTTTGTATTTGAGACTTTTGATTTTTCAGAATGATTCACTTGTACCTGTTATAGCAAAATGTTACATTAGTATCTTTGACATGATAAGAAACTAACACAGTTTAAGTCAATAAATGGACTTGAACCCTGAATCTTAATAAAAAAGGAAAGATATACGCGAAAACACACACAATCAAGATGTTTACCGAATTCTGAAAACAGCATTTAAATCCATTCGAAATACCGAAGGATTTGGTCATGGCTTCCAGTTGATAAAAGATAGGAGGGTAGCACGTTGTAATGACATCACGTCTATTTTCAGACAATATTCCGGCCAAAATCAATCGTAACATTTATTGTCATCGACCAATGGAAGATAACAAAACATTTTTGCTTTTAAAGTGAAACACTATATCTCCACCACTAAAATGAGGTAGATGCTCCTTTTTATCTTTACCAGTGACATCAAAAACTATAAATCAATAGCAAATATATCATATTTGTCTCAATAACAGTCAAGGAACGTACCCACTTCAACAAAACGAAGTAGATGCAGTATTGTAGCTTTACAGGGAAGATCATTGGAAACTGTTATTTGTGATTGGCAGATATCGCACCACTGATATCAGATTTGCCGCTAGATCGAGCCTCGTTTAACTTGTTCACGTGGAGCAGTTAATGCAATTTCCTTTTCCCATTCGGACGATTAAGCACCGTGTGGGATATACGAAGGCCGACCGGAAATACCCTAGGATACACCCATAGCCATTCTGAAACCATCTGGTATAGGATTTATCCAATGAAAACGCCTCTGATATAATAAGGAAGCCGCCATTTTTTGTGTGCAAGACTACCTCCGTAAAACCTTTGTTTTCAAATAAAACTGTGAACTGCAATATCTAAATAGTCATCTAATTTGATCTGGGACAAAGGCAGCTTTTAATTTCGCATCTATGCAGGATTGACATAAATAACTAATGGTTTAAGATGATGTCAGATGCATATATTGAAGTACTCGAAATGGACGCTCAAAGGAAACGTGTAATTGGCAGGGACGCATTACACAACAATGTGTACGTGTAATTGGCAGGGACGCATTACACAACAATGTGTACGTGTAATTGGCAGGGACGCATTACACAACAATGTGTTACCCTACACTTATGTACGAATTGTATTTCTCAGATCGCAGAAATACCCGAAAAGGTACGATTGATCCATCGCCCGATAATCCCACAATCCGGTGATAACTCATTCAAATGAGATTGCGGTTACGTGGCTGATCAGCGTACGGTAAATCTTGTTTTAAGCGACCATATTTTAAGGAGACAGAATCGGGGGGGGGGATATCAAGACACATACAAGTAATGGCTTGATACAGACATCAGTCGTTATGAAAGCTCCATTTGGAGTTTTCTGAAATACTTGCCTTCTATATCAAGATAACTTTACACTCAATTATTTGTTATACAAAACTTTTAAAAAAATCGCTTGAAACATGATTGACTGTGATTTAGGGTTATAAGAAATTCTCGTATTTTGCCAGGCTTTAATGCTCTCACAGTTTGTGATGTTGATAGTTCCTGGCAGTAGGTTTGGGCATTTGTGACCAATAAAAGTGATGTTTATATATCCGATCAATTTGGACACATCCTTCCTACACGGTTGTTTAAGTGAAGAACCACTTTGCTGCAGGATCATAAGAACAACTGAAACAGACGGATAAACTTGCCAGAAAAACGATTTAGAATTTTGTCACGATGGTTCCCAACCAAGAATATAATGAAATAAGTAGTTCTCTTTCCCGTTGGTTTATTTTCTTTGTTCCGTGCTATAACTTTAAGCTTGGACCACTTACAAACTCCCTACTATCGTAAGGGTTTGACGGTCAAACAAACTGATAACTGATGTGAAGATGCAATAAATAGAAAGCACCTTTCAGTACATTGAAATCCCATTTACTCGTATGGTTCGGGCAATTTTGAAGATTGCGATATAAAAACTATAACGTAGCGACCTTTTCGTTAATATGAAATGGATACGACATCTTTGGTCTTCCTTCAGCTTATTTGTATTGGCATCGGACGAGGGTAGATATTACATTATCAATGATTGGCGGCTTTCACAAAAGGTTCTGTCATATTACACATGGCTCATTTTCTAGTTAAATTGCACATCTTTGCTAGTATGAAGGCAGACCCAACCAATTTAATATATTAAAAGCACGTTTATATATTCTCAATAGTAGTAACGGCTTTGTTAGACTTGCCATCCGCAACAAGCCTGAACTAGACGGAAAACCTTACTAACCCTACTAGGTATATTCTTACATTATAACATGTTCTAGATCAGTAACTGCCGGATGTCTGCAAGAGATATGTTTCAAAACATTTGAGTCGACCCTCGAATGAAGAAACATATCTAGAACAATTGTCAATGGCAGAGCAATGCGATCATTTCACGATGGATGATTAAATAGACCCGGTTTATTTGTTATATCAAACGACATAACGATCGAGGTATCTTTCCGTATGGGAAGAACATATCGATATATAGATTACAGTACTCCGTTGGCCAGTGAAGATAGTTACTTACGCATGGTCCTTTTACATAACAGTTCGGAACTTCGCAGCTTTCGCCCAAATTAAAGAAATCTGAACTCATCGGGTTCATCAAATGAAGACACAACTGATAAAATATGGAAGCTGCCACATTTGCTTTTTGATAGATTACTTTTATCGTACTTTTGTTTAAGTACAGATCTTAAATGTAACATCTAAATAGTCATTCAGTTTAATTAATGAAACAAGTATTTATCACAACTTATAGTTTAAGTATTATTTATGAGTTACCTATCAAAAGTAATGATTTAAAATGATGTTAACGTGTCCAAATACATTGATCTACTCAACGGGGACGCTATCAGGAAATGTGTTATTAGTCGAGGGCACAACTTTCCAAATGTGTAAACCGTCATTTATGTACGAAGTGAATTTCTCAACTCACAGAAATACCCGGGTAATTACGGTTTGTGTTAAAGGGTACAGTGTTACATGTTCTAGATCAGAAATTGACGGCTTATTCAAGGGGACGCCTTTCAAAACGTTTAAAGGCACATCAAAGGAGAGCAGTACAAATAAATTACTGAAAAAATATATGGAGTTCTTTTATAATGTTCATAAAAGTCATGAGAATTAGTTTAGAAATGCATTGAGACCATATTAAATAGACTCATTTAAAACAAGTTATTTTGTGCTTGAAATATAGTTGTCTCCAATTCTTTCATGTTTATCAACAACCTGTTTGTTGACATATTCAAAATAACGAATTCTGATTGGTCGGTTTAAAAATATATGCATCAACTGTCAAGGTCAGAGGTGAAGAATCAGGAAATCTGAATCATAAAACTTGCTAACCTGGGTTATTTCTGGTTTACTTTCACATTTAAGTTGTACTGATGGTGTTTTCTGGTGATAACTATTTGAATCTGTCCAAACGTTTACCAAATAATGTAGTTTGATATATCATTAATCTCCTTTAATGGGCCTTTAAGTCGACCCTCGAATAAAGAAACATATCTGGACCAATTGTCAATGACAGAGCAATGTAATCATTTCACGGTGAATGGTTAGATAGACCCGGTTTAGTTGTTATATCAAATGACATAACGATCGAGGTCTTTTTTCCGCATGGGAAGAACATATCGATATATAGATTACAGTACTCCGTTGGCCAGTGAAAATAGTTGAATAACTCACTAGCGAATGGTAGTTTTGCGTTACAATTCAGAACCTTTCGGCTATGGCCTGATCTTTAGTGATGACGGTATGGTAGGCGTGGATAAGTGGTCAGTCTTTCTCTATGTCAGACAAAGGCACGTACAGGTTGTACCGTATTTTCACGGTGAAAAAGAAAAAGACTATTGGCTAACGGAAAGTCGACGTTTGTTCCTAGACGCTTAAAATACGAAAGTTTGTTAAATATCCTTAGTGAATCCACAATAGTGTAGTGACTAGCGTCATTTTTTTTTTTGAGATCGAATAACCAAATTTCTGTTCCAGAAATAGACATATATCACTGAACCGTGCCCTAGTACAATTCAGAAAAGATAAACCAAATCATTGATAATGATAACCAGAGGAAATTAATACTGAGATAGTTAAAAGGCTTTTCTGAAACCCTCTCAGCTATCCCACATTTCCAAGACCGGAATCTAAGCATATGTATAGCCAATGCGGAGTTAAATATTGTCTAACAAGGTAATTTGGAATAGCTCATTTACACACAAATTACGTCTTGGACAATTCTCGAACCCGAAGTCCTCCACCCATGAGGCAAAAAGAGTCAATTATGGTGGCGGTGTATTTTGAGAGTCTAATCTCTTTGAACGAGCCAGTAGAATCTCGAATGACCCAGTTTAACAGTAGTGAGTCTCAATACTGTTGGCCATTGACCCTCGTACAGCTCTCTTCGTTATCTTAATAGATGCACGCTCGTAGAAAATAATGAGCATTTGTCTCTCTTCCTCCATATAACTCAATCCGTGGTATGTGATAAAGGGGCTTTAGCCTAGCCTTCTTCGGATTAGAATTTTGATAATGTATCAATATAGACTCGGGGCTTTTAGACGTATTTAAGAATAATTAGCTCATGTTAAAGACCTTACTGTATATCATATGCTTTTGAAGTGTGTAATTCAATTGATCGCACTTGTAAATTGTATTTAAGACTTAACTGAAAAAATATCTGGATCTTTTCTCGTTGTATCGCTGGGCCTCTTCGGAATAGAATGTTAATATGTATTAATACAGATTCGGAGCTTTTATATATAATCACCCGTAAAATGCTGGGCAATTTTCGAAAAAATAGAACTTTGAGGCGTCTGCTGTCCAAGCTTTAAATATCTGCCTAACTAATATAAAGAAAGATTCTTAAATAAGCAAACAGGTAAGATAACAGGCCGGCCGCCAATTTACTTGGCGGCTGGCCTGGATCTAATCTGTTTGCATAAGCATGAAGTTGGTCCCAGCACTATAATGGCTAAAGATTGATAAGCTCATGTTATAGATCCAATTGTGCACCATCTGCTTTTGCAGCGTGTAATCTAGTTGATGCACTTGTTATTTGTATTTAAGACTTAACTGAACATATTCCATGGGGAAACGAATATCCTTTGTTGTATTCCCTGCGTTTCTGTTATCATCATAGATTGCAGAGCAATATTTTGATGTTGTTTTCCTTTCACGAATAATCTATAGATGACAACCGGTAAGCGTACATGTTTATTACGTATACCGTATTAACAGTACGGGATACAAAGGTTTACCTCAGTACCAGTCCAGGATTTAACCCATAACATTTTCGTATAGCTCGACCATATATGCATATATAATCTTTATTAATGTCTCATCCATATACATATACATTTCTATACATATAAAAGCATATACGTAGCATAAAAACATTAAAATATATGCATATGGCCATTCAATTTTGAATTATAAGAGACAATTATTAACATAAAACATTCATTACAAATAAATGATAATTACAACGTAAAATCAAGATTGAGTTACTAATACTTTTATAATGCATGAACGATTTGTTTATTCAAAACAGCCAAACAAGACTCGGTTTTGTTTTAGATTCATATGTATGCAGATGGGTTTATAAGATATTGGCTTAATGATATCAAGTATTACCTCGATATATTCATATTTTGCTTCGTTTACATATTTTTGTTTTTCATTAACTTACAATTGTCTCCAATCATTTTCTATACTGCTCTCAAAAGATTATTACTCACAGTTTGTATAATTATGAGGTTGATTAAAACGTTTTTTGTTCGAAAAATAAACACCAGTATATACATTACAAACGAGTTAGTGAAACGGATCTGAGCGGAAGCTTAAAGCTTATGAAGGAGGTAAGGGAACTTATCTGTGAAAGCATTGTTACATGCTCAATAAAACTGAAAGACTGCCTTAAATTGTCATAACTAATGACTTTCCCTAAGAATAAAGAATTGAATTGATCCATGTAAAAATCCTCTCAAATATAGGATCTTATTCTGGTAAACAGTTCTACACTGGAATGAAAGTCTTAAGCGCATGTTGTCAGTTTAGAATCTGTCAAGAAAGCAGAATGGAATCAATAAACTAAGACATGGCATAATACTTCCGTGTCACGGTATTCCTAACGATGTTATAACAAAAATACATTGTTTGCGAAATTCAGCATCCTTCTCTTCACATGTACCAGTAGTTTACTGAATTAAAATACAACTCTCCAACAAACATTCATTTGTTTTGTAATAATAGTATCCCTGGTGATGGAGAGAATCCTTGGTGATGTAGAGAAGCGAAATGTTCAACAGAATATGATAATCGAAAGTCACGTGCTTGGATAGACCAACCAGTCCTTATCAATTTGGTTGTGTATTTCCGTGCGATTATACAATCTAGATGGAGCTTAGTTATCATATTTTCCTTTACGATACACACTTATTGGGTATAGCCAACTAAGGAAAGAATGTGCATGATCTGTCATTGTGAAACCCATTCTTCTCTCGAGCCGTCTTCGATTCATGTATACAGAGGTCGGTGCTGGAACTGTTTGGTTTGATGCAAATAGTTCCGGTCCCGATCGATGTTTACCGAGTATAACCGAAGAAATGCGACGAAATAATTAGCTTCAAAATTGATTATGGGCATTCTACTTTAGGAATATCATTTTCGAGTTAAAGTGCTGTCAAAGAAAAGACTCTACGTGTACCGATGTTAATAAGCTCTCTGCGTACTGGACATTGATTAAAACTATTTTTCTCTGTTATACCTGGTTGAAACATTTGCACTTAGTAATACAGACTCGAACACAATTTACTCAATGCATATGCGTTACATTTGAGACTTAACGCATTTAGTCGATGTGTCATGGTTAATTAGGTTCAGAAAACGCATTGCAGGCTTTAACGAATTGATACTGGCATCGTGTTGGTCCACATACGGTCAGTAATATACCAACTTCAGTGAAAACTGACCAATTTAAATTCAAAACAAATCAATCTGATTTATCCTGGCAAATAGGTCTTTGTAGTGTCAATAGTTCTATCCTTGAAGAGTCGATTGTTATAAAAAAAAACAGGATGCGTGAGTGTCATTTTTGGTTAATGACATGGTATGCACGTACCAATGGTAAAATAGCTTTAATACTTCTGAATATATAAAATCACTGTGATATCGCAATAGCGTAATCTAGCCATTGAGATGGACGAAGAACGTTTATGTTTCATTTGAGACTAAATGACATGTGGTTCTTATACGAAAAACAGATATTGCCCAAACAGAGTCAAACCAAAACATTTCTTCTAGTTAGCTTCTACCCATCTGTAAACCATCTTCTGTGGATGCGACAAAAATTACTTTCGATATATGGGAACCAAAAACCACTCGGAGAAAGTTATCCGCCACATTATCTAGCAAACTAGTCCGCCAAGATACCATTTTCTGACACTCGACGGAGTTTCGCTTCTTGAACACAACTATGGAGTTCTTTGAGTTACTGATATCAAGAAGGTTTTTTTTAGTAACTTATATCAAACCAGTTATAGTTGAATATTCCTGCTGTGGATTTTGGTACATTTTGTCGTTTCGTGGTTGTGCCCATATTTCATTTCTGATTAAGCATTGTCTTTAATTGATATCAAAGTAACATCTGAAGGAGTCTCTCCAATGAATTTACTGTTATTGATTTAAAATCTCCTCCTTGTCTCGTTACTATGACAGAAACAAGATTTGTATCTTTTATTACAGGCATTGTTATATGCATGCTTTTCTTAAACATGTATCAATCATGCACATGCTATTGATTTGTGTTTCGTTCCCTTGAATGAAAATGAAGAACATATAATTGCTGTCTTGGAATGCGAAAGATCATTTACCCCATAAGGCATTTAAGTTGTATCCGGCAATCTGTATATCAAAGTCAACAGAAATTGAAAAAATGAAAGGTTTTCGATGAACAGTATTTTACATCCTTTGTTAGTTAAAGCGCCAGTCTCATGCAACGTTATGAAAGAAGCATTTTGAGCATTTTGTTTCTACCAAATCGGACACAATTAAAAAATTGTCTTCCCTTTTTGTTTCCTTTGATAAACGTAACACTGGTTTATAAATTCATATTGTAATTGCCGTATGCTACTAGATCTTCAGCACCAACGTGTGTAGTAAAAGAGGATAGCTAGGTGGTTTTATATAGGGCGAACAGATTAATATAACTCCCAGGCAACTCCCACTTACTCCTTGCATGTCGTGTGTCTATACTTAGAATCACTAGACATAAATAATGGAAGAGATGATGTTCAGTTGCTCGATGCAAAACCGTATTATTATTGTTTTGCTTTTGTTTCAAAACTGGCGTCTGTTCTTAACCCTTTCCCAAACAACGAATTTTTGACTGTCCCAAATTGAAAGAGTTTGCAGACGACATTTCAAAATGTGATGAAATTGGAAAATGATATTTTGATAGGGCAAAAAACATTGTGAAAAAAGGGAAAATTGATCATTACCAGCAATTGGTCCTTTTCTCAAAATGTTTTCTAGAGTCGTCTGCAACAACGTGGTCAAATGTCGTTTCTATGCTATTGTCATTCTGTGAGAAGGCATCGCCTCTTTTATGGTTACTGTAGATAAATGCCACCTGAGATGATATGGACGTATGTTTTATAAGCCTTTGAATAAACACTGAATGTACCGTGTTTACAATAAATCCATTTAATGCGCGTATTTCTTTTCATATACCTTTTCATTTCCAATGGGATTATATTAGAGTAAAATCATATGTGTTTTTTTGAAGTTTTGAGACAGATCTATTTGAATATCATTGCGACAGCAGTGGAAATGACTAATTTGAGTATTTTTTCTTTCAATGTTGTTTACTTTGCTTTTCGTCATTACATAATATAGTATTTTTTCTTTCTATCAACGTCCGTAATCTAGGCCGATGGCCCCGATAACTACTCACACCTCTTCTGATCAATTTTTCGCATCGCCAGCAATTTTGAAAAGCACACGATAAAAGGCTAAATTGCTCAACCAGACCGTCTTTATCACATATACAAATGATAGAGATTTTTTTATCAATTTTATTTTCGGTATTTGTTAACGGCTGGTATTACTTCATTTCTTAATCAGGCACAGATTCCCATTTCGGAGCATTAGTCAAAGAAGGAAAATTGAAAGAGCGCACGAGAACCGTTCCTATCGGTTATTAGATAATGCGATAAGGTCAGGCTAATAGCTCGTCTGTTATATCATATTCATATTACCTGTACTTTTACAATTAAGCCACGTCATAGCAATTCGTTCCTTAGAAATATGCTTCAAGCCATTGTTGGTGAAATTGACTTTTTTTCCTCCGAGCTTGATACGTTAATTGTTTGCTTGATGGTTGGATGGTTGGTTTATAGTCTTATACAGTCCCTCCCCTACCCTACCCCACCCACACCATAATCAGTAAAGAGGAATGATACCACAAGATGTGACAGCAATACATAAAACATGTTGTGCGTACAAATATTAACTAACAATGAAAACAAAGACCGTTCGTCAATGATCTGAAATGCATATTAAATGATAAGGCATCCATGTAATCTTGAGATGTACACGTATTATTGATCAGATAAGACATTATTAATAATGTCCTCGTTGTATTTATTGTACATGTATCCAACAAATGATGTTCGTGCCCTGAAAGTACGTTTACAACCGATATATTTGAACAACCAGTCTTTGTCAATTCTACGATAAAGGTGATTTTTAGAAACTCTGAAACATAAACTCTCTGATGGCGCAGCAGCGCGTATGTTTTTAAAATGATAATCCGATAGCAAACTTGGTGGCAGCACAGCAATAACACCTAGTCTGAAATTGAGTACTTATGTACCTTCGTGCGAACCACCTTGTACCAAAGAAACCGCATAATCAGAAACAATCGTGCTGAAAGTTTGGTCGACAGATTGAATTATCTATGGATATCGAGTCCTTAACCCTTTACCAAAAGCCAAATTGTCGATTGTTCAAAATTGAAAGAGTTTGAAGACAACATTTCGAAATGTGATGAAATCTTTCGATAAGGCAGAAAGCATTTTGAGAAAAGGAGAAATTGCTCGTCATGAGCAATTTCTCCTTTTCTCAGAATGTTTTCCAGATTCATCTGCATCAAACTGATCAAATATTCTTTTGTTTGGTAACGGGTTAAAGGAGAATCCGATATTTATCTTGATGGCAGCCCAGCGATAACACCTAGTCTAGAATTGAGTACATACGTACCTTTGTGCGAACCACGTTGCACCAAAAAACCGCGCAAGCATAGAACACCGTGCTATGCTAATGGTCGACAGTTTGAAATACCTAAGAATCGCGAGTCCTACACCAAGGGATGATTCTCCTGTCGAACGTCATCTTGATGCCGGCATAGCAATAACACATTGTCTGGAATTGGATACGTACGTACCTTTGTGCGAACCACGCTGTACCAGAATACGCGCAAACAGAGAACATCGTGTTGTGATATTGGTCGACAAGATGAGTTTATCTATGACCATCGGGTCCTAAACCAAGGGGTAGCTTTTCTGTTAAAGATCGTTGTCGATGATCCAAAGTGGCATAGAAGTAAGCGAAAATACTCCTCTCACTTGTCACGTATTATTGATTTTAATCACAGCATATTTTATGTAATTCGATCGGATATCCCCTACATGGAAAATATGTCGCTGTCAAGACGGTGGAATGTTTAGAACAACATTGTTTTGATCTGCAATACATGATTAGTGATTTATCACTCGCTTTTAATTGTGACCAAGTGTTTGGCCATCTTTGGTATAGGTCACTGCAACAGGCTGGATTCATAATCACAACGTATACTCGTTGAAATGCGAAACTAGATGATATATATTCATATATCTTCAATAACGCGTTCAAAATTTGATATTTTTGTTACATTGACATTTACATCGTTGGTTACAGGAAAGTTCTGGTCACTGAAATATCAAACCATATACCAGTACTCGCGTGGTATATCTGTATGGTCAAGTATGCTGTATGAATAGAAATGTCACAAATAAGCGATGATTTCAATTCAAAGCACCAACATTACGGGATTAAAGTTACATAATATTCCGAATATAATCATAGTTAGTTTTATGTGAGATTTCAGAGAATGCTAGAATAAGAATCCGTTTATAAATATCACAGTTATCCCCAGCTAAGTGGGTTCAAAGTGTTTATCAAGAGTGGCTACTTGAACGGACACTTATATATATATTACATAACTTCGAGAGAGCCATTAGGGCAAAGCAATTCGCCAATGGAATGCCAAACGTTTTTTCCTCGTTTGTCTTTTGTATCTCATTTGTTCAAAGCAGATACCAAGCGTTTCATCTTGAACCCTTACTAAACAGTACCCAACTTTCGCGTTTCTGATATACATAGATATATTAAATGTGCTTGTTCACAAAAGAAAGTGAAGATTTGAAAGTCGGAAAAATATCGTTGAAATAATACAATTTTTGGAAGTAATTTCAGTGCGTATCATATGGCAATACAGATTTAATTTTAAAAAATAAATTGGTCTTTTACTCTCAAATTCCCTCACATCTTCGAACAAGCACCTTTGACAAACACTTATGACAAAGGGATAAATTGCTCACTTTATTGAACAATTTATCCCTAATCACGGTGGTTAACCACAATATAATAAAGGAAGGAATGGTTCGCATGCCTTTTTTTCGTCTGCTGTTAATTTTAATTCGAACCGTTGTTAAGTTTTCCCTTCGGGGAATCGGCTAAAAGATACATTCCGGAAAGTTAACGTCAATGATACGCAACTGTTCCGTTAAGACCATGCATTTCGCGCGTAACACAATATGCTGTTTCGATTTTTCGTGTTTACTGACTAACGAGACACATGATACGTATTGTGAGTTGCCATTCGTTACAAGAAACACTCCTTCTTGGCAAATGATAATTCACATCACATGAATCGGCTAATACAACAAACATTGTCTTCCTACACCGATGAAAATTTACGCGTTCCGCCAAGGGACTACTTTATTTGTAAACGGTAATTGGAAAATACTTCCATGACTCATTAATTCAGATCTTCCTTTTTTTTAACCCGCCTACAAGCGCATGGGCAAGAAATGTCCTTAGATATTTAGAACTGAGAAACAACAAAGGACTGTGTGAACCTTATACGATATCGGATATCAGTCAAAAACGATAACATAAGACGATTGAAATTAGAAACAAAAAAGAAATGCGAAGGACACTGCCCTTTTCAGTTTGAGGCAATTGCCATTTCTATGAACCAGAATAGAGGCACAAACATAAAACGTGGCAAACCATAACCTTTCAAAATGCGGACTATCGATGTATTTCAATAGTGTAATGTGAACATCAAAAAGAAAACAGGTCTCGTATTCTCTCAGGAAAACCATACAAATGTTCAACTCATCTTACCAAATGTAAAGAAGTCGTTTTTCCTATAACACAGTACTGTTGGGTAATGAATCGTACAAATGTTCAACTCATCACACCAAATGTAAAGAAGTCGATTTTTCCTATAAAGCAGTACTGTTGAGTAATGAATCGTACAAATGTTCAACTCATCACACGAATTGTAAAGAAGTCGTATTTTCCTATAACGCAGTACTGTTGAGTAATGAATTGTACAAATTTTCAACTCATTACACGAATTGTAAAGAAGTCGTTTTTTCCTATAACACAGTACTGTTGGGTAATGAATCGTACACATGTTCAACTCATCACACCAATTGTAAAGAAGTCGTTTTTTCCTATAACGCAATACTGTTGGGTAATGAATTGTACAAATGTTCAACTCATCACACCAATTGTAAAGAAGTCGTTTTTTTTCCTATAACGCAGTACTGTTGGGTAATGAATCGTACAAATGTTCAACTCATCACAGCAATTGTAAAGAAGTCGTTTTTTTCCTATAACACAGTACTGTTGGGTAATGAATCGTACAAATGTTCAACTCATCACACCAATTGTAAAGAAGTCGTTTGTTCCTATAACGCAGTACTGTTGGGTAATGAATCGTACAAATGTTCAACTCATCACAGCAATTGTAAAGAAGTCGTTTTTTCCTATAACGCAGTACTGTTGGGAAATGAATCGTACAAATGTTCAACTCATTACACGCATTGTAAAGAAGTCGTTTTTTCCTATAACACAGTATGTTGGGTAATGAATCGTACAAATGTTCAACTCATCACAGCAATTGTAAAGAAGTCGTTTTTTCCTATAACGCAATACTGTTGGGTAATGAATCGTACAAATGTTCAACTCATCACACCAATTGTAAAGAAGTCGTTTTTTTCCCTATAACGAAGTACTGTTGGGTAATGAATCGTACAAATGTTCAACTCATCACAGCAATTGTAAGGAAGTCTTTTTTTCATATAACACAGTACTGTTGGGTAATGAATCGTACAAATGTTCAACTCATCACACCAATTGTAAAGAAGTCGTTTTTTCCTATATCGCAGTACTGTTGGGTAATGAATCGTACAAATGTTCAACTCATCACACCAATTGTAAAGAAGTCGTTTTTTCCTATAACGCAGTACTGTTGGGTAATGAATCTCACTAGTTGTTCTAATGCTTTTGATGTAAGCCATGGTGATTAGGATTATAAATTAATGCCGGCGTTTAATGTACTTTAGACCGATAGACGTTGGGAGCAAAGTTATCTTCCATAAATAAAACTAGAACTAGAATAGGATTACATGTTTTAATGATGTAAAACATCGTTTCGCCCAAAGACGAAACTATTTGATATCAAACATTGAGGGAACTAAATAGCGCTAGTGCGGTTATGATAGGTTATCCGGTGCGAAATTGTAAAGTAGATGTTGCAGAACTGACAACCTATTTGTCAAACACACTCGTTTCAATTCTCGAAGACAGACATTGGAGATGTGTATTCTTTCTCTTCGAAAATAAATCGGCGAGGGGAGTACAATTATGCAGCCGGATAAATAGTACAGTAGAATCTCGAGGTTCAATGGGCACCATGTTCGGCAAAGAGAGATTCGACGTATTAATGTTCGGAATGTAAAGACAACGACAAATTGAACAAATAAGGCCTCGTTTTCACTTCGACGTATAGAGTTCGACAATCAGAACTACGAGGAATAGATATTCCAATGTAAATAGTACTAAAGAAAACAAACGTGACCAGGGTACCATTCTACTAAACATTTTACGCTTAAGATTTGCGTAAGTCTAAATAAACAACAAGTCCTTTTATTTCAATATTTTGGCAAAGCAATATTGCAAAGTGACACATCATTGGAAGCGTCTCTCCGAGACGCTTCCAATGACGTGTCACGTAGCAATATTGTACTTTCATTGAAGATATTGTCCATGTTAATCAATTATGACTTACGCAAACTAGTTGTTTAGTAAAACGGGCCCCTTGGGCTCACTTCTCAATGAAAGTCGGTGGAGATGTTAACTCCTTTCTCTATGGCAAAAGCTCTGATACACTGCTTGGAGATCACAGAACTAAAGATGACAAAGATACCACAGTGCAAAAACGGCAGCAAGTACGACTAAAGGTACAATGACCGCGGCGAAATATTAGATTCACCGATGCAATAGCTTTATAAGACGACTCCATCGAATTTCGCTCAATAAACATTCGTCTACATGAAACGGAGACGTTGCTTTTATTTAGACTTCCCGTTCGTCTAAGATTTCATTTTTTCCGATACTGTTTTAAAGAAGAATACTGTATAAAACGATGCTGTTGTCACCGAAAACTTTATGATACCTTAGTTCACCATCTCTGCTACAGAAATCCGTGACGTCATAATGCCTTACTTCACATTTTCTACGTTGGCATTTTCTTTACAAACAACTGAGATAAAAAGATGAAATACTCATGATAAGTAATTTCTTACCTTGTTACGATGGTTCGAAATGTCAAATGCCAAAAGTTAATGTGTTTTTCGTTGTGTTGTTGTCGTTTGCTGTTGGTTTAATTTGTTCTAGAGATAAATCCCAGTTTTTTGCAATGGAAAATATGTGAAATAAGGGGTGGGCTATTAGCCATATATTGAAACTGTTGTCCCGGATTAAGCACTGTCTTCTGGTGCTTTCTTTGTAATAAAGCTGATACCATGATTGAAGTCAAGCACTTAACCCTTTCCCAAACAATAACGACAATTGACCACTTTGTTGCAGACGACTTTAGAAAACAATGTGGGAAAAGGAGAAATTGCTCGTAAAGAGCAATTTTTCCTTTCTCACAATGTTTTCGGCCCTATCATAAGATTATTTTCCAATGTCACCACCTTTTGAAATGTTGTCTGCAAACTCTTTCAATTTCGGACAGTCGAAAATTTGTTGTTTGAAAAAGGGTTAAAGAGAATTTTTAAATTAAAGGATTTGTTTGTATGTTCGTAGGGATTTTGCATCAAATCAACAGTACTTCATTTATATTTAGATAGACACCATAGAATAGACCCTACTTAACATTGCCTGGAAGAGCTGCTTAAGTCAGGAAGAACCATCGGCATTTCGTATGTAAGCTGAATAGAACCATCGGCATTTCGTATGTAAGCTGAATAGAACCATCGGCATTTCGCATATAAACTGAAAAGAATCATCCTCATTTCCTGTGTAAGCTGGATAGAGCCATCGGCATTTCCTGTGTCATTCTCATAGAGCCATCGGCATTTCCTGTGTCATTCTCATAGAGCCATCGGCATTTCCTGTGTCATTCTCATAGAGCCATCGGCATTTCCTGTGTCATTCTCATAGAGCCATCGGCATTTTATGTGTTAGCTGGTGTAAACTATCGGCTTTTCGTGTGTTAACTGGATAGAGCCATCGGCATTTTATGTGTAAGCTGGATAGAGCCATCGGCATTTCCTGTGTCATTCTCATAGAGCCATCGGCATTTCCTGTGTCATTCTCATAGAGCAATCGTCATTTCCTGTGTCATTCTCATAGAGCCATCAGCATTTTCTGTGTCATTCTCATAGAGCCATCGGCATTTCCTGTGTCATTCTCATAGAGCCATCGGCATTTCCTGTGTCATTCTCATAGAGCAATCGTCATTTCTTGTGTCATTCTCATAGAGCCATCGGCATTTCCTGTGTCATTCTCATAGAGCAATCGTCATTTCCTGTGTCATTCTCATAGAGCCATCGGCATTTCATGTGTCATTCTCATAGAGCCATCGGCATTTCCTGTGTCATTCTCATAGAGCCATCGGAATTTCATGTGTCATTCTCATAGAGCCATCGGCATTTAATGTGTAAGCAGCATAGAGCCATCGGCATTTCGTGTGTAAGCGCTTTAGAGCCATCGGCATTTCGTGTGTTAGCTGTTTAGAGCCATCGGCATTTCGTGTGAAAGCTGTATAGAGCCATCGGCATTTCCTGTGTTAGCTGGATAAAATTATCGGCATTTCGTTTGTAAGCCGGTTAGAGTTATCAGCATTGCCTGTGTAAGCTGGTAAGAAACCCGGCATGTTGTGTGCAAGCCAGATAGAACCATTGGTATTTCGTTTGTAATCATGGTAGAACCATCAGTATTTCATATGAAAGCCTGGTAAAACCATCGGTATTTCGCGGGACAGTTTCGTAGAACCATCGGCATTTCGTATGTCAGCTTGGTAAAACAATTTCCATTTTGTTTGTAAGCTCGATAGAACCATCGGCATTTTGTTTGTAATCTGTAGAACCATTTCTATTTCGTGTGTAAGCTGGGTAAAACTATTTCTATTTCGTGTGTAAGCTGGGTAGAATCATTTCTATTTCGTATTTAACCTGGGTAAAACCATTTCTATTTCGTGTGTAAGCTGGGTAAAACCATTTCTATTTCGTGTGTAAGCTGGGTAAAACCACTTCTATTTCATGTGTAAGCTGGGTAAAACCATTTCTATTTCGTGTGAAAGCTGGGTAAAACCATTTCTATTTCGTATAAAAGCTGGGTAGAACCATTTCAATTTCGCGTGTAAGCTGTGTAGAACCATTTCTATTTCGTGTGTAACCTGGGTAAAACCATTTCTATTTCGTGTGTAAGCTTGGTAAAACCATTTCTATTTCGTGTGAAAGCTGGGTAAAACTATTTCTATTTCGTGTGAAAGCTGGGTAAAACCATTTCTATTTCGTATAAAAGCTGGGTAAAACCATTTCTATTTCGTGTGTAAGCGTGGTAAAACCATTTCTATTTCGTGTGTAAGCTGGGTAGAACCATTTCTATTTCGTGTGTAAGCTGTGTAGAACCATTTCTATTTCGTGTGTTACCTGGGTAGAACCATTTCCATTTCGCGTGTAAGCTGTGTAGAACCATTTCTATTTCGTGTGTAACCTGGGTAAAACCATTTCTATTTCGTGTGTAACCTGGGTAAAACCATTTCTATTTCGTGTGTAAGCTTGGTAAAACCATTTCTATTTCGCGTGTAAGCTGTGTAGAACCATTTCTATTTCGTGTGTAACCTGGGTAGAACCATTTCCATTTCGCGTGTAAGCTGTGTAGAACCATTCTATTTCGTGTGTAACCTGGGTAAAACCATTTCTATTTCGTGTGTAAGCTGTGTAGAACCATTTCTATTTCGCGTGTAAGCTGTGTAGAACCATTTCTATTTCGTGTGTAATCTGGGTAGAACCATTTCCATTTCGCGTGTAAGCTGTGTAGAACCATTTCTATTTCGTGTGTAACCTGAGTAAAACCATTTCTATTTCGTGTGTAAGCATGGTAAAACCATTTCTATTTCGTGTGTAAGCTGTGTAGAACCATTTCTATTTCATGTGTAAGCTGTGTAGAACCATTAATATTTCGTGTGTAAGCTGTGTAGAACCATTTCTATTTCGTGTGTAACCTGGGTAAAACCATTTCTATTTCGTGTGTAAGCTGTGTAAAACCATTTCTATTTCGTGTGTAAGCTGTGTAGAACCATTAATATTTCGTGTGTAAGCTGTGTAGAACCATTTCTATTTCGTGTGTAACCTGGGTAAAACGATTTCTATTTCGTGTGTAAGCTGTGTAGAACCATTTTTATTTCATGTGTAAGCTGTGTAGAACCATTAATATTTCGTGTGTAAGCTGTGTAGAACCATTTCTATTTCGTGTGTAACCTGGGTAAAACCATTTCTATTTCGTGTGAAAGCTGTGTGGAACCATTTCCATTTCGTGTGAAAGCTGGTAAAACCATTGATATTTCGCGTGTAAGCTGTGTAGAACCATTTCTATTTCGTTTGTAACCTGGGTAAAACCATTTCTATTTCGTGTGAAAGCTGTGTAGAACCATTTCCATTTCGTGTGTAAGCTGTGTAGAACCATTTCTATTTCGTGTGTAACCTGGGTAAAACCATTTCTATTTCGCGTGTAAGCTGGGTAAAACCATTTCTATTTCGCGTGTAAGCTCGGTAAAACCATTTCCATTTCGTGTGTAAGCTGGGTAAAACCATTTCTATTTCGTAAGTAAGCTGGGTAAAACCATTTCTATTTCGTGTGTAAGCTGGGTAAAACCATTTCTATTTCGTGTGTAAGCTTGGTAAAACCATTTCTATTTCGTGTGTAAGCTGTGTAGAACCATTAATATTTCGTGTGTAAGCTGTGTAGAACCATTTCTATTTCGTGTGTAACCTGGGTAAAGCCATTTCTATTTCGTGTGTAAGCTGTGTAGAACCATTGATATTTCGCGTGTAAGCTGTGTAGAACCATTTCTATTTCGTGTGTAACCTGGGTAAAACCATTTCTATTTCGTGTGTAAGCTTGGTAAAACCATTTCTATTTCGTGTGTAACCTGGGTAAAACCATTTCTATTTCGTGTGTAAGCTGTGTAGAACCATTTCTATTTCATGTGAAAGCTGGGTAAAACCATTGATATTTCGCGTGTAAGCTGTGTAGAACCATTTCTTTTTCGTGTGTAACCTGGGTAAAACCATTTCTATTTCGTGTGTAAGCTTGGTAAAACCATTTCTATTTCGTGTGAAAGCTGTGTGGAACCATTTCCATTTCGTGTGAAAGCTGGTAGAACCATTGATATTTCGCGTGTAAGCTGTGTAGAACCATTTCTATTTCGTGTGTAACCTGGGTAAAACCATTTCTATTTCGTGTGAAAGCTGTGTAGAACCATTTCCATTTCGTGTGTAAGCTGGGTAGAACCATTTCTATTTCGCGTGTAAGCTGTGTAAAACCATTTCTATTTCGTGTGTTACCTGGGTAGAACCATTTCCATTTCGCGTGTAAGCTGTGTAGAACCATTTCTATTTCGTGTGTAACCTGGGTAAAACCATTTCTATTTCGTGTGTAAGCTTGGTAAAACCATTTCTATTTCGCGTGTAAGCTGTGTAGAACCATTTCTATTTCGTGTGTAACCTGGGTAGAACCATTTCCATTTCGCGTGTAAGCTGTGTAGAACCATTCTATTTCGTGTGTAACCTGGGTAAAACCATTTCTATTTCGTGTGTAAGCTGTGTATAACCATTTCTATTTCGCGTGTAAGCTGTGTAGAACCATTTCTATTTCGTGTGTAATCTGGGTAGAACCATTTCCATTTCGCGTGTAAGCTGTGTAGAACCATTTCTATTTCGTGTGTAACCTGAGTAAAACCATTTCTATTTCGTGTGTAAGCATGGTAAAACCATTTCTATTTCGTGTGTAAGCTGTGTAGAACCATTTCTATTTCATGTGTAAGCTGTGTAGAACCATTAATATTTCGTGTGTAAGCTGTGTAGAACCATTTCTATTTCGTGTGTAACCTGGGTAAAACCATTTCTATTTCGTGTGTAAGCTGTGTAGAACCATTTCTATTTCATGTGTAAGCTGTGTAGAACCATTAATATTTCGTGTGTAAGCTGTGTAGAACCATTTCTATTTCGTGTGTAACCTGGGTAAAACCATTTCTATTTCGTGTGAAAGCTGTGTGGAACCATTTCCATTTCGTGTGAAAGCTGGTAAAACCATTGATATTTCGCGTGTAAGCTGTGTAGAACCATTTCTATTTCGTTTGTAACCTGGGTAAAACCATTTCTATTTCGTGTGAAAGCTGTGTAGAACCATTTCCATTTCGTGTGTAAGCTGTGTAGAACCATTTCTATTTCGTGTGTAACCTGGGTAAAACCATTTCTATTTCGCGTGTAAGCTGGGTAAAACCATTTCTATTTCGCGTGTAAGCTCGGTAAAACCATTTCCATTTCGTGTGTAAGCTGGGTAAAACCATTTCTATTTCGTAAGTAAGCTGGGTAAAACCATTTCTATTTCGTGTGTAAGCTGGGTAAAACCATTTCTATTTCGTGTGTAAGCTTGGTAAAACCATTTCTATTTCGTGTGTAAGCTGTGTAGAACCATTAATATTTCGTGTGTAAGCTGTGTAGAACCATTTCTATTTCGTGTGTAACCTGGGTAAAGCCATTTCTATTTCGTGTGTAAGCTGTGTAGAACCATTGATATTTCGCGTGTAAGCTGTGTAGAACCATTTCTATTTCGTGTGTAACCTGGGTAAAACCATTTCTATTTCGTGTGTAAGCTTGGTAAAACCATTTCTATTTCGTGTGTAACCTGGGTAAAACCATTTCTATTTCGTGTGTAAGCTGGTAAAACCATGTGAAAGCTGGGTAAAACCATTGATATTTCGTGTGTAATTTCTTTTTCGTGTGTAACCTGGGTAAAACCATTTCTATTTCGTGTGTAAGCTTGGTAAAACCATTTCTATTTCGTGTGTAAGCTGTGTAGAACCATTAATATTTCGTGTGTAAGCTGTGTAGAACCATTTCTATTTCGTGTGTAACCTGGGTAAACCATTTCTATTTCGTGTGTAAGCTGTGTAGAACCATTGATATTTCGCGTGTAAGCTGTGTAGAACCATTTCTATTTCGTGTGTAACCTGGGTAAAACCATTTCTATTTCGTGTGTAAGCTTGGTAAAACCATTTCTATTTCGTGTGTAACCTGGGTAAAACCATTTCTATTTCGTGTGTAAGCTGTGTAGAACCATTTCTATTTCATGTGAAAGCTGGGTAAAACCATTGATATTTCGCGTGTAAGCTGTGTAGAACCATTTCTTTTTCGTGTGTAACCTGGGTAAAACCATTTCTATTTCGTGTGTAAGCTTGGTAAAACCATTTCTATTTCGTGTGAAAGCTGTGTGGAACCATTTCCATTTCGTGTGAAAGCTGGTAGAACCATTGATATTTCGCGTGTAAGCTTGTAGAACCATTTCTATTTCGTGTGTAACCTGGGTAAAACCATTTCTATTTCGTGTGAAAAGAACCATTTCCATTTCGTGTGTAAGCTGTGTAGAACCATTTCTATTTCGCTTGTAAGCTGGGTAAAACCATTTCTATTTCGCGTGTAAGCTGGGTAAAACCATTTCTATTTCGTGTGTAAGCTTGGTAAAACCATTTCTATTTCGTGTGTAAGCTGGGTAGAACCATTTCTATTTCGCGTGTAAGCTGGGTAAAACCATTTCTATTTCGTGTGTAAGCTTGGTAAAACCATTTTTATTTCGTGTGTAAACTGGGTAGAACCATTTCTATTTCGCGTGTAAGCTTGGTAAAACCATTTCTATTTCGTGTGTAAGCTTGGTAAAACCATTTCTATTTCGTGTGTAAGCTGGGTAAAACCATTTCTATTTCGCGTGTAAGCTGGGTAAAACCATTTCTATTTCGTGTGTAAGCTTGGTAAAACCATTTCTATTTCGTGTGTAAGCTGGGTAAAACCATTTCTATTTTGCGTGTAAGCTGGGTAAAACCATTTCTATTTCGTGTGTAAGCTTGGTAAAACCATTTCTATTTCGTGTGTAAGCTGTGTAGAACCATTAATATTTCGTGTGTAAGCTGGGTAGAACCATTTCTATTTCGTGTGTAACCTGGGTAAAACCATTTCTATTTCGTGTGTAAGCTGTGTAGAACCATTGATATTTCGCGTGTAAGCTGTGTAGAACCATTTCTATTTCGTGTGTAACCTGGGTAAAACCATTTCTATTTCGTGTGTAAGCTTGGTAAAACCATTTCTATTTCGTGTGTAACCTGGGTAAAACCATTTCTATTTCGTGTGTAAGCTGTGTAGAACCATTTCTATTTCATGTGAAAGCTGGGTAAAACCATTGATATTTCGCGTGTAAGCTGTGTAGAACCATTTCTTTTTCGTGTGTAACCTGGGTAAAACCATTTCTATTTCGTGTGTAAGCTTGGTAAAACCATTTCTATTTCGTGTGAAAGCTGTGTGGAACCATTTCCATTTCGTGTGAAAGCTGGTAGAACCATTGATATTTCGCGTGTAAGCTGTGTAGAACCATTTCTATTTCGTGTGTAACCTGGGTAAAACCATTTCTATTTCGTGTGAAAGCTGTGTAGAACCATTTCCATTTCGTGTGTAAGCTGTGTAGAACCATTTCTATTTCGCTTGTAAGCTGGGTAAAACCATTTCTATTTCGCGTGTAAGCTGGGTAAAACCATTTCTATTTCGTGTGTAAGCTTGGTAAAACCATTTCTATTTCGTGTGTAAGCTGGGTAGAACCATTTCTATTTCGCGTGTAAGCTTGGTAAAACCATTTCTATTTCGTGTGTAAGCTTGGTAAAACCATTTCTATTTCGTGTGTAAGCTGGGTCAAACCATTTCTATTTCGCGTGTAAGCTGGGTAAAACCATTTCTATTTCGTGTGTAAGCTTGGTAAAACCATTTCTATTTCGTGTGTAAGCTGGGTAAAACCATTTCTATTTCGCGTGTAAGCTGGGTAAAACCATTTCTATTTCGTGTGTAAGCTTGGTAAAACCATTTCAATTTCGTGTGTAAGCTGGGTAAAACCATTTCTATTTCGTAAGTAAGCTGGGTAAAACCATTTCTATTTCGCGTGTAAGCTGGGTAAAACCATTTCTATTTCGTGTGTAAGCTTGGTAAAACCATTTCTATTTCGTGTGTAAGCTGGGTAGAACCATTTCAATTTCGCGTGTAAGCTGGGTAAAACCATTTCTATTTCGTGTGTAAGCTTGGTAAAACCATTTCTATTTCGTGTGAAAGCTGGGTAGAACCATTTCTATTTCGTGTGAAAGCTGGGTAAAACCATTTCAATTTCGTGTGTAAGCTGGGTAAAACCATTTCTATTTCGTGTGTAAGCTGGGTAAAACCATTTCTATTTCGTGTGAAAGCTGGGTAAAACCATTTCAATTTCGTGTGTAAGCTGGGTAAAACCATTTCTATTTCGTAAGTAAGCTGGGTAAAACCATTTCTATTTCGCGTGTAAGCTGGGTAAAACCATTTCTATTTCGTGTGTAAGCTTGGTAAAACCATTTCTATTTCGTGTGTAAGCTGGGTAGAACCATTTCAATTTCGCGTGTAAGCTGTGTAGAACCATTTCTATTTCGTGTGTAAGCTGTGTAGAATCATGTCTATTTCGTGTGTAAGCTGGGTAAAACCATTTCTATTTCGTGTGAAAGCTGTGTAGAACCATTTCCATTTCGTGTGTAAGCTGTGTAGAATCATTTCTATTTCGTGTTTAAGCTGGGTAAAACCATTTCAATTATGTGAAAGTTGGGCAGAATCATCAGCATTTCGTGTGTCACATTCCATATGACAGCCGGGAACCTACCTCGTATACAATCCGAACTTCACGAAACCAGCTTCGTGATTGCAAATGTTATACTCTTTGTACTAGGCAATGGAGGTATCATTATTCAATCAGTAAGGGGAATATTAACCGCCTCCATTGTATTAATGTTGAAAACGGATATAAAGTTACAAAAAGAAACACGACAACAAGTCTATTGATGCTCATAAATAAGGAAAATCCAAAAGACAGTAATCTTAAAGAAAAGATTTTATTAAAATTGATTCGTTTACATTAAAATTGTGAGTATTTGTATATTTGATACAACACTTTTATGCAATATGTTACCAATCATCTCATCAAATTCTCATTTAAAATATCTGAAGCATTAGATATAATATTTAAGATATTACCATGACCGTTGCTGCAACTTATGAATCAGAAGGCGGATCTGTAATCAAGTTCTAAAACTTTTAGCTGAACCCATTGGCTGATTATGATTATTACTGTATTATGACTATGTTTGTTTTTGGCAATAAAATATGTTTCAAAATTAATAAAAGATAACCGCCATTCGGCTGTCTTGTTTTTGTTTTTCGATCTCAACATTGTATTGTTTGTTCTTGTCATAGTCATCTGAACGAGACGATTTTAATGCATTTCTACATAAAGTATGATGCAGGAAAACCAAAAGGCGTTCTAGTTATAAGAATGGTCAGTCTAAAGAAAGCTTTCACTGTTTTACCTTCACTTGTAACGTTAATGGTGTCGTGAAAGCAATCGGTAATTGTTGAGAAATGGCATACACTAGTACTCAATTTAATTCTTAACTCAATACATACTGCATCACGAAAACATAATATGTACAATGACTAGAAAATGTGTTTTAACAACTGTAACATGACGATTGTGAATTTAACAACTATTATTTAACAAATATATTAACATATACATAAAAACGTGAAAACAAAATAACACAATCATTTGATGCACTATTGAGGTTTCAAATACCGTACAATCTTATATTTGTACATGATTGTCTTACAAAATGACATGTTTTCGTCGAGACAATCCACCAAGCATACACAGTAGATTGATAACTTGTTAAATGGAAAAAAGAAATCCATACTTTGATTGATTAATAATCGGCCGGGGCATGTGATGACCGATTGAAAACAGCCAAGTTCCATCTCTGTAGCGCGAATACTTTAAATGTTATAACCTTCACACGGTTTAATCATCACATAGATTTAATAAAGCTTGATAAGCATTATGTCGAAAGCGTCGATAGATCAAATGATTAATCTTGAGAAGTCCGAAGAAAAAGATAAACATAGTCCTAATGGAACCTTTTCAATCAGAATTTGAGATAAATAACAGTGAACATAATGGCATTGTTTTCTGAAGGAAAGAAACCCATCCATATGAATGCACCTTCTCGGATAAACACAATGAATTATTGTAACACGTCTGTGTGCATGGATGTTGTGCAATAATACATTCTAAAACAGAATTGTTATTTGCTAAAGGTATAAATCTAAACAACTATTTGCATAGAAAATATCATCCTCTAACGGATTCGTTAAATATGTCGGGAAATGTTAATGTTCTAATGTGGGTTCTTCTGGAATGAATACAATAAATTGTGTAAAATGTGACGAATATTTCTGTATAGAGAAAAACATTGTTTATTAACATGAAGCATGTGAGTGGTTGCTTTATCCAAGTGTTGATACAAACATGTTGGGTTATTAATGTGCCATATACTGTTTTGATGTGAACATATATTCTAGCTTATCCTGTCACCAGTGTCATCTTGGGACCGATAACTAAGTGCCATATAACATATCCGGCACTTACCATATAACACATGCGCTTGACGAATTATGACGTCATAAGAACGGTATGACGTCATGTTAACATTCTTCTCTACTTGTTTTTCACGTGTTTTATTTACAGCTTGTTTGTTTCAAAGAATACATAAAGGTAACACGATAAATAGACTAGAAAGTTGGTGTCTTTGAATGGGAAAAGATATCGAGCTCGGCTTCGGATTATTAACCGTTTCGCCTTCGCCACATCGGATAATATTCCTAAGCCTTGTCCGATAGCATTTCAGATTCACGACACCAACCATCTATTCTCTATTTTTTGCGTAATAGACCCCGACGGAGCGAGTTTTATTCGTAACGTAGTGGCCATAACATGACTGTGCAGTTGACGTGGCTTGTATGGTAAACAAGTGTGCCCTTGCACCGGACCACAATGATGAACGTCAATCTGTACATAAACATTACTACATACAAGTATATACTGATATGTAACGCTTTGCATTTGACCTATGCTAAAGCTTTATCATACCTGTGTTCTAAGTACTGCATTATCTGGGTGATGTGAATAACGTGCCTAGCACTACATATGTAGAGGTGACATCAAGACATGTGTAAGTCCGTCAGGACAAGAACATGATGTTGTTTTGTAATTTTCTTTTTTGGATTTTGAATTATCATGAATTAAATTGGCTTTATTTTATCAATCCCTTTAATTCGTGTTTTCTGATGTGGCTACAATTACTAAGTGTTTAAGGAGAGAGCGAAGAAACAAGTCTAGAATGCATTAAAGGGTGTATATGCCTTTTTCACCTTTTGATACATGTGCTTTTGATTGTTGCTTTTAAGTGTGATATGAAGGTTTCAAACCGTTGTCTTAAGTATTTATAACTTTTTTTTTGGATTTACTCAAATATTCATTTTGTTCTATGCATTATAAAATCGTATAGCAATTTCATTATGACAACAGCCAAGTTCTGCGGAAAACATACTACTTTACCAACGGTTTAAATCACTTTTTTTTGTTCATAGATAACTTTTAAAAGCTTTTTGGGGATTGATATTTTAATAACTTGGACATTCTAAAGTGAAATTATTGTTGGTCTGCTATAAAACCATAACTGAACATACTCATCGATAATGTTGAACGTACTATCTCTGATAAAGTGTGACTAGAATGTATTATAACCCTTTCCCAAACAATAACGACATTTGACCACTTTGTTGCAGACGACTTTAGACAACATTGAGGGAAAGGGAGAAATTGCTCGTGACGAGCAATTTTTTCCTTTTCCCACAATGTTTTCTGCCCTATCAGAAGATTGTTTTCAAATTTCATCACATTTTGAAATGTCGTCTGCAAACTCCTTCAATTTGGGACAGTCGAAAATTTGTTGTTTGGGAAAGGTTTAATACAATCCTATTTTAATTATTCTACTTCTACTGTAGTTGTACTTGATCAACCTTACATTGTCATGTCAAACCTCACATGTGTTTTCTGAATGAAGTGGCTTAATGGTAAATGTTTCTTGTCTAGACAACTCTATTAAACACCAGAAACATGAAACAAAACAGAATAATTATTTGGTGAGGTAATTCGAACTTCTTTACGTATGGAATTAATGGATGAATAGTGCGTATTTTCAAAAGGCCTTTGATCCAAACACCCGACGGTTTGACCTTATTAGGAGCTTTAGAGAAGAGATGATAGACCATGTCTTACCAGCAACTGACCTAACTTTTCCTAAAAAAGAGAAATATTGTCATGCGATAAAGGAGGCAAACATTTTGAAGACTTGGCTTGCGTAGAAACATGAATTCCAGCGTCGAATATGTCTTAAACAGAACAGCGGGATTTGTAAACTTTAGAAGATTGAGAACAGACCAAGAACACACTTGTATGAGATTATTTCAAAATAAGAAGATATTATTTGCCCCATTCTGAAAACGTGATTCTATCTTTTGGTTCTAAACACTTTACCAAACAATAACGACTTTTAACCACTTTGTTTTGAGACGACTCAGGAAAACATAGTGGGAAAAGGACAAATTGCTCGTAACGAGCAATGTTTCCTTTTCCCACTATGTTTTCTGCCCCTCCAGAAGATAACTTTCCAATTTTATCACATATTGAAATGTCTTTTGGAATCTCTTTTAATTTGGCGTTTGGTAAACCGTATTTGCCCTTAGCGCATGCGTATTGACAGGAGTCCGTCAGATGTAATTTTGATCTAATGGAGTGCCTACACACAATCTGTCGACGGACTATAGGACCTCAATTAAGGGTTAATTATGTCCAGAAAAATATCCTCACACAATCATACTGACGGCTTATACGAGGAATTGGTTGTGTTGGGGCTTTTGCGCAATGTACGGACAACCTCATTTTAGTCACCATGTGATGGTCAGTTTATCTTTATATAGTACTGGTTACCGGTTTACCTAACGACTAACGGTAAGTCTTTGCGTAAGTAGGATCGGTGTATTTGGACATAACCTTAGATATACTTGCAAGTTGACATATCATTTGAAGTGTCTTGAAGAGACGCTTCAAGTGATGTGTTCATTTGCAATATTCCTTTGACCAATATTGAGATTAGAGGCAATGATGTTTTGAACTCATGCAATTGTATGCATCAAATGATAAGTTAAACGGTACTAAAGACTACAATATTCTTTCCAAGCCACTGAATGCTCTCGATAATACTGTAATTGATCAGAAGTGAAAGACGAATGAAACAAGTCTGTTTGACTTCTTTAAGCGTCGAGAATTGCTCGTGCCAGACCTTGAAATAAGGACTCTTAAATTACAAGCCGAACACCCTACCTATCTGTGTTATAGGATCAGACATTTTGATATGACAGAAAAAGATATTTGCAAATGGAATCATACACAAACCAATTTATGTCAGGGTTCCGTTTCACTAAATAGTTTACGCTAATTAAATTGCACAAGTTCAAAACAACATACGCTCTTTGTCTTATAATAGGCTAAGCGATATTGCATTGTTACACATCATTGGAATCGTCTATCAAAAACGTTTTGAACAAACAACATTTCCTCTTAATTAAGTAATGGTCTGAGTAAAATTTGTACGGTAACACCATTAGCAACGTCTTTCCGATGCGCTTCCAATGACGTGTCACATGACAATAATGTGTTTTTATGTAATTAAAAAATAGTCCATGTTTCGACTAACGCAATTATTTCTCTTAAGTCATTCAGTAAAACGGCAACCTGACCATATAGACAGTTATATGTACGCTTCTTCCACCATTTCAAAGTTTTTGAGCATTTCGTCGGTTAGATCCATGGAATCGTTTGATGTGCTGTCGTCCTGATAGTGCCGTAACAATGAATAAGGTCCAACATGCAGCAGGTTTGTATCGCTCTTAAACACGCCAATCTTCCGGACGAAAGGTCCGCGCTTTTTACCGTGACCCTGCTCATTCGGCTCCTGTTGGTAACTCTCCCCATCGTACTCTCCGACTGATCTGGATTTTATAACCTCCTTATGTCTGATCTGCGGCGCTGTGACGCTTGACTTTCGACGAGCGCCGTTGAGTTCTTTTGTGAGACACGAGTCGTCGATTTTGAAAGACGATGGTAAAACAACGAGGGGCTCGGTATTTCGCCTTGCCTCACTCCAGTCACTCGGTACATTATCCCAACTCAGACTTAACGTGCTCTCATCCGAGTCCATATTCTCTGAGTGTATTTGACAGAATTCGTTAACACTACACTTGCAGATCTTTTGAACTTCCGTATCTGTAAAGTCGGTATATAACATGCCATCGTCTTGCCGTTTAGGAATGCTTTGAGTATCGTTGTTGTTTGATATGAGTTGAATGTCAATGTCGCGATTTACGTCTATAATAGAATCATCAGAATCGCTGATATCAATATCTATTGCACACTCGCTTTCCGGTGATAAGGACACTGTTTCTTGAGTCTCACCATGACCATCATCAATGGTTGTTTCATTGCATTTCGATGCACTGTTTTTATCAGGTATTTCGTCGTTGTTTGATTCTCTGTGAACTAATACAGTTGTAATATGTTTATTGGCCTCAGGGTTTTCTATTGAACTACCAGGCTCGTTAATAGACAGTTTCCGCCTCGTGTCATTCGGCGAATCCTTAAATGCTGGGTTATCAACCCCACTGGAGTCGCACTGTAACTTGAAAACGTTTAAAGTCGGATCGCAGCTCCTTGATGTACGCTTGGAAGTTAATGAAGCCGCATGGTTTGCGTCGTACATCTCACTCAACTCGACGAAGCTATCCTTCCGCCTAATATTAGGTAAGGACGAAGTTTTCATCCAAGATTCGGGATCGAGGATTCGGCGTAATGCTGATCGCTTCAGTTTATTCTCCAAAACGCGTTCTGTTGGCTGACTTTCTTTGCTTGCCCGCCTGAAGCGTCTCTGTAAGTCTTGCGAGAGTCGGCGACCAAAAGACACTAGGCTGCCACTCTGTGACAATGATATGGAGAATCGATGTTTGCTTTTCTTGCGTTCGAGTTTCTTTAGGGGCACCTCGATGCCCCTGAAATAATTCTTCCTAAACTCTTCTATTATTTTATCGTACATCTTATCCTTATAATCGACGCCGGGTTTTAACTTCGGTTTTATGTTGTTAAGATACCGGTCTTTTATTTCACAGAACAGGACAATGGACATCATCATTCCGAAGAAACCCACCCCCATGCAGATTGGACCGATGTACACTAATATCCTTAACGGTCCTGGTTCGCCGAGGACACTTGGCACAGACGTTGGTTCGGTGGTGTCACTATGGAACGTGGTGTTGGGTGCGAGATGCCAAGGCAGCAAGATTGCTGGCTTATAGCCAATAATGGTCATCAGCACGCCACCCGTGACTATGAGTAGTCCGAGAAAGGAAATCAGAAAAGTTCGGATGCAGTACGGGGTCTGGAAAATGTCGTAGAGATGGAAGGGTCGCGCGGGCACTAGCGGTTTGTGCTTCGGCTTGTGTGAGTCACCGATGGTAACATGCGCGCGCGTGACATACACTGGCATGACGTCAACTCCGTCTCCTGCAACATGGTACAGTTAGCAATTCAAATACGCGGCAATGCCCGAAAACCATCACTTTTGGAACGTGTATGTGGTGTATTGTTTATCCTAAGCTCGAGGGTCAATGGCTTAATGCTGCCCTTTCGACCTCATTACCGAGTTCGGTTGTCATGATTTGCAGCATATTGCAGATGACATTGTATCCCCGATCTGACACACATATGGTTCTTTTCGTGAAACAGACACGTATAGCTGACAGAAACACTCCCTCTTGACTCAACGAGTTGAAATACACATCGGTTAATAACTCCTCATGTACTCCATTTATTTTACTTCCGAATGCAACACTATTATCTTATATCACAACATACACAAATGTTGGAAATTTGTATTCCTTCATTCATCAACGAATCATTCTGTTTTTAATATATTTTCTGCAGAATGTAACATATTCAAAGCTAAACACCACGTGTAATCCGGTATCCAAAACACATTTAGGCAATTACTTCATATCCATGATACAAACGCGAAGAACTCCTTCGCTCTTTATTTTGTAAATAAGATAAATCCTCTGTGACCCAAATATATCGCCAATACAGCGCATCAAATCTTATCTCCTTTATTTAATTCATTTAAAAGCTATAATCTCCTTATTTCTTTCACTGCCTGACAGCTATTGGTTTTCCCGTAGTACTGCTATTTCACGCACACACTTCTCTACACAGCCTAGCCTTCCGATCCCGGGTCCGCTAGACGCTCATTCAAAACAATTAATTGAATTTTTTCCGGGGCTACAGGATCAATGACTGGTACCACGTCTTTGATAAAAGGCTGGCTCCCCCTGTAAGTATATAGAAAATACTAATTAACACATACACGTTACCTTTATTTGAACCACGTTCTTGGTAAATAGGGTTTACATGTTCTTTTTTAGCCTTTATTTGCTAAGTCTATGGTATAAGGGGATCGTGGCTATCCTTCATTACACCTTAAAACAGTGGTATTTAGTTATATTGTTATAACAGTTGCATAAAATATTTGAAGGTAAAACGACACATGTAACAATATAGATTTCGTCGATACGAAAAAAAGCTTCTTCACGGTTAAACAAAACACAAACAAAAATCAAAGAGATGTTTAGTAAGTAATAAAGAAAAAACAGAACAAGTGAAATAACTGTATATTTAGTTTTACATGTACTTGGCGTAGCGAAAAGCTTGTCCAGAATCAATAAAATAGCCATGAACACACTGATTTCGGAGAATCTTTTTCGTCTTGGTTACATACTTGCTTAAACTATATGTAAAAGGAAGAAAACAATTCTCAAGAAGTTATATACAATATGCAATTATTTCAGAAAATGCCTCGATCTCTCCATAATGCCTTTATCTCAATGCAACCTTATCTAAATTACGTTAAACACAAAATATGGACTATTCAAAAACCATTACTGTCTGCTCATAGCATATGCTGACTGATTACAGTTGCTATATGCAAATGATGTTTGAAGTTTGTTTCAAAACTGCTAAATGACCATTTGTTTTCAAAATGTAATTAATGTCTTCCCTGATTTAAACGAGTAACAGCAGGTGACGATCTTATAACTAATCTCATTTTTTTTCAAACATGTATCTAGTTTTATTCTGGGATATTCTAGCTACAAGAACGTTGGAAACTTAGATCACATTGCAAATATATCTTTATCACATATATCAACATCGTTTAATAAAAAACAACGTATTGGCTTATATACCCCAATTTCACCGGTATACACAATAATGCCGAGATACATACCTTCTGTGTCTGACATGTTCAGTCATTATAACCTCAAATATATCAAATCATCTAGCTTGTTATATCGACAACGGCATTACGAGATAGAAAAACACATGCATGCACACACATATCACCCATTGGCTACTGTAGTCCATTCACCAGTCGGCAGATATAATGCATTGGTCTAGACACGCCGAAATCTTTTGAAGAAGCCCCTGTCACGTGCTGGTGATTTTGTCAAACTGACACATGATTATTCCATTTACCACTTATTTCAATCGCCATTGCCGATATGAACTGAGTTTACTTGACTTTAACAATATGATACCTGCTGTAGATTTAAGTCCAAACGGATCATTTTAGTTGGGTAAGTAAAGTGATGGCTTGGATAGATGCACTGATGTCTGTATTATAACTATAATACTTATGAAAATGGCATAACATGACAGTTCAGGTGAGGTGAGAGCAACATGAAAACAAACATGTGTGTATTTGAGTATTTTAAGAACATATTTATGTAGTCGTCTTCAAGTGTATTGCACTCACAAAGCATGAAGGTAAGACTTGGGTAATGGAAAACTGGTTATTGTTTTGGTTAAAGAATAAGTTTAAATGTAATTCATGAAATATTCATCGCTTCGAATTTATTTCATATTAATTACCTCCCTTTAATTTTCAATTTTCACATCAAAACCAAAATTCCATAAATGAAGTTGGCAAATCCAAATTCTAATCCAGGAAAGATTCTTATAATATGAAACTTGATTTTGAAATGGCATCTGCTCTGTTTGATCTTTAATTTGGTTTTTCTGACTTTTCTTCATTACCCATGTCTTACCTTAACTGACCCTTTTTTTCCCAATGGAACCTCGCGCCTTCCACGGGTTGTTTAGATAGATTTACCATTACAGCACAAAACATGTAGCTCAACATTCTCTTCACCCTTAGGATGCTCATAAACTTTCTAAACATAGATTTTGTGTCGTCAGCTTTCCCAAACTCTAGATATCTGCTTGGTTTTGATGAAGAAAGAAACTCAGAGTAGCAAACAGGTAAGAACACAGGCCAGTCGCCAAGTTTACTTGGCGGCTGGCCTTGGTCTAACCTTTTTACAAAAGCATAAGTCGGTTTCATCACTATAAGGGCTAACATTTGAATTGCACTTAATTCTGCAGATCTTACTATTGTGGAGGTAAGCACGCGTACGGATACAAAAGCACATTTTCTCTCCCCTTTCAGTTTAGGCAATCCCAATGAAACGTGATACAAACACGCATTGATGAAGGGTTCGTAGCTTTTATCTAAATAACTATTCATCTCATTTCCTGGAATTGATAGCCTTCAAGAAAATTCTCGGAAAATATGCATCCTTTTCATTTTAATGAACTCAAGCTTTCTTGCTATGAACAAGCGATAAGATCTAACAAACCGATTTGTTTAAAAGAAAACAACGAGAAACAATTGAAAATGCATTCCCAGTTTTGCAATACTTATTGCAGTTCTTATTGCGAAACTGGTTTTATTGCATTATTTTGTTATTAGAACGTTATTAGAGTATTTTCATAATAAATCTTTCGAATTAGAGAAAATGATAAGCTGCTATAAAGAAATAATTTACATTTTTGTCGCAACGGTTTCTTCCGTTTTCCCCAGAAGATTACGAAATTTGGGTGATAGTGAAAAAGAGTGGAAAACACCCGCACTTATTTACATTGTAGAGTAATTGGTTACGACACCTTGTCATATCCAATTACAGAATTACGGATCGATTGCTCCATGGTTCAACCAATATTTGTGGACTAACAAACGTGAACTATTCAACTATGGGATACAATACAATTTGGTATTACATAAACAGGTCAATTTTAGTAACTCATATTTCGCTATGCCAACACGATCACATTGATTAATCATGAGAGTAGTTCTGTTACCCCATATGCACTTATTGTAGTGGTATTAAAACTAACAAAATCGCCTCACAAAGGTGTATTTGTTTGTTTGGTGTTTAACGTTGTATCAAAAGTATTTTCCGTTATGTAACAGCTTTTATGCATCAGGTAAACGGGATTTGTCAAAAGGATACTCCGACGAACCCATCGATTGAACTCGAACTCGGGACCGAGACCCCACCCCCCACCCCGAGTTCTTAGTGCACCACCTTAACTACGGCAATCGGAACTACTCGGGTATTTCCGTAAGCTGTGAAATACACCTCGGATATAAGTCTAGGGTTACAATCTTTCGGGTAAATCGGCCTCCGGTGTCTACCACATTTTCTAAGCGTGCACGTTATGTAGTCCGACACCGATCGATATATACCGAGAACGACCGAAGTAATCCGATGAATGAAAGAGTTTCCAAATGACGGAATACGGGTTTTCTACCTTAAGCAGTTCTTGTAATTTTCCCGTTCATTTTAACTGATGCCCGGTTCTTTAATAATAAATCACCCGTCCCACCTTGTGCAGCGGGCCGGTAATCAAAAACGATCCGCTAAGATCGGATAGAGACTGTCTTAATCATGCATCTACATGTTACAGCCAAGCATTACTATTGGATCTGTTTTATACAGTTTTGAATCTCATGCTCCGACAAAAAGAAGTAATAGTAGGACAAGGCAATGACAGAGACCATGCTCAGTAAATCCTAGAGATTTGTTGGATACGCCTTTGTTCAATTATTCTCAATTAAAATATGACATATGTTATCTTTGTCGAAATAATAAATGAAATGTGTGCAACTGTATTTTTGTGAACGAATCCTATGAATACTGTTAAAGTGTTAACGCTGAGATTTCTGTGACACAAAGAAAAACAGACAGAACTCACAGCCTGAGATATTTCGGATATATCACGTTTTTTCTTGTCTGGCACAGTTTTCATTCAAGTCATGTATGTATGTATTCTGTAATGACGATGAACCTTAATTGTTCGAGGCTTGAAATAAACTCCTTCTGTTCTGTTCTGTCATCGAAAGAAATCCATTTAGATTGAATAATCGACACATTCGTATTTTAAAAAGAGGTCTCCAATACCGCATTTGAAATGGGCCTTTAAGTCTTGGCACAAGGAGAAGTCATTGCATTACATAACAGGAGACATTCTCCCTCGATAAGTGCGAACTTTATTTAACATCGATCATCAATCTTCAATACAAACAGAGTCTTCCTCAGACCTTTAAAGGGATGTGGGGCCCCAGCGCCTGAATTTCAAAATAGCCACTCCCCCAGGGCTTGAATTCCAATGTACTCAAAATCTGCCTACGGCGCTTTGAATTTGTCCCACAGCATGTCAACAATGTATGTTTCATTAGATTTAGTTTAAGGGCAGCATTTTCTGTCTTTTAATTCTAAAAATATATCTAAGAAGTTCCATTTCAAAATTCCTAGTTCAAAAAGAAATGACCAGGGAAGGCCGTAACCCCTCTGCTATCTCCACCATCCATCTTCTCATGCTCCCCAGCACCTAAACAATAGTATGGGGAAGACCATGGCAATTTGATGGTTTGAGCCGTTTTCGTATATTGTTAGCATGGAAACTTTCGGCTAGAGGTAAATACTTTTTTACATGGACTTTATTAGGCTTATTCTAACGAATCATGTCGATTGTGTGGCGTGAAGTGAAGTAAAGTGAGGAAACATAGGCCCACTATGATGGAATTTGTAGGCAAAGTATAAATCGCAGGAGACTTATGGTCTATAATTTAAAATTTCAAGCAAACGACAAACTACAGTATCAACCTATACAGCTTGCCAATTGATTTCATATCTTTGATACACTATTCATAGGATAATTTGATGTTTTCATGAATATATTGCAATTTGATCATTCATTGTTATAATAACTGTTCCCTTCTGATCTAGCAAGATTCCATCAAACTGTAATAGTTTCTGTCATAAGTAAAAGAAATCGGTTAGCGATTTGATATCAATCTGCTTGCTAGGGTCTATATAATTCGACACACGGATGAATGTGCAAGCGGTGAAATATAAAAACAATGCATTTCAATTCGATTCAATATTCTCTTATTTTCTTCCCTATTTTCAAAGTGGCAAAATATTTATTATGTAAGTACATGTGAGCAAGTAAACATACATATAGTGTAGTTGTTGGGGAAGTGTTCACTATTTACAATGAGAACTTGGAAAATACTTGGTTAGCAAACGGGAAAAATATCTGCCTGTGACAGATAATCAAAGCATCAGAAAATAACGTGTTGGCATTGTTTCTCTCAGACAAAAATGATAACATCGTGTAAGTTGTGTCCCAAATCTCGGACAGAAATGTCAACTGAGGTTATATAGGCGTATAACAGTTATTATTGGGAAACTTGCTTCATTCAACATCTCCAGATAGGGGCTTTGTCGGACACGAAAACTGTTGTTTCCTGAAATGTCCTTATTTTGTCACGAGTGCAAGATATAAACCAAAAACAAGTTTACGTACATGTATAACTTTTTGTCATCCATTATAAGGTCAGTATTGATTCTCCAGTTTTGTTTATTCTTTTTATTTCTTTATTTTTATTCTATTTAAGTCATATTGGTAACGGAATAAAAAGAACAGATGTTTGGTTGGTGCCATCAATGGGAAAAGGTATCGGGCTCGGCTTCGGATTTTTGTCTTATTCGCCATTGGCTCAGCTGATGATATTCCTACTCCTTGCCCAATAACATTCCAGATTTAAGAAAACAGCTATCTATGCTCTATTTACAGTTGTATGATAAGCATATACCAGGCGAAATTTCTTACCTGTTAATCGCGGTGTATCTGACTGTTTTATGATATGTTATTGAGTCGTATGGGGTTTTTATCAAGCACATTGCCCTAATCCCAACAGATCGGAAATTTTTGTAAATTCCTGGACTTATTCCCCACATCTAAATTATGTTTTGACTGTTCCAAATAGGGCGTAGCAGCTCGTTAAAGTCAAAGGTAAAATAATCAATTTGAGGTACTAAAGAAGGAAATATGATAAAATGAATAGTTGCTATCTGTCAGCAATTTCTCCTGTTACCATAGCGATTTATTAAAGTATTCTACTGCATGACTGATTAGAAGAGCGTTATAAGATACAAGAGTCGAACAATTCCTTCTTTTATCATGATGATAAAAATATTCTCCTATATGTTCGTTATGACGAAAGCATGTATATACAAGAGTGGGTGGTATCTAAACAAATAATGCAAAGGGTGAAATTGCTCTTTGCGAGCAATTCCTACTTGTTCTTTATAGCAACACGTAAATGTAGAAATGATATCTAGAACAAATAAGACAAAAGTAGAAATTGCTCTTTGCGAGCAATTCTTACTTACTGTCATAAGTTATTTTCAACCTTTGTTCTTTATAGCGACACGTAAATGTAGAAATGGTATCTAGAACAAATAAGACAAAAGTGAAAATTGCTCTTTGCGAGCAATTTCTCCTTTTATCATAGTTGTCCACTCAGATCTTCTGCTACATGTTTGTTTAGACGAGAGTATTTAAATGCATGAGTTGGTTCATCACTGCAAAGGCGCCCAGTAATGCATTTTAGGAAGGACAATGAACGCAATATTGTAAACGAGAATGTTGTTCTCATTTTAGAAATGGAACTGTCATTCAAACCCTTCGGTGGATAAATCTGTTCAGACATCGATATGGAAGTGAAAGACAATTTCCATTCAGTTCTGTCTTAATTGATATGTAAATATTTTGCAAAACAAAGGATATCTGTGTAGACATCGAAATAGAGGTGAATGTCAATTTCTGTCCAATATTGTGTTTATTGATTGATAAACATTTTACAAAACAAAGGAATTATTATCGCTTGCTGTGTTCTAATAATTTCAATTAATTTTTATTAAAGCGTGTGTGTTGTGTCGTTTTGCAAATACCGAACATGATTGCATTGTCATTTCCCATGATCCGTCAGGTATATGTTTACAAGTAGTGTAAATGTTTCGAATCGTTTGGAAGACGCGTCCACTTATCAGAAGGATTTGAATGGCCTTGGTGGGGATGCATGTATCTTTGCAAATTTTACAAATATATATTTTTTTTTCAATCGAGGAATGAATATCAAGATAAAGAAAAGTGGCCAAACGATATAAATGACTCTTTCTAAAGTTCAAATCAGTATTGCCCGTTTTATTACATACTAACGCGTGATCTGCATGGTCCGATGGTTAATGTGCGGGTCTTATAACCCGGGGAGTCCCGGGTTTGAACGATACCAGTACCTCTTGTTTCGTGAGAATGTCATTTATTAAGACACTTCAAACCCCTAGCCATGTACTGATGAATCAACCAAAAGGTCTCCGTAACTTCCAACACACATATACAAAGACGGAAGGAGGGGTAACAAGCCAATATTCTGAAACTCGTTGCAGACTTGTATATCGATGACCTTTTTTCGTCTTTTTAACAAATGCTCAAATTAAGTTGTTTTGTTGCAAATGATTTGCGACAAGGAAATGATTATTGTATGAGTATAGTATTTCAGTCAATTTCTCAGACATCTTTCTGATTTTCCTTGAACCGTTAACAAGATTAAATCTTTAGAAACGTGTTCTTCCTCTCTAAAAATGATTTAAAATCAAACAAAACGAAATGCTTGTTAAATTATCAATAAAGACAGGACCTGTCTTTTTTTATGTTACTCAAACTAATTTGGTACATTGTAAAGGTGATATAACAACAAGAGGCAAGTTTTGTTAGTTTATGACGTTCACTCGACAACTAATTATCGCTGCTTGATTGTTTTCTCGGTCCAAGTTTTACTTTGATTTCATCCAAATTTCGATCAGACACGAAATAGTCCAATACACTAATGGTGATTTAAGGAAATCGTGTATCAGGCCTGTCGAATAGAGGCACTGTCAGCAATCAACATAGACAAATAGGTTGGGCATTTTTTCTTATCTTTATGAACCAATGTTGCTTGCATTTATATAAGATAGAATTTCTATTTTTTAAAGACACATACTCAGTTTGATAAAGATAGATCAAATCACACGAAAAGTATTTGTCTACCTTACTGCTGTGACATTAAGTTTAAGTTAAGGTCCGACTTTCTAATGAATCCATATTATTTTAGAAAACTCTTGGACATACAGATAGACAAACGTGCATTAAGCGATGACTTTTGATGGTACTGTTGATGGAAAATGTCTGCTTGACTAGCATTATTTTTTTAAAGGTATTGTCTATCAGCAGTACAAAGTAAAAATCGTAGCTAAATGCAAGTCTGTCTTTCTACCTGTCTAAGATTCCTCTTAAGTAATATAGACTCCGAAGACAGAATTTAAATTTAAGTGAATGTAATATCCTTTAGGCAAACAAATACTTTTTGTCTAACCACATCTTTCTCTATCTAGATGAGCCGATTTTAATATGAAAACATAAACATTATCTTAAAGAAAGGTTCCTTGAGGTAAGAAAGATGACAAAAAAACGTAACTGGCAATATTAAGTATAAATTGTGAGACTTGTGTACCCGTTAATCTGCCATTTTTAAACTCATTATTTCTTCGGAATACTTCGGTCTTTCTCGGTATATATCGGTCTGTGTCGGTACTATTCGCATTACACCGAATAGTTCCGGCCCAATAGATGTATACCGAGAAGGGCGAAAGTAATCCAACGAAAGAAAGATTTCCTCAATGACGGATTATGGATATTCTACCCTAATACCTTACCAAACCAAGAACAATGTTTGGATACGTCTACACTTCGTTAAGGGATAGTGGGCGCCCGCATTAATACCACGCCCTATTGTGACCCGTACCTGTTTCTATCATGACGTAACACGAAGACAATGTTTTATTACAACATCGGAAGTCATAGTCTCGTTAATGAGGATCCTCGATAGGCGTATGCGTGCAGTTAGTTCATCATGGTTTCCCCTGGCAACTAACAAGCAGGAAAGGCTCGGGAAAGGACAAAGAAATATGAATGAGTTCAAATAAAGATGCTTATTTACTGATGTGAGACTATGTGGTAGTTAATTGATCTCTTTAAGACGGTACATCAGCTGTAGCGTTATATGATACGCGTGAACAGTATTCATTGGAGGCGAGACTAGATCGTTTTTTAATTCTTTTGAGTGTATATACAGTGAATTAAAAATGTACTTTAATCTCAAAGCGTGACCTCGCTTTGGAGACTTACCGCATGATCTAAAGCATACTAACTGTACATATACTTAGATTGATTGGCGCTTCCTACATTTAACATGCATTCAAAAGCGTCTTTATATTGTATATCAAACAACAAATCAAACACTGTATTATTTCAAAGACATTTAAGTTTTGACTTTCAAATTGTCTCTTTTGTGAACAACCACCTACAGAGATAACTTTAACAACTTTTTCATTTTGAAATCCTCTTTAGATCTCTGATTGGTCAATAACAGTCTGTCTGAATATGAAATTATACACCTGTCTGCATGTATCAATCTAGTCACACAGCAAAAAAGAAATGTACTTGGATCTTGGTGACCAAATGTTGATCGTTTACTATCTCTCAAATAGGATATCACCCACCGAAGTATTTACGTAACAGGCGCTACCAATTCGAACAATTCAAATCTCTTTGAATCAAAAGTGGAAATAACTATACTATTCATATTGAGATTGGCAATGTCAAACTACAAGGTTCCATCTCCGTTATTCAGATGATATGACAGTGTCAACAACTTATATATAACAATCAATCAAAATGGTGTCTATTTCTTTTGTTTTAATGGACTTCATGTATCTAAGTTTGAATTGTAGACGGACGGTTTAGATTAAATCGGGGAGTTATTTAGAATTGAATTGTCAAATTCACCAACTTGACAGACTGTTTATAAGATATAATTCCGTCTGCGATGATTGTCATTCGTGTTCCTCAATGAGGAAGTCTGAAATGGACAGTGTTGTGAATAACAACACTGCGTGATTACGCACGTGGCATGGAGCTAGTCCGCGAGTGATTTGTGATACGAACAACAACAATAAAATATTCGAAGCAAACATTTTACACGAATGTCACATTGTATGAAACGTGAATACAAATACACTGTTTAATATGCTATGCAAAATGGAACATAAACTACGGAATCCGTATTATTGAAATTGACACATGAAATGTAACTTGCATAAGAATTGATGAATATCAGGTGTAATCCGCCTTTTGCATAAGTTTGTTTAGCTTAAAACTTATATGTTCGACTGTGAAACAAATTCTTACACATTATATCAATTGCTCTTGATTCTGCTTTCTGGATACATAACCAGTATTTGCGTCGAATGTGAATAAATGAAGGATCGCAAGATAGATTTCGTTACTCACAGGACTCGAACCCACGACCCTCGTGTACAGAGACCCTTGCTCTAACCAAAGACCACTCTCCTCGACGCATGTGTATATCACCTTGTATAATGGGTCACAAGCGTAAATTGTCAATAAAGCAATGTATTGTATTGTGTATGAAAAATAAAACCAAGGTACAAAAAACAAGCATTGGAACTATTTAACACACCGCCCGTAAAATGTTCATACCACCCATCTGTTGCATTTGTGCAAAACAGGAGGAGAAAACGCATAGGGAATAGTATTGCCATGTTCGCTACAATACATGTGACTTATTTATAACATGCAATTTGGTACATTCTAATGAAATCAGTGTATTGTAAATGTTACATCACGTTGAAACATACAGTGGACTATTTGACAGTATAATAATAGACAATAAATCAATTCAAAACTACACTGAACCCCCAGTCAAACAAACGATTTCCATTCTTGCATGGAATACCTATCTTTGGGATACCATTGAAAAGTAGATTAGGAAGCGGGAGACAGGTGATAAAAGAGGACTCACTGGTGGTTAAAAATAGATGGTACATTTGACAATTTGAAAAGTTTAACGACAACGTGTGTTAAAATAAAAACCGACTTTAAAATCCAATTTTAACAAACGGAACCCCTTTTGAATAGAAATAATGTCACAAACTTGGCAGAGAAATCGCATCCAAAGACCGACTGTTTTTTAACCGTCGAGTGCGAATTCTTTGCAAAGTGTTAGACGTAAAGCCATAATAAAGCATTGGTTAATAAATATCACGAGAACTGGGAAGGTGATGGTCAACACATGCGGGGTACACAATGTCGCTATTATCAATTGCAAAAGTAGGGGAAAAAAGCAAAAATACCTGTGGTGCGGCCATCTTGTTCGGTCATAAGATTGTTAACATTGATCACATGATTTCCCGGCCTGCTATCTATACTTCAACACAGACAAAACTTGTTATGGAAATCTACGACATGTTACGGGGATTCAGTGATGAGGACATCAGGACTATTGACCATCGATCTTCATAGACGATCAATGTGCCATGAGCCTTTTGTGCAATTACATGATTAGCCAACGAGAGCACTTCGCCTCCAATGTGATTACTTCCGGCCAATTCCCGACTATGTAAAACTATAAGGTTATATCTCCTTCATTTGGAGTGATCGCGCAACGGTTTTTCCTGGTTTCACCAACATGAATTACGATTCTCACAGGGAAGGAAATTATATCATTGGTAAAGTTAAGATTGACATAAAATTTCATGCTCGATAAAACGAGAAGTATCTTGATACAAACGATTCTTTCTCACAATTAAGCTTAGGCCACTTCATATGTGCATAGGAAAACATGATAATATAGCTTAATTGTCTAGACATTTCATTACGTATTCGCCTACGGTCGTGTACTAAACTAATGAAGTACATGTCGTTACAAATACCGATATGCCTTTGTAATGGGTATCAAATCAAGTCTTAATCCTTCCCCACATGAACATAAACAAATTACTGAAATATCTATATCCCATTACAAAATACTTTTCTTACTAGTGCACCATTTGAAACCATTTGAAAAGATTTATTTAAACTCTATATCATAATCCTACTTAATTGTCAAAAATCCCTTTTATAATGCGAGCATTACTGGGTGAGGTAAAATGTATGTCATGTTTTATATGGAGTTCACGTTTCATCGACATTGGAAATGGAAAAGACAAACCAATTAACCATGATAGCGCTATCTCCATTTGTTTTAACGACCAGCCAGCTTGGATTGTCGTTTTCACCGTTTTAGTCGATCTACGGTGCGATTACGTTGTTTTCCAGAGAGTGCTAAATTACACCATCCAGCCCTTAACCCTTTTCCAAACAATATTGACATTCCACCAGTTTGTTGCAGACGATCCATGAAAGCATTGCGGGAAAAGGAGAAATTGCTCGTAGTGAGAAATTTCTTTCTTTCCCTATCAGAAGATTATTTTCCAATTTCATCACATTTTGAAATGTCGTCCGCAAACTCTTTTAATTTGGGACAGTCGAAAACCTGGCGATTGGTAAAGGGTTTACTAGACGAATCCAGAATAACAAGGTTTGCTAGAATCGATTGCTTTAAGGTTAAACATATCTATTTTACTTCGATTGTGAAGCAAGTTGTAACAAAGTAGAATAGCCCTTCTCGAATCTACTTCTTGAATGCCTTACCTGTACTTCCGCCAAATGCGGATCAATGACAGATTGCAAGGTGGATTCCGCTTCTCACGCGGTTCGAACCCACAACTATCGAGTCCTGGGGTCGACGCTCTGCACCTGGATCACTGTCCTTCCACAATCGCTATCATGCTTGACAAGGAAAGGGGATTTGGGGCGGAGTCCTTTTTCAATCAAAAGTTTCTTTCGGTTTTCCTTTTTTACAATTATAATCAACTTAATGAAGCAGTCATTTGCGAAGTATAAACCGTTACAATGATGCAAGGGTAACCTTTGGTAAGAGAGGCCATATCAACCAGGATGTAATGGTATGTCTTTGTTGTTCAAAGATACCCTTTTTAAAAGCTTCTGGAAATACAGCATATTCCCCTATCCCCCGAAATGGTACTTTATGACTAATCCGAAATTGAAAGCAACATCAAAGAAAAGAAGAATAGAATGTGGTATATTTTTTATGATATTGATAAGGAAATCAATTAGCGAAAAAAAAACCCAAAAAACAAAGTATATTGCTCACAAGGAGCAATTCAACCATCCGATGTTGGGTGAGTTGATTAGTCGGAATGCTATGTTACAAATCACGAAAATAACAACAACAACAGAAACAAAAATCATACACATATACACGTTTTTCTCCTGAATTACATTGTATTGTTTTATGAAAACCAAAGCAGACAGTCATTTATCAGATTTTGATTTATAAACCGATTCGTATCAATAGTTTTGTCAAAACTCCATTCCGAAACATTTTGACAAATGATAACGCAAAGGAAACTTGTTCTCCGGGCAGCTATGAACCGGCAAACGTTCATCTCTAAGGACAGTATGCTGTGTTCGCTCTGTTTCAAGCCAGGATTCTGCCTGGTAGATTTGTACCGGTCTTCCCTCTTTCGCTCTCTCTTTCACCCGTCCCCTCCCGAATCATGGAATTCGCATTATACATTACTTTTGTATATACTTAATTGTATACGTTTATACTTGATTTTAAATAAAGTTCTGTTCTATTCTTTATTCTAAAGATGAGGGACCGGTTCCCAGTCTACACATTGATCACGATAAAGGAGTAGCGCGGTTTCCCATTTGATGTGAGTCTAACGAATGTTCAGACCGTTGCTATGGCACGAAGCCTTGTTTTATACGGTCGTTTTTTGTTTATGGTCGCTAATTAGGGCCGCTGTCTCTCTACAGTATGATGCACATTCGAACAATGTCGTATGAAAATGTCCACTCATTGTTTCTGCTGACGAAAACCTTTACGTAGTGCATGCAGTTTAAATCCTAAATCCAGCATCTTATCCAAGTCCGAATGTAACTGTCTCCGGAGCTTCTTCACAGATGTTAAGAAATTTGGGAGTTAAAAACAAATTCTTTAAAAAACAAAAAAGCATAACAACTGTATTGTTATATGACACACAGTGAAAAATAGTAATTGAAGGCAAAATTATATCTTTTTTGTTCCTTTACGTGTGTAAACATTATAAAAACATTATATTGATCTTAAAGGGTGACATCAGTTTTGAGATCTATCATATATAAAATGTACATTCCTGGATAAATTGACGCTTCCCGAATTAAGTAGGTTGCCAATTACTACTTTGAATTGTATATCAAACGACAGCATATAACCGAGCAGATTTTTGTTTAGACTTGTACAAAATACATCGTCTACAACATATATAAAGTACAATTTGATGTCAACGTGACAAACATATGCTGATAGTCATGATCTTCTTATAGAATTCGACATTGATCGTATGTTGAACTTTTTCTTAATATACTTTTGTCTGATGCTTGTAAAACATTGACAAATACATATTAAGTGATATTCGTCTTCGACGTCAATTGCATTGCATTAAAAACAAGTTCTTTCTTCCCTTGGTAACCGCTTTCTAGAATATCTACCTGTTTGTATGTGCAAGGGATGACATGATAACCTAATCCTACAAAAATAAAACCGAAAGCTTTTTGGAAGTATATCTATGCTGTATTGTTTCAACCACATTTTAGTTTGACTTTCACATTTTCTCTTCTGTGAGCCCCCGCCTATAAGCTGTGAGAGACGAATGAATAGCGTTAAAAAGACTTTATAAAAGGCTGAAAATATTATTTCATAGTGTTCAAAATATAATCCATATACTCAATAAAGCTAAGGGTAAGGTAAAAAATAGCTATCAATTAGAAAATAAGGCTCCTCTCTCATACGACGTGTCTTCAAATCAAGCACTTTAATTACAAATCAAGATGTAGGGATTGTAATAGTTTCAACGTAGTCTTATGTCCAATGTGTTGTTTTCTTATTATCCCATGATCTACACAGATGGACAATTGAAGACCCACCTATTTTTTTTTTCTATCCATACAACAGGTATGCCATTCATATATTGCCGTTGATCTAAACAAATATATCAACATTTGGTCTGCAGTACAGAAAACAGAGGACTTTATCTTATGCTTGTTATGAAAAGCTTTTACTGCGCAATTGATAAAGGTTATGTTTTCGCATTTCACAATTGTTTAGCGTTTTTGAATACTTCTATGGTACATTGAAAAAGAATGATAATGGATTTATTCTGCTGTCTGTCTAGAAGATTAAAGAATTAGGCCGGTAAGGTAATAAACTGTAATGGGTTTATTTTCAAAAATAATTACTAGGTAGAATGAGAATAAAGTTGCAATGGTCCACATTTTGCATTATATATACCCAGAGTAGCAAAAAGATTAGATCACAGACCAGCCGCCAATTTACTTGGCCGATTGCCTGGATCTAACCTATTTGCATAAATATTAAGTCGGTTCCAGCACAATAAGGGTAAGAATAAACCGTATTACAATACAAAGAGAATAGATGGTTGGTGTCGTGAATCGGGATGTTATCGGGCAAGGCTTAGGAATATTATCCCGTGAGCCGAAGGCGAAACGGATAATAATCCGAAGCCGAGCCCGATAACTTTTCCCATTCAAAGATACCAACCATATATTCTATTTATCCTGTTACCTTTATATATTCTTTCAAACAGACAAAATGTAAATAAAACACGAGAAAAGGGAAAAAAAGTAGAGAATGATGTGAACATGACGTCATTTCGTTTTTATGACGTCATGATTCGTCACTTGCATGTGTTATAAGGTTAGTGCCGGATATCACAAATGTTATAGAGCACCTTGTTATCGATCCCAAAATGACACTAGTGACAGGATAAAAACAAATCCCGATTGGAGACAAATAAATAGAGAATAATAGTGACGCAAATGGGTTAAGTTTTTCGGGCAAGGCGTAGGAATTTCGGCTCACCCAATAAATACCGAAGCCGAGCCAGAAAAACTTAACCCATTAACGTCACTAACCTATTATTCTGTTTATCCCGTTACAAACCTTTCGAACGCCCAATTTCAACAGAGAAAACAGTTTTTATAAAACGCAAATGAGTATACGTGAACAAACATGAATGAGTAGTCACGAGACAAATAGTGATGTTATCGTCTGACGTCACACGATGAAAAATGACGTCAAACGGTATTCTCTGTCTATAGTAGAGTGGATAAATCTTGATAAGGCATATAGATAGGGACGATCGAAAAGGTATGGTGGTATATATATGTCCTGAGAGTGTTAAATTTGGAGGATATAACATTTGTTTATTTTGTGTAAAAAAGTAATGAAACCGGAGATTTGTCTCTGTAACGTAGATTTCCCTAACTAATCTAAATATAGAATTGTTCTTAAGTGCAAAGAGGCTGCAAATAGTTCCGAGTAAGACCTTCGATTTCTTCAAATTTAATGATCATCCAATAATGATTTGTAACTTGAAACATTAGATGGACCAAAGAGTATCGTTTCACTTCATAGATTTTAACTCCGATGGGCCAGTTTTTGCGTCGCTTGACCATATGCAAATGAAGCAGGTCATGTGTCAACTAACCGTGAATCACTTAGTTTTCACGGCACCCCTTTTCACGTCACCTTTTGCACCATGTAACGGGATAAAAAACATCTATATTTCTTTTATACTTATTTACATCTATGTAGGTAAATGGCCAGTTATTTGAGCTATATGTGGAAATGAATACTTGTCAACATATACTGGAGGTAAAATGTCTATTTCAAGACGACCACCTGTCATGTTCATCAATGCTATGGGGTCGAGTTGGTCTGAAGTGTATTGTTACACACGGATAGCCAGAATAAAAGTATCATTTATCATGTCATTTAAAGCGGGAAACCAGTATCTCGTCTATCGAATGTAGAAACCGGTACGGTACGAATCTACCAGGCAGAAAACTGGCTGATAGCGGAAGGAACGAAAACGGCACACTGTCCTCAGAGATGAACGTGAGTCGATAGAAACGATTTCTTAATCTACAACACAAATGTGCTATATCTCCACAACACGATTATGAGAGATGAGAGTTTTAATCTGCACTCTAGTTTTCTTTCCCTATAACTCGATAGATGTGTGAAGATGTGTGAAGTCATCTTATTTGCAGAAAACATTTTATTTTAAAATATCAATATATAAATATAGTCATTTTCAGTACTCTGATCTTGGAAAAAAAATCTGTATCATCATCTTTCATCATTTGCTTTCTTTCATTTTATCCCTTCTACCATTTCATATCAACAATTGGTTGACATCTACTGTAAAACTCGTATTTATAACGGTTTCTAGTCTTCATTCGAGCACATCTGTTTGGCATAAATGCAAATTATGGTTTTGAAAAAAAAAGGAAAATTCCAGGAAAAGGAAAGGGAAGAGAAAATACATCTCATTTTTCTCCAAGTCCGCTAATAGATGATTTACGAGTGGACGGTAATTACTTGACTTATAAAGGATAAAAGCGTCTGGAAGAGGTATAAGTGCACAGCTTACGACACTTTATTTCCCTGAGCATCGTTTTTATTGTAAAACGATCGCAATGACGACTTACGAATTCAACCCTCTCCGCTCTGTGAATATTCTTTAAACAGCTCACAAATGGTTCAGCTTAAATTAATAAGTAATCTAAGTTGACTTTATATATAGCGTTAAGATTACATATAATACACCAGTTCCATATGTAATGTAATGTAAAACCATTTCCATATTACAATATAACAAGATTGATTTCAGACAGTTTTTAAGTGGAGTACTTTCGTAGTTTGCTGCTTTACCAGGAAGAGTCCGTTTGATATCCAGAGGCCAAACTCATATTTCTATCGCAAGGGTCAACAAACATAAAAACAAAAGGAAATTGATAATACAATAAAGTTTTGATGTTTAGCAATATGTGCATAACAAACGGGTACTGTTTTAGTTGTTTAGGACATGTTTAGGAAGACATCTACGTAAGTCAAAACTTAAACACATGGATAGTATCTTAGATAAAAGTACGCTATTGCAATTTGACACGTAACGGAAAGCGTCTCGGAGAGTTGAATTCAATGATGTGTTACTTTGCAATATTGATAAGCCCAATGAAGTGATCATAGCGAGTATGGTCTGTTTTTATAGGATCGAAGAAAAATATTAACTCACAAAAAACTAATATAAACACGCGTTGCACACCCGCTTTTTATTGGGCGATGATGAAGACAACTCACGTTAAAAAAGGTACCCTAACCAATTGTATTGGTAAATATTTTCCTCTCACTGTATATATATATATGTATATTTTGGAGATTAAATCCTTGAACTTGAGGTTGAGCTTAATCTTCATCTTAATAGCCTAAGGTGTTAGTATTTATTACAATGTTCTATTCCATCTATTGCATTGTTGCTGAGTACGGTTCATCAAAATGGCACATTTCAACCTATTGCAATAGGCTGACGACGGTAATAAAGCCGACAATATGGCTCACCCGACACCCGACCCAGTGATAAGTCACCGCACATTGGAACACCCACCATACTGACAAGCCAGCGCTACGAAATGTCATCGCGTCATTGTGGTGACCAATGTCATTCAGAAACATTCGTCTTTGGGACCAAACAAAGGGGGATAAAAAACAGTACGTATCGAAAAGGCCAGGTGTTGAAAACTTGCACAAAACAAGTTTTAAACGTCCATTTGCTGGATAGGATAAAACCATATACTCACAATACCAGTGCTTACCAATTAGTCATGTTCTTCAAAATGGCATCACGGTCTGATAAAGGTAAATCGAGACGTACGAACATTTGACTTTCGTAAAATAATTCAGAAAAATGTTGAAAACAGTATAAACAGATTACATCAGACCAATATATTTCTAACAAATAGGGGGTAATAATCAAACGTTAAAGATATGATGCCAAGAATTCTTGGAGTTGCTGGATAGTTTACAGAGACAAGTTGCAGACAGCCAAATCAATCCCGTTATTCATTCGGCAGCATTCAATATTCCCTATCATTATTGACGATCCATTTATTGATGGTCAGTGGTCATTGACAGTATCGTTGTGTTTTCATACCAGAAATATACAATCTCTTTTTCTTCTGAGGAAGTCCCAGAAAATTCAAAAGCACTATAAGTAAGTGCGACATCACTCTGTTTGACAACTTCCGGAGTTCGTTGCACTTACGTCCTATCACAAACAACAAATTTTCGACTGTCCCAAATTAAAAGAGTTTGCAGACGACATTTCAAAATGTAATGAAATTGAGAAGCGTTCTTCAGATATAGCAGAAAACCTTGTGGAAAAAGAAGAAAATGCTCGTGACGAGCAATTTCTTCTTTTCCTACAAGGTTTTCTTAATCGTCTGCAACAAAGTGGTCAAATGTCGTCATTGTTTGGGAAAGGGTTGAGAGGTAGTTCTTGAAAATTTGCTGTATTGTATGCTAAACATCAGCCCTTAAGATACACTGGGTTGTCTTATTGACTGACTCTGATACGTTGGGGTTGTTAGCCATGATGTGAAACCTGCAAATGATCATTTCCTTGTCCCTCTAGTGTTTAAGGGCAGAGCGTTGATAGTTCATCAACAGAGAAAAAATAAGTCGGAATCCTTTTGTAGAAGAAACAATGGACGGACCAAACGGACTGTTCTTTGAAAAAAGGTGTTTTAAAGGTTTAGAACTTGATTTGATCGAGGGAATTCCATTACAAGAATAAACTATGCTAATGAAATGTCAATGCATTCCTTGACCCATACAAACATGTGCTCATATGTCCATCGGCCAACTGGTTGTACAAGGTAGTTTGCAGACGTTTATATTCACATGACGTGTCACACAAAATATAATAGCTAGCAAATTATTAATGATACTTTTGAAAGTGCTGTTGGAATTATGTGACTTCTTTATTTTATATATATTTTTTTTAATATATTTGTTGCTGTCAAGTTATTTGATACGATTATTTGTTACTTAAAATGCATTCAGTGATAAACTATACAATAACGCATCACTGATTTAATATGTAAATATTCCTTTACTTTGTATAGTTACATATGCATTGGTTCAATTCTGGATTTTATGTGCAATTGTTTCTTCGTATGATAATAGTAAAGTCGCTTAGGATGCGATACCCCATTACCAAACAATGACGACATTTGACCACTTTGTTGCAGGCGACTTTAGAAAACATTGTGGGAAAAGGAGAAATTGCTCGTAACGAGCAATCTTTCCTTTTCCCACAAGGTTTTCTGCTCTTTCTACTCTTTCTGAAGAATATTGTTCAATTTCATCACATTTTAAAATGTCGTCTGCAAACTCCTTCAATTTGGGAAGGACGAAAAAATTTTGTTTGGGAAAGGGTTAATGTAAGATGTACCTGAGGGGAAATGCCATGCTTGAAATAGAAATAACACAAACCTGCAACCATGTTTCTGGTAACGGGCATACACATACTAGCTCTTTTTTTATAACGTATAGCTAATCATATTTATTTATCTATACTAATACAAAGCTGAACCAGCCTTTTTCCTAATGGATAAACCCTTGCCGCAATTTACTCGTATGACTTCAATATTGAATCATGGGTGTTACTTTCTCGAATTTGGAAGAGCCCTAGGCTTATCAGTTTGGGAAATTTTACCGCTGACATTGTAGAATTGCAAAACTAAAACGCTGGCGTGATTTATTTTTGGAAAACCCAAAAGATAATGCGCCTTTTATAGGCTCCTGTTATATGACGTGAAAGGGCCAAGGAATCTGGTAGCAAAAGTGGTAAATGGTTATGGTGATTTGTAGCATTAAGTAATACTCACAGGTGCATAAGAAGAAGTTGCCTAAGAGAATGCAAATTCCCTTTGGTAGAAGCTATTTTTCTTATTTTACAAATACCTTATTCTGCCATCACGTTTAAGAATCGCCTTGATATACCAAATGGTAAAGTTCAGCGAGATTGTTGGCTCAAGCTGCTCAAATAAACAAACGATTACGAGATGAAATCGTGATAATCGGTTGGCATTCATAGATAGAGATTGAACCACGGCGCATCAAAACTTGTTGCAAGCGAAAATCATTCTGATTATATTGGGGATTAAAAATACCGATCCTGTCAGGATGTTGAAAAATGATTTAGGAAATTATATTTAATTTATTACATTCTATTATTCAAAGTATCCTTGACAAAAAATGTAAATTGTATTGTGCTTTCATTGATTTTCAGATGGCATTTGATACCGTTATAAGAGATGCACTTTGGGTAAAGCTTTTAGATACTGAGATAAGTTGTAAAATGATAAACATACTCAAATCTATTTATAGTAAAGTAAAATCTTGTGTCAAACTAACAGCTGGCACGAACTTCTCAGAGTTTTTTGATGTCACACTTGGCTTGAAACAAGGGGAACCACTCTCCCCAATACTTTTTATATTGTTTATCAACGATATCAACAATAATATCGATATAAATCATTTAAGTGAAAATGATTTAAATTTTTTATCAATGTACATGCTACTTTTTGCTGATGGTATTGCACTTTTTACTTCTGACCAAATTAGTTTCCAAGCTCAGTTAGATACAATTTCTAATTATTCAAATAAATGGGGTTTGAAAATAAATGTTTCTTAAACAAAAGTTTGTATTTTTGAAAAAAGAAAAAGCACCCATAACATCGATTGGTTTATCAATGGAGAACTAATTGAAGTTGTAGATCATTTTAAGTACCTTGGAGTAGATTTTAAGTATACTGATAATATGAAAAATGCTGTTGAAGTTTTGTCTGAACAAGCTTTAAGAGCCTACAATTCTGTTTTAACTTTATTTTTCCCGCATTACAATTGATGTAAACACAAAATTATCTATATTTGACTCTATGGTTGTTCCAATAATCTTGTATTGTTCAGATGTTTGGGGAATATATGATTACAAAGAAATTGATAGACTCCACTTAAAATTTTGTAAGCATATTTTGGGTGTGCGGAAACAAACTCCCAGTATAGCTGTCTATGGTGAACTTGGTAGATTTTCGCTTTCTGTTATTTGTAAGGAGAGAACTTTAAAATATTGGGTAAAAATAATGAATAATGAAAATTCTCCTATGCATCAAATACTACTAGAACAGATCAATGGTAATAGTTAAAGTTGCTGGGCCATGAGTATTAAACAATTGTTAAGCAATCTTGGTTTTAACGATATTTTCACAAATTTTGATAAGAACGTTAACTATTTTCCTCTATTAAAACAAAGAATTAGAGACCAGTATATCCAAAACTGGCATAGTTCACAACAAACTTCACCAAAGCTAGATTTTTATAAAATGTATAAGACTGATTTCTGTTTTGAGAAATATATTGATGTTTTAAAAGGAGATAGTTTAAGAAAGCAGATGACATGTTTTAGATTAAGTTCTCATTCTTTAGATATTGAGACAGGTAGATTTCATGGAATTGATAGAAGTGATCGAATATGTAGACTTTGCTCTTTAAATCAGATTGAATCTGAATATCATTTTTTATTGTGCTGTCCGGCCTATGCAAACATTCGTAATAAATATTTTGGACATTTACCATGGCCAAACACTAAAACATTTGTTAATATTTTATCTTCAAAACGTCAATGTATTCTAACTAAAACTGCATATTATCTAAAAGAGAGCTTTAAATGTCGCAATGAAATTATTTAATGTATTAACCTTTATTGTATATTATTATGTGATAGATCAACTAAATTCGTGACTTGTATGTTTTCGTGATTTGATAATCTTTGTTATTTCTTTTTTTGTATATATTAACATGTTTACGTATATTATTTATATATGTCTGTACCATATTTGTAAATGTTGTCTTGGCCAAAGGCATTTATATGCTGGTTTTTGCCAAATAAAGAATTGAATTGAATTGAAATTTAAAAAAAAAATGAATAATTTTACGTTAAAGTCTTCAAAAGGTGTTGTGAATCGTAAAAATTAATTAAACAATAAAAGAAATCAAAAATATTTTTTTATCAAGTGTTAAATTTGACGGGTTCTTTTTTGTAATTAGAGTTGCATCCTTTATGTTGATATACCAATCTTAAAATGTTCTCTGGTATCTAGTAAACACACAGACAATAAGAACAAGTGAACTGCCAACGCGATATAAATGAAATGGTGCAATAGCCGTATACCATAAAACCAGCATAGACGAAAACACCGCGATGGCTAGAATATGACTGGTAGCGTATTGTGAACTAATCATTACGTATCTTATATATCGCACCTATCTCATTACAGGAATAAAGAATTCGGGCCTTGCTCAATCATTTACCCCATCACACCTTACTTCATTTACCTCTATTTGATACAGGGAACCTTTGGAAACCACTGCGACAATAATATTTGTGGTAGTTACTATTATGATAAATTGCCTTTGATAAGTAATTTATTCCGTTTGCATGATAGTAACTACCAAAGGGCATAGTTTTTTACCATAAGTCTTCGTCTGTTGTTGCTATCAACTTGGATTTGCTACAACTTCAAATGTGGATGAATGGCTAAGTGACATTATGCAATGACTTTAAGCTTTCATTAGAGCATACTTAATCATGCTAATGACATACGCTCATATCGCTAATTGTTTGACATATGCATTCAAAAAGGACGAAATAACGAACTCCATTGCTTTTCGAAAATGTCTTCTTTAAAAGCTTTGGTACTCAATCATGACTTCCAAGATAGACAGTTCTAATAAATGGTATTGAGGATAGTTTTGATTTTCTAGATTTCAACATCGATCTATTGATGATAAAATGATCACAGTAAATAAAACATTGTTCCTTCCAGATGCGCTGATTATTTTGTTGGTTGACGGCTGTTATATGGTAGTTTAGTTTAAACTTATTTATTTCACATCGATTGGGAAACAAGTTCTTACAACTTAGATAAATCTTTCTCGATTCTGCTTCCTGGATACTTAGCCAGGACTCGCGCCGAACGTGTATAAATGAAAGGTCGCAAGGCAGAACCTGCCGCTCATGGGATTCGAACCCACGACCCTCGTGTGATGAGGCCGACGCTCTACCCCTGAACCACTGTTCTCCACAATATATATGTTATATGGTATTATGTATACCATTGCTTTACAGTTATTACATTCTTATATAGAAACTTTCTTAGCAAATATGTAATAATGCTTGAACTACTGGTATTTTTCAACCACAAAACGATATCTAACACAAGCCTCGTAGAACACATGTGTAGCTGGGTTGATATCCCAAAAAGGTAGGAGTTTGCCTCAAAGAATGATTCATAAACCACATCCTGCATCAGAGGTAAGCTATCGAGGAAAATTGCGAACTTGCATGCTTGACTGACACATATTCTGAGCCTATTTGAGAGTTTTTTTGATGATTAGATATGGGTCTTATACGAACTATTTGTGATTACGCCTACAAACGCATGCTAAACGATGTGATATGATAAAGACGCTGGGTCATCAAAACTGAATACAAACAGCAATATTTTAAATAAATAAAATCGCTTCGTTTTTTGTAATTAAATGTGTTTGATATTAAGTTTTGCCATGAATTGCAGTGAATTGCAATGAATTGCATATGGTATTTAATTTTGGAGGGTGCGGAGAAATGACACAAAAGCCATCCAATAATTTCAATGGCAATTTGTAAAAAAAAACCCGAATATTTGAGAAATATTTCACGTTTCGAATATTCAGACCTTAAATCGAGTATTCGAATATTGGATCCTTCGTCCTCATTACTAGTTAATACATGACCTTTTGGCATGTCGTCTGCTGCACCAGAATGGTTCAACAGCGTGTCTGTTTAGTGTCTCAAGACCGATCAAACCTGTACAGTATCAGATTCATTTAACCCTTATAGTGCTGGAACCAACTTCATGCCTATGCAAACAGGTTAGATCCAGGCTGGCCGCCGAGTAATCTGGCGGCTAGGCTGTGATCTAACCTGTTTGCTACTCTGAATTTCTTTTCTTAACGAAATTATGCAGATATTTAAGGTTTTGTAAAACAAATGACAAAACTATATATTTTTCGAAAACTACACTACATTCAAAGGGGTTAAGTATAGACCTGACGTTATAACACATTACCAAGCTTTTTAAGATGTATCCAACACCTGATGGAAAACTTGTATTTGCTTGGGTTAACAAATAAATCGAAATGTTATTATGAAAGTATTTATCATTTCAAAGGCAATTGCCATGCCACTCTTCCGAATGTGTCTGATTTCGAATTTATATTTACAAAATGAATATCAATAATTCTGTAATTCTGTTATTAAATCCATAGTAATTACCTCCCCTTAATTTTGATTTTTACAACGATATTTCCGATCCAAATGAAATTATGATATATAAGTTGATTTCATGAAGACATTTGTTATGTTAAATCTTTGATATTCTGACATTTCTGATTTTCCTCCACCAGCGTTGGAATAACTTAACGTGTCAAACATGTCCAAACAGATTCCGTAGATGTATAAATGAATACTTCCAAAAACGTCTATATCAACTAAGGCTACTTGATACATTACTCATAATATAATAAATCCCACGAAAGGCCGATAAAATCGGGGTGTCTTGTACAATCGATGTTAAATGTCTGACCCATGAAAACATTCATATGATATTCCAAGCACAACTGTTGACTCTCATATTACGTATGTGTCAAATATGTAGGGTCTCTAGGTAAATGGATCAGGGAGAAGGTCTTGGGTTACAATTATTTATGTATCCCCAGACGATATCAAATGTCAAATACTGGTCTGGAAATCGCGATAGTGATCTAAATCGTATTGGGGATTGTACGAGGCTGTGAAAACTAGAAAGGTCGTATATTTCTTGTTGAAATGGTTGACACACAACCAATTTATTGATATATTGATATATTAAGATGTTGATAAATTAATTAATTGGTCGGTCGGTCGGTCGGTCGGTCGGTCGGTCGGTCGGTCGGTCGGTCGGTCGGTCGGTCGGTCGGTCGGTCGGTCGGTCGGTCGGTCGGTCGGTCGGTCGGTCGGTCGGTCGGTCGGTCGGTCGGTCGGTCGGTCGGTCGGTCGGTCGGTCGGTCGGTCGGTCGGTCGGTCGGTCGGTCGGTCGGTCGGTCGGTCGGTCGGTCGGTCGGTCGGTCGGTCGGTCGGTCGGTCGGTCGGTCGGTCGGTCGGTCGGTCGGTCGGTCGGTCGGTCGGTCGGTCGGTCGGTCGGTCGGTCGGTCGGTCGGTCGGTCGGTCGGTCGGTCGGTCGGTCGGTCGGTCGGTCGGTCGGTCGGTCGGTCGGTCGGTCGGTCGGGGTCGGTCGGTCGGTCGGTCGGTCGGTCGGTCGGTCGGTCGGTCGGTCGGTCGGTCGGTCGGTCGGTCGGTCGGTCGGTCGGTCGGTCGGTCGGTCGGTCGGTCGGTCGGTCGGTCGGTCGGTCGGTCGGTCGGTCGGTCGGTCGGGTCGGTCGGTCGGTCGGTCGGTCGGTCGGTCGGTCGGTCGGTCGGTCGGTCGGTCGGTCGGTCGGTCGGTCGGTCGGTCGGTCGGTCGGTCGGTCGGTCGGTCGGTCGGTCGGTCGGTCGGTCGGTCGGTCGGTCGGTCGGTCGGTCGGTCGGTCGGTCGGTCGGTCGGTCGGTCGGTCGGTCGGTCGGTCGGTCGGTCGGTCGGTCGGTCGGTCGGTCGGTCGGTCGGTCGGTCGGTCGGTCGGTCGGTCGGTCGGTCGGTCGGTCGGTCGGTCGGTCGGTCGGTCGGTCGGTCGGTCGGTCGGTCGGTCGGTCGATCGGTCGGTCGGTCGGTCGGTCGGTCGGTCGATCGATCGATTGATTGATTGATTTGATGTCGGTATCATTAGATTGATATCACGTTCATTTGGATTTACGTTAATACAGGTTTGATATCAGCTGTTTTTGTGTTTCACCTGGTCAAAACTTTTTCATTTGTATTGTGATGTTTTGCTATTAGCCATACTCGATTTTGGTTGTAAATAATTGTTAAGACAATCCCGACATAACATTAGTGATTCATTACAATGATCAATGCTTAATGACAGATTACTTTTTAGGTTAAACTATTTTTATTTTTGAGGGCAATATGAAAAGACAGAATCGAGAAGATAAGCAGTGTACATGTATCTAGAATATATATAATCGTGGGTTTCAATACAGTTGTATTAGGAAAGGAAACCTACAGATGGAAAGGATATGCTTTAACATATTTGACGAGTCGAAAATCGTTCATAACGGAAAGGTAAATACATTGATAATTAAAAGAAATATCTAACATCTGTAATTGAAATGAGTGCGTCGGTAAAAGAAGACAAATCCTTTCGAAGAGTTGAATGTAAAGAGTTATAACAGAACCGAACTGAATAAGGATTACTTCTTACGAATATAAAGCACCAAAGTACAATGCTTTTTTAACTATGACTAACAATGAAAAACAATTAAAACGATACATAGACTTAAGATATCGAAACCGGAAGTGTCGATCGTTTCTCGAGTCTGCGCACTGTAACCTTTCGGATACTGGAAGTCCCCGGTGATGGTACTCTGTAACGTATCAAACGGATCTGGCATGATTAGTTCGACATGTACAACTCTCGGAAAACAGCGAACGAACGGTGTCCGTTAACCCTCTACCAAACGCAAACTTTTCGCCTGTCCGAATTGAAAGAGTTTGTAGACGACATTTCAAAATGTGATGGAATTGAACAATAATCTTCTGATAGGACAGACAACATTGTGGGAAAAGAAGAAATTGCTCGTTACAAGCAATTTCTCCTTTTCCCACAATGTTATCCAGAGTCGCCTGTAACAAACTGGTCAAACGTCGTTATTGTTTGGTCATGGGTAAAGCTATAGCAGACCTTAGTCAATGGACGTAAAGGTTTGTGTAGGATCAGCTTTTACAGTTTACACATGCCGATCCAATCTGTTTATTTAATGAAAAGCCTTACACGCCACCATGATATATTTCGTACTTATCAAGTCACGGGAATACCCGAGTAGTTACAATTGATGCTGATTATGAACATTATTAATTGCAATTTGTGTTTAAATTTTTTTTAGGGAGATTCCTTTCTACAAATGATAGAATGGAAGCAGAATAAGTCTTTGAATAACACAGGACTTGAGCTATGCATATTGAACTGGTAGTCATTCGCAAGATTTTTATTCAAATATATTTTTTGGAGATTATTTTCTGCAAATGATAGAATGGAGGGCATGATTAGGTTTTAAATAACACAGAGCTTTGGCTGTTCATAATGCACTGGTTAATGAGCGTAAGATCACTCTTTAAACCAAATATTGCACAACACGATTGAAAATAAATGATGCACAATCATATTTTAAAACAAAATTCATTTTTCGGTATTGACAAGAAGCTATTGTGACAAGATGGTGAACCGCCCATTGCGCGACTATCGCCCCTTTTCAATATCGCTTTCTCAGGCATACCGCTTATACTAGTTGTTCATATACGTGAGGTACAAATCATGGACAGATCTCAATAACATCAATTTTCACAGGAAAAAGCACCGACAATAAATCTTGTTAACACGAATACAAGGGGCAGTAGGCTCGTGGGACGGATTTAGGCCTGTACAGATAATTTCGAGGGCCGTTTACTGGTCGTTTTATTCGCTGTTATTGGTGAACTTTATTCGCATTGACTCTCCTCAAAGCTATTGAAGCGGTTGGCGAAATGTGCGGTACACACCCCAAGGGGATTCCATGCGGTGATCAATTACGCAGATTGTCAATATAAAAAAGAGAATGTCGCGAAAATTTCGGATTTGATGTCTCTTTGGCAATGTGCCGTTCTTCAAAGATTTTTTTCCCTCTCATGTTTTAAACGGATATTATTTTAAACAGAGAAGGAGTTGTGCATTTCTATCAATATCCCCATTTTTGTCTGTGTCTTAATTTCGGTAATAAAGGTACCATATAGCAAAAAGAAATTTCTACATGAAACATTCCATGCGTTGGTAAAGATAACCTTCCATACGTTGTCTTAATTTGGGGACTTAATACAATATTGAAAGTTCATAATATATGTCAAACAGCTCTCATTTAAACGGATTTGAAAGTAACAAGTCTTATGCATCACCCTAATAAGAAGCCATAACCATTCCTTGTTCAACTTGAATTTACTACCTTACTTTAAACATGTTTTATTGCCAAAGTTCTTACAGTTAATAAAAACCGAAAAGTATATAAGTTTTGCCAAGAGGGTCACAAGTTCTATATCTTCTCAGCAATCGTTAGCTGTGAACGATTACGTAAAGTGTATTTCGACAATGTATGACTTACAAATAGAAACTACCAAACGTTGTTATTGAATATTGTTATGTAATGCAAAGCATGTCATATTTAACGAATCTACATACCTTGTAAAGGTTTTTGGAATAAGAATAAACATATGTTATAGGGTATAATTAAGGAATCTTTACTCATTTGAATGTATTGCTTGTCGCATGTATGGTGTATTATGGATTTATACTCTGTACTAGAACAAACAATGTCTTTATGTCTATGCCTATGTTAACAATAGGTAGTGTTCGTATGGGGAAGCAGGTGGTGACCTGAAGAGAAATCATGCAGTTAACATAGCCGAGTAAATAAAAGACTTAAGCACAAATACACCATAAGTCGTGATATATTGAAGTACGAGTCGAAAACGGTATAGATAAAACATGTGTCAATCTGTTAAAGGTCCATTCTTTTTTCGGCATGGTAACTAGTTCTTGATTCTGAACGATAAATATTCGATTTTCCCGCAAATTCAACCATTGACTGCGTGCTTATCAAACCAACATCAATTACTTTGTCGTCTGGGCTGAGAACGAACGTCTTAAGCTGTAGAACCGGGGGTCCCGAAATGTTCTATTCCACTTTATCTCGGAAACGTGTTTTATTACTGGGGGAAATATTGACGACTTCGCGTATAAATTGAATTAGACGTCTCGAAAACAACAAGATACTGACGGTATGAATGGAAAACCATGCACATTTGGCGGTGTGAATTTTCAATGACAAAACCCTTTATATAAAAAAGGTCTGAGATGACACATGCTTAACTGCATTACTTATAGATTCGAAAGAACTGTTTCAATTCAGAATGCGCTCTCGGTAATAACGTATCTTCATGTGTCCTGTTAGATAAATGAATTACAATTTACCCTGTCGAAAAATATAGCATCTGATTAAAAACAGGTGTAAGATAACATGCAAGGTCATTGATACAGTATGCGCCCAAAGGAAATGTTCGTTTCAATTAACTTTTCCTACATATGCAACGATTGGCTCAATTCCTCTCTCTCTTATATAGTATTCTATATATCATGCATTTATCTCACCCCAAAAACCTGTTACAAAACGTAAAGTACCTTTTGTATTTCATGGCTGTTTAAAAAGAGTAATATAAGGCAAATAAACACGATTTGGCGAGTACATTTTGATATAATTATAGTGCTCTGTAAATATCTATTTGTATATTTCATTTTCTTTTGGAAATGGCAATACCACGATTTTGAATTGTCTGCTGTTTTAACTCGTCGGTTTAACTTATCTTATATGTATAACAAGAATAGATTTGAACGAGGCAATATAGCCAACAGCGCCCTATGTTGTATATGATCATAGTTAAAGGAGACTACTAGTATTGATTATAAAGATAACTAACTGGTTGGTACGGACGGACGCAGTTCATTCAGAAATGTCCAATACATAGTTACATCCTAAATAATGAGCATGCATTGTTTGAGAATGGTCGTTTAAAACAAGATCAATTGTTCATTTTACCAAGTACAGTCAAACACATCACAAATAGATCCTACTGAGCATGCGCAGGAGTAATTGCTAACACACATGGTAATCGATCACGGCTTTCGATACTGCCTAAATCGGAAATGCGGTAAACATGAGCGCGCATCCTACAGAAAAAAATGTTTCTGTGTCACTGCAAATGTGTCACAACTTAATGACCTGAAATAATGCGTTTACAGTAATGGCCATCCCACGCTCATGGCAACGGCATTAAGACGAATCAATACAAGCGTTGGACCTGTCTAACAACGATTCGTAACTTTATGTGTATGTTTACAAAAGTGTCACAATCCACGAATCTCAAACGTGACTTATTTTTTCTTTATTTTGTAAATGAAAAATGACCAGGCGTTTAAATGTACGATTATGATTTAATAGGTAAAACACATGTTCCTTTCACGTTTATTTTAACAGTTTATATTAGGTAATATTTTTTTCGGTTTATGCAAACATGTAGTCTATCGTATGAGCCATTCTTAGACAGGCTGCGATTATATACCAAACTACAAGTTTAATATTCCCCAAGATTTTGCGAAAAAATAATACAGACATAAAGTGAATTAGGAATGTAATTTCATGGCTGTCTTCGGTATGATAGAGGTTAATGGTGGTTATAGAAAATGACCTATAAAAGCAATCCCTGTCTTCTTACACAATAGCAATATGAAATATGTGCAAATAACCCGTATTATCACATGAGTGCTTGAAATATATACAACTTTAAAACCTGTTTCCAATTCGAAATGATATCAACGGTTTAAAATGACACATAATGTAGAGCCTCTACCTAGAGACACGGATGATTCGAGTTTGCATTTCATGATTCAATGGGCATATAATTGATATATTTCGTATATTAATGTTGACGATCGAATGAAGCAGATCAGGGAAAGCCAGACAAGATCTCTAACCAAGACCTCCTCAACAGATGCGGCCAAGAAGGTATGTTCAGGATCGTTAAACTTTGATGGTGGCGATGTATTGGACATGTATTAAGGAAGGACTAACATGACCTAGCTAAAACTGCGCTGTTTTGAAACCCCAGAAGGAAAGCATCGAAAGAGAACGTCCACAGATAACATGGTGACGTAACGTTTAAACAAAGAGGTCAGAAATGCAGCATGCATATACATGGGGAGGTCTTCTCAAGATGGTCAAAGACAGACAGAAGTGGCATACATTGGTTGCTGCCCCGCATGTCATTTGGCGTATTGGGCAGTAAGTCAGTAAGCAATATAGCAATGGCTTAACAGAGAGTAATGTATGTATATTATGTGGTCAGTGTACTTCTATAGTAAGTGCTTTATATTTTTAAAGAATTTACGATGGTTTTGCAATGAACCCTTGATTTGAAGTATGGGGAATCGAAAACAAGTTGTACACGTACACACAAATGAAAACTCCACGATTGATTTTGTGATAAGCAGTAAACCTTTCTTGGTGATTGACAGCAATTTGTCTTTTAAGGACATGTTCTACAGTTTTATAAAAGAAATAATCCTTTCATAGAATTTTCTGAATTTTTGATATGTTTTTTAAAATTTTATTGTGAATTCAGAAATGAAAAGAAAAATTCAGGTCGACGAGGTAGACTTTTTGTAAAATGAGTGTTTCAATGGAAACCGTTTGGGGCAAAAATGGCAAAATGACCATACAATCTTCAAAGGTAATAAATGTTTTCTGGAAGGTTTATTAACATAAAAAACATGAATTCATACATTCAATACTTTATAATTCAATGGTATTTCAAATTATTACAATCTGGACAATTTTTTAATCCAAATCAGTTTTTCAAATTTTTGTATTTGACAAAAAACAATAAAAATTGATATGAATATTGCAAAAAAATTGAAGATATTTCAAATTTCCGTTCATAGAATTTTTTGTTTTTCAGTATGTGAAGTAAAATTCAATCTTGAAGTACGAAATGCAAAAAAAGCAATAAGTTGACGAGTTGGTTTTTTGGTAAAACGACAGTTTCGATGGTAACTGTATTTGAAAAACATGTATAAATACGACTAAAATAACTTTAAACTTGACAAATAAAAGCTTGGGGCTTAGTATGCATGAGAAATATATAATACTGTTAATAATCTTTCATAGTTTTATGGAAAATATGATCATTCTTTGAAGAAAAAAAAATGCATATAGTAAATGCCATCCGAATACAAACGTTTGTCCGACTACTATGCAAGTTCCTCTTCGGCAACAGATTATTATCTCTCTTGGATGCGCAGATGAAGTGCGCAGAGAAAACTACCGAAAACGTCCTTAATTGAGTTCTAGTCTTGTAGAACAGTTCGTTTTTACCCTTAAGCGTCTTTATAGCAGGATCAACATATTCTTCCAGACTCCGTCTAGACCATGTTAATGTCATCTCTTAAAGCCAAATAAAAGACAATATCTTCTCTTCAATTTGAAATACCGTGTAATTTACATTTACAAAGAGATGGTGCTTGAATTTATTTCGATGAATACGAAATAAGTTTTGTTACTACAAATTTGACTTAAAAGCGGGCTAGACATTTTATAGTTTCGTTTTGAAATAAAAGAGTGGGAACCATCATTTACCTGTCACAATAACATTCTTCTACTCTCAAATCGTTTCAGTTTTAACCTTGGGGTAGGAATTTGCATATTTATGTTACCTAATTGTCATCTGTACATAATTCATATTAAAAGGGCCACATGTATCTCACAAGTATTTCTCTGTGTGTAACACATATCTAAATGGTGCTTTAATCCGTGTGTCACTAAATAAAAGGTTATATTTCTGTTTTAATAAGCCCTGAACATCTTTGTTTTCATTGAGAGAAGGTGATACGAACTGTCGATGTCTTGCAATGCATTGATTTTAAAGCGCTTTCCTATGTCGCATGAAGGTTATAAAATGTGCAAAAGCACTGTCAACTTTTTGCGAGACCTACATCATAATGGAATCTTAAAAGGCCACTACTCTCTTATTGTCAATTTAAATATAGACCAGTGCTCACAAAATAAACAGTCTGCACCAAAATGTCCCACATCCTAACCACATTTTGATGAAAAGGGGGATAGACGTGTATCATTAATGTAGTTCTATTAAGCTGTATAAATCTGCGATCTCATCCTATCAATAAAACATTTTTTCTAATAGGAATAGTATGCGTTAAATGCAAAATGAAAAAATCCTTCTATATTTGAGACGTTTAAAATACTAAAATATCTTACAATGATGGTAGCTTGAAATAAACATTCACAAGCCAACTCAATGCAAGGTCATCGGTGATGTTGTGCTGTTTATTCGTTTTGGTTATTACCTTCTACAAAAGGCGCTAATGGCGATTATATAAGGCCAATTTATTTCGCTCTCCCACGCTGATATAGTGACAATTGGTTGGTTCTCAGTTCACCAGATATATCTAATGTAACATCTACTAAGACCTCCTACATGCGTGTCGAATGACCTTCGAGAATAGTTTGACCTTATAACAAATAATGACATCTCGCCGAATTGCTAAAGCCTAGGTTGTGAGGGTATACCGTCAAACTATACGATACCTTAGATTCATTGACTGTCTGTTTATCACCTCTCTTGTACTAAAGGATAGACCTAGTAACCATCAGACTATGGTAGTTTGCTCTAACTATGCTTGAGTGACGAGAAACATATTTTCGTTTTGTAACCTTAGCTGACTCTTATAGACTATAATTGATTTTCACGCGTTAGAAATATTCACACTGTTTTAGATATCTATTATATTTACCCATGCATTGTTCCACAATTTGAGTAAGAAAAAATCTTTGAATGAAACAACGAATGTCTGCTCGCGGCAGTTTTGTGTGTTCATAAATTATCGATATATATTATCTAAACACATTTACAACAAAAAAGGACAATGTCACCCGACCAAGGAGTTTTACGAGATAAATCTTAACAATGAAATGTAAAGAAAAAATATAAAGTACATTATAAAAGGATAAATATAAACGAAAACCAGATTGCAATCAAAGTTAACCAATAGGTTTTTTAAAAGTATAAGTTATCCCTTTGTTTAGTTGTTTGGTGCATTACCCTTACAATAAGTAATAAGGACTATTGCTTATGTAAGGCTAAATTAATAGTGCCCTACTTACAAGGTGCCAAACGGTATATCATTAACTAGTCGGATTTGCTAAATACTTCTATTTCCTAACTGATTATACCTTAATTGTATACAAATCAAATTCTGTTATATAAAAGTGATAATTCTGGCGCACTTGGCTACATTTGGCCCTCTTCAGTCTACATGTAGATCTATATCGAAAATAGATATACAGTTGAAGATTTATACCTTCAATATCTGGTTGTCCAACTCCTCTATGTGTCGCAATTAGCACGAATCCAATTTCTTTTATTTATTTCTTTCTAAACCTCTATATGTCGAACTGTTTCTTTGAAGAACGTTTTCATTAGGTCACGTTGAACTACGATCTCTCGGGCAATAGGCAATAAATAATATTCTATGGGTTCCTTTTCTAAAGGGTTCATATAGATTAGGGCTTTGGGAAGACGTAGAGTACTTAGAAAATGGAGATAAAAAAATACATTCGGACCTCTAATACTGCTATTGTCAAGGCATTAGGGCGAATGCGTCAGCTTACCAAAAGCTGCCACTGGAGTACAAAGCATCGATAAACAACATTATATGGAGAGAGACGGTGAAAAATAACCAAACAATGATAGAATAGATTCCAGTGAATAATTCCACTTCCGGCAGGCATTATGGGTATTATTCTGAACAGATAAGTGGATTCAAGTTGTGGTATCGATTCGTTTAGATTGTCTGTCTTTACGTCGTGATATAGATTCCGGCAATTTATCCATTATCTCTAAGTTTCCCAGCATTCAAACTATTTATGGAATTCTAGTGGATTAATTGAAAGAATCTAGAAGTGTTTACAAGCCTAGTGAATAGCTTTTGACACAAATGCTGAAGTAGGATTGTCATGTACGATTTACTTCTAAGTATCACAGTATCTTCTGTTTAGTCTTGAGGCAAAGATTACAATGTAAGTATAAAATGAAAATCAGTAGTCGCGCCGATTCGTTGGCTAGTCCCGGTAAATTTTGCCTCGCCTAGCGGGTATCGAATCTATGGCCCTTGGTACAAGAGGCCAACGTTCGACCACTTGACCAATGTTGCCCACATGATTATTATAGTCAAAGTATTTGATGCGGTTGAATTCCTGTTTGAGAACAATGTACTCTTCAGTACTTCATTACAATACAGGACTGCGAGAACTAAGGCATCTAGTCCTTAATACATAAGTACATTTCTAGCTTTAATCAATGGTGAACTATCATTTGAGATCAATTAGCTAACCAAATACGTTTTTTAGAATGACACAGTCCCGGTCTAGTGAATGTTGAGGAATATTTCCTTTGCAAGGCATGATGAATCTATTTTAACGTAATCCGTAACATGCATTGATTTCTTTCATTATTTGTAAAGCACATACTGTGTCGCTATGACCCCTTCGTCATATGACCCGAACGAGTAAATAGAAATCGGATCTTTCATTGTTTCCATTGTATAATTGTATGGGTACTGGCTTCTGGCAAGACAAAACCTCGAACAAACAAAACGTACGAGATATTCGTCATCTAGAAGTAATACATCGGATTCTGGAAAACAATACAATCAATTAAGGTTCATTTAACGTATGCTACGGACATATGACAATCGTAGGATTCTCTGTGGCCTATCAGCTAAAAACATCCTGGCTTTCAATTGGGCTATGGCAGATATTGTTATAAAGTATTTCACTTTTATATTTTACATGGTAAGGCATTATAGATCAGAGTTACTCTCTTATTTTGATTTAAGTTGAATTTAAAGTTGCTTGTTCTGAGATGAAAACATCTGAAAGTCAAAGTAAAATGGGCCACGTCACGGGAAAAGGGGCACTCGGACATAGCAAACAGTGTAGCCCCAGACCAGCCGCCACGTCACTGACGTGGCGGCTGGTCTGGGGTTACACTGTTTGCCATCTTAGAGGACATCCAGTTATACCTTTAAATAAATACAAATGATAACTTTCGTGACTAGATGCTGGAATAATAGCGCTAGGAAAGAGCTGAGTCAGCGGTTTTTATTTATGTCCGAGTGCTCCTTTTCGCGTGACGCGGCCCAAATGACGTTGAAGAAATGCAGTTTTTGTATTGCTGTGTGATAACAATCTGAACACATCGGGTTTATCCAATAGAAAACACCTCTGAAATAATAGGGATGACGCCATATTGTTTCCCGCGAGAATGACGTCACTTTCTTTCGTTTCTAAAAATAGATCTTGAATGGAAAATCCAAAAAGTCGTTAAATTTGATTGAGGAAACAAGTATACGAGTCACAACAACAAGTTCGCCATTTGGTATGAGTTACTGATCAAAAGTGATTAAAAAGGATGTCCAACACTTCTATACACATTGAACTACTTAACCCTTTAAGGTATAGAGATAAGGCTTATCAGTGACACTATAGGTATAAACCATCCGATTATCGAAGACCATTAACGCATACATAACTTGTCACCCTGGGTACCTATTTGCACAGGATTATCTCCGATAATTGTTATTGATTGACTGTTAATCAAACCTAAATTAATGCATTTTACATTCATCTAATAGATTTTTTCAAAGAATAAAAGACGACGAGAACAAAATTTCCTTTAAGTTGATGTTTTTTTTCTTTATTTAGTGATACATTCATATCAGGATTAAGTTGTAGAAAATTAAACAAACAATGAAAATGTATATTACGGTGTGAATTATACAAAATCAAAATTAATAATATGACTTATGTGTTCTCCCTGAGAGATCCGTAATTTGATTTCCGTTTGTCATCAATTGCAGGGAATTTTGTTGCCGAAAAATACCATTCATGACTCGAGATACATACTTTGTCTTTGCATATTTCTCAACAAAGCTGAATCGTTTTACTTCAATTCCCATTCAAACCGTTTCCAAAATATATAAAAGAATGTTTTTCAGCGCAATATTGCTTTGTAAAGGAGTTAAACCTAGTCCTTCTTATAAATGTAAAACAGTAAAAATCAACTCATTTTGGCAACGAAACATGCTTATATTTCCGTAAAATACGTGTCCATGGGTGATGAATTTACCAAAAGCTCGTAGTTGTAGTCAAAGTCGGAGGAATGATCTAATTTGCTTGTCCGTGAATTGGTAATATTTATCAACATTTCATCATCTTCAGGCTTAATAAAAAACGATCAAATTACTGCTCTGAATCTACATTGATGTCCGACTTGCGATCGGAAACACCAAATTGGCTAAATATTTTAAAAAGGCCGTCTTTATAACGTCAATTATTTGACGGCTCGATTTTCGATCGCCTTTAAACTTTGAACAATAGCTCCGTGTCATAAACATCCTTTACAGGTCGCGTGCCGTATGCTCTGGTTTTAATTGGATAGTATTTTTAGAAATGTGTTAAGTTACTAAAGAATTGCATGAAATCCTTATCGAGTCTTTACAAATCGGCAGTGTTTTGATCTTTTATGACCGGAAGACTTCTCATTAAATAGTCTACGGGTCGCGTGCCCTATGTTCTTTTTAATTGGATAATATTTTTAGAAAAGTGTTAGTTTGTAAAGAATTGCAGGAAATCCTTATCAAGTCTTTACAAATCGGCATTGTTTTGATCTTTATGACAGGATATCGAAGGCCGCTTTCAGTTTTATTGGGGGTGGGTATTTCATTTCCCTTCATCTCAATCCCATAGCGTCTCTTTTAGAAGTGTGCCGCGTGACCACTATCAAAAGATTCGCTCTAGAGCAAAAGTTTAAACTTTGACCCCATGATTTTATCATCGTATATGAAAGAAAACATATTTGTTTAATAGGAAAATAAACTTTGGAGAAAATGACGTGTGTGTTTATTTGTGTAATTAAGGGTTGAAGTTGAATCAATTTTTCAGCTGTCAAAAAGCGTTCTATGCAGTAATCGATAGCCCGTCAAAATAGGTTTTATACGGTAATAGGTATACCGGCGAAAAGCGTTTTATGCGGTAATCGATAAGGCGGCGAACGGCGCTATATACCGTAAAGGGTTAACATGAACGCTTAGAAAAGGTGTTCATTGGCGGATGCCGATTTACCCGAAAAATTGTAACCCTACACTTATATCCGAGGTGTATTTCACAGCTCACGGAAATACCCGAGTAGTTCCGATTGGTGTGATAATAGTAGGATTAAAAGTAGCACTGGACGTACAGTTAGCTCAGGAAAGGTCCGAATATCAAAGTATGCAGGTCTCTGTGTAAAGAACTATCGAATTAAAATATAGCGTATGGAATTCGTCTTAGCGATATTTTCAGGTTATTTAAAACTTGATATTTTCACAGAGGCTCGAAACTTAGATAATCACCTGTATCTCTCCTTATATGACTCCAGACGATTAAAATTCTAAATCGAATTTAGTTTCTCATAAATTCCAGTTTTACTTAGTTTATCAAACCAAAGGCATCGTTGAAAGTTAATATTATTTCGTCCAGATATGTCTATTATGTTTGTAAAGGCCCTAGTGTAGGAAAGATGATAAATGACTTGGACTACTGTTCGCCTAATTCTTAACAGGAAGGAAGTACAAGTTACCTTTTATGTCCGCTAAATATTTGATGACCCAATCCATTGTGTGTACGGAGTGTGGTTTAGATAAGTTATACAACACTGCAAAATTATACTAAGGTGACTTCGTTTCTATTGACAACCATTGGTTGCAGTGTACACAGTGGTAGATTGTTGGTCTATGGTACCGAAGATTCTGTGTCCGAGCTCCGTTACAAGCGATAAGAAAATGCAGGAAATATTTACCCCACAAATTGGTGCGAGTACTGATGGTATATGAATAAAGCAGAATAGAAAGCTACTTATCAAAGCTTAGAGGACTTGTCTCATAATCGGTGTAAAATAAATAGATTTGAAGTAGATCTTCAAATGAAATAACATTATATTTTTTTTGTCTCGTATATGGACCAAGTCCCACCTTTGGGACTTGGGTTCAACGTTTTCTTCACAGAGTGTTTTTTACGTCTAATCGAATCTCACGGAGATCTCCCTGTGATGAATGAAATAATACAAAAAACAATTCTAGGAAAAATGGAAATTATCAATTCTTTTTTTCCCTTAAGGGGGTTTATGTCAAATCATCTTATCTGGGAAGAATTACAGCCGGCAAGCGTGAGATGATAGATCTGTGCTGGATGGAATAATGCCCTATATAATTCAAGACTTTATGGGCCGCGTCACGCGAAAAGGGGCACTCGGACATATAAAGAAAGCGCTGACTCAGCTCTATCTTAGCGCTATTATTCCAGCATCTGGTCACGAAAGTTATCATTTGTATTTGTTTAAAGGTATAACTGGATGTCCTCTAAGATGGCAAACAGTGTAGCCCCAGCCGCCACGTCAGTGACGTGGCGGCTGGTCTGGGGCTACACTGTTTGCTATGTCCGAGTGCCCCTTTTCGCGTGACGTGGCCCTTATCAATTCGCACAATTATACTTTAGAAACCACTGTCACAAAAGGATAAATTGATCCTAGGGTGAAATTTATCATTTTATCACAGTTATTTCTAGTAGAACAATTTCTACAATATCTGTCAAAGGAAACACGTGTTCTTGGTAGAATTTACCGTATCTTTAGTCTTAGAATTTAGACCCATCTCAGTACCTCAGATTCTGGAATAGACTTACATTTTACAGTATGTTACAGAAAAGGGATTCGCTTTTCCCATTTTTACTTGCTAACTATTCAAAGTCAGACATCCATTTTGGTTATCAACAAACACGTGTTGATAGTATGGGTTCGAGACATTGCCTGGTCACATTTAACGACAAACACTCAATGCAATTTGCAAGCTTCTTCGTCGTGATTTCCATTTAAAAGAATAATAAGTCAATATTTTTGAAAAAAAAACATACTTACAGGAGACCCCGTCGTTGTCTATAAGTCAACTAGCAACATTGATACAGGACTCATGTCATTTTGAAAACTCCAAAAGGACCTTCCAAAGTGACTTGTGTCTTACATTAAGATAGACTAAATAACTTGTTTGCACTGTTGAATTATTCAATCAAGAATATAATATATAATTATATAAGCCGTCTTTACATTATCACTAAATAGTTGCTGACAATACGTTAATATGTCTAGCCCCTTAAAACCCGAAACGAGCAACGAATATTCATTTTTACCCCAATAAAAAACCCGTGATTTTGTATTTTCCCTTCGACTATCATTTATTTTCTTCGTTCATCTTCGATTTTCTTCGAGAGTGATAAACGCGGGATAGAATCCACTCAAAACGCATTTCGACAAGCAGTAAGCATTATGTCGAAAATGTTGGTCTAATAAACGGATTTTGGTAATAACAGCATTGAGAGAGGCTTTTATCGTGATATAGTAAATAGATTATCGCAAAACAGGAAACCTCGACAAGTCTCAGCCTGTAGTTGAAATTGAATTACGTAAAGCTAGTACCCATCTTAAGCTTCTCGCTCTCCTTAAAAGAAGGCTTAAATATTTACCAACCGGCGTTGTTATCGTCTTAAATAAAGAGATTTCGCATCCAAATATGGAGTGCTAATGCAGACAACAATGTTTCGCTTAACCCTTTACCAAATGTCAAATGTTTGACTGTCTCAAATAGAAAGAGTTTGCAGACGACATTTCAAAAGGTGATGAAATGAAAAATAATGTTCTGATATGGCAGAAAACAATGTGGGAAAAGGAGAAATTGCTCATTACAAGCGATTTCTCCTTTTCTCACAGTGTTTTCCAGAGTCGTCCGCAACGAACTGGTGAACTGTTGTAATTGTTTGGTAATAGGTTAAGCAGAAAATCTTCTCTGATGGGATATATAAATATATACTATTGTGGGTTAAAGGAGACAAAGTATGAGTTATCGTTAAAAGATGTCGCAGCCAAAGATGGGGTGCTTATACAGAAAAAATGTTTCACTATGTAAACATTTGTTTCTAATGGGATATACATCATTGCTGTTGGAAAAAGATGACATAGTACAAGCGAGCAAATTCTCCTTGATGTTAAATGTCGCCCCTCGTATTCAAATCGGGATTACCTTTGCTTTCATTTCTGTAAACCTTGTTCGATGCAACCGCATTTAGACTGAGTGTTAATAGCGTCAACAGTTAGTTTTGATCACGTGTCATCTTAACACAGGACGTAAGTCATACTGAAAACTAATACTGGAGCCATCCGAATGACTGACGTCCGTTTTGAGCCGTCGTTTGTCTAATACATTATGATTCTTTCTTCTTTACAATGATTGCTTAAAACACTTTTCACTTTACGCTATATGTTTAAGGTACAGTCTGTCCTTAAAGGCTTACTGTATATACCTTTCATTGGTTATATTGAGGACAGTGGTTCTTCTATCGTCGGTATCGGGACTTGAGGGTCGTGGGTTCGAATTCGGTTTGTGGCAGAATTCATTTTACGGTATTTCATTGATCCAAATTCAGCGCAATTCTTATCCAGGAAGTAGAATCAAAATTAATTACTCTGATGATGTAGGAACTTATTTCACAATCGATGTAAAAAGGATAAGTTTTAATGTTTAATTGAAATTTTGATATATTGAAATAATATCCTACATTACAGCTTTGCACGATAAAGGTTTGTCTATTGAATGTTAACTTCTTGTGTTCTGATGGGTCTATGGCCTTATATGCCAATAAAGCATACATCTATGTGAACCCATAACCAAACAATAACGATAATTAACCAGTTTGTTGCTGACGACTCTGGAAAACATTGTGGGGAAAGGTGAAATTGCTCTTAAGAGCAATTTCTCCTATTCCCACAATGTTTTCTGCCCAATCAAAAAGTTATTTTTCAATTTCATCCAATTTTGAAATGTCTTCTTCTTTTTGAAACTGTTTCTATTTTGGACAATCGAAATATGGCGTTTGGTAAATGGTTAAGGTAATGTCTGTCCTTTCAAGTTTTCATATATATCTTTCATTGTACATATCAAGGACGGTGGTCCAGGGAAAGAGCGTCGGCCTGAGGACAAGAAGGGCCTGGGTTCAAAGCCCATGAGCAGCGGGATCTGCCTTCCATTCCTTCATAAATCTGCATACGGCGCGAGTACTGGTTATGTATTTAGGAAGCAGAATAGAGAGAGATCAATCTAAGTTGTAAGAACTTGTCTCACAATCGATGCAAAAAAGATATGTTAAAAAGTTTAGTTGTCATTTTGATATATTGCAATCATATCCTAAATTGAGACTAAGCACGATGATGGTTTATTAATTGAATGTTAACTTCTTGTGAACTGATGGCCCTATGGCCTTATATGTCAATAAAGCATGTATCTTTGTTTAAACTAAACATAAATTCTGTGTGCATTGTTCATATATTTCGGAGACTTTACAGAATCATGTTCACATTATAACACAGAAATGGTGTCTGAGAGATTCGACATATATTTCTTTCTTGGTCTTTATTTTCTCCTGTATATGTCCGTCGTATATGTTGATCAATAATACCTCGTTTGTCATCGCAAATTGTTTTCTGGCCAAATGTCTCGTCAATCGACATTTGCCACTTTCCATTATCGGTCTGTCTGTGAGAACAAATGACCGCAATAAAGTTAGAGAGACAGGCCTCTATATCATCAGTGTGAACTATCCTTGTTTGTTACACATGTCGATTTATCTTTACGTAGAATAGGTCTTTTTACATAACATGGCATCTGCGGTGGTTTAGTGGTAAGCGTCGGGAACTAAATCAGTTATCCATGGTTCGATCCTAGATAGCGATAATCTTTTTCACAGTGGAGTGTCCTTTGTCGAGACACATTTTCCTAACCTAGTACTGGTAGGTTGTCCACGGAACATGTGCTATAATGCTCAAGAGCGAGCGCTTAACATTGTTATTTTTAGTTTACTTTATTTGTTTTACATCGATATTGAGGAAAGCTTAAAGCTTGTTCAATACTACTCTTGATAACTGCTTCCTGGATACTACACCAGTGCTCGTGCCGATTTGTGGGAAATTTTCACCTCACCTGACGCGGATTCGAACCATGGACCATCGGTACAAGAGGCCGACGCTCTACCTCTGCACCACTGTCGCAGAAACAACTTCTAATCTAATAGTCAAGATTTATTAAAGAAAGAATCAGCCACATAACATGTTCAGCTATGCTCACTTTTGCCAATTACATTTTTGTTTTAAGGTTAACACTTATCATATCTACCCGTAATGTTTTTCATTAAAAATAGACATTCCATAGCGAAAAACATGAACCGTTAATCAATAAAAAACCCGCAAACGATCCTTTTATAATATGAAAATACATATTATTTTGTGTTTTCACGTTTGAAGACGATTTATCATATCCAACATGTCGTAGGTATTGTATTACCAGACACCAGTATGGCGATGATATAGATTTAATTGTCACCAATTATGGCTGTGTCCATCGCAATTAACCAGTTTCTCGCCAACCGGAAACGCCATCGATATCGACTTCCGGTACAATTCAATGGCATTTCTGTCGTGTTGGGGGAAATAGAGAATATGGCAAAGGAATGGTTACAGCCTGGTCCTTTTTCTCGCATGATCGTGTGAGTGAAGAAAGCGACCACACATATACCACAACGACTGTGATGTTTCCATGATATACACAAAGATATCGACTACTAGCAACGTAAGGGATCGGCATTTGGAAATGGTTCACCTACGCCGGATGAAAGTCAAAGATAAATCGAAGTTAGAGTGAGTTTTCTTTCCTTTTCTTTCATGTTGAGTGTGTCGAGGCGTTGGAATATCAAAATTGACTTAATCAAGTTACCTTTCAGGACGAATGCTACTTTTATCCTGTCACTAGTGTCATTTTGGGACCGATAACTAGGTGCCGTATAACATTTGTGATATCCGGCACTAGCCATATAATACATGCACGTGACGAAGCATGACGTCATAAGTACGACATGACGTCATATTTACATCATTCTCTTCTTATTTTTGTCCTTTTTCCTCGTGTTTTATTTTCATCTTTTTTCTTTTAAAGAATACATAAAGGTAACCGGATAAATAGAAAAGGTAGTTGGTGTCTTTGAATGGGAAAAGTTATCGGGCTCGGCTTCGGATTATTATCCGTTTCGCCTTCGGCTCACCGGATAATGTTCCTAAGCCTTGCCCGATAACATTTCCGATTCGCGACACCAACCATATATTCTCTATATAACTCTAAGTTATCAGGCGTGTTGGAACATTCTATCATAAATAGGCTTATGTTAACGACATCGGGAACAAAATCTTAATACATTTCTTGGAAATCGTTTTCCGAAACTAGCAATGAAATCTATAAATCATAGGGTAGTTAAAACGCACCTGAAAGTGCTCGAAGTGAATTTCACAGAATCATGTCTTCATCTAAGATTAACCCAAGAGATACATGTTTATAATTTTTGTAGATCTTTGAAATTACTGTAACGTCATCAAATATCACGTACCAAAATATCAACCCGATTTTGAAATGTAGGCTGAGGAATTCTTAAATCGGAATAGATTATCTTTCTCTAGTAAATGAATAATATGATAGAAACAGATGGTAAGCTTATCGATACTGTTCGTTTTTTCTTCAACAGTATTAATTCAGTCTTATGACTAAGTTGAAAAGTATTCCAAAGTATACTAGTATTGAATCCGATTTGGGTTTATTAAAGATATCAACCTTGTTTCTGTCGTATATTCTTCCAAAACTACGTATATGTCAACGTATATGTAGCTTCTTTTGGGCATTGCCTATATAGTTGACTGTTCTCCCACATGAACATGATTTATGAGTGTCGAGAGACAAATAAATGATGGCCCACTGACTTAAGCAAGGAATAATTTTTGATTCGTATTTCTAACTTGTTTTATCTAAAGCAGCTGCAAATGATAATAGGCAACCATTTGATTGAACATAATCGACATTTTTATTCAAAAATACCAAAGGGCGGAGAGTAGTTTTGTTCTAAAACTATCTCGTAAAGACGCAATAAAATATGAAAATCATATTCGAGCTCATGAGCAAAATGGTTAAGTATTTGTACCACAAACGATTTCTTTCATAGTTTCCTTAATGTTCATATGTTAACACATTTTTAAGACAGGTGAACATAGTTTTGGTGATTCATTTTATTATCACCGGTCGGATGATACTTTAAAAAAAGTGTAAACGCCCAATCGTCAGGTACATGCCTCTCTAAAAAGAGACTTTTGCTTTTACTTCCAAAAATGTTTAAAACCTATTCGAATTTTATCAGGATAAAGATACTCAGTGAAGCAAACAGGTGAAATCACAGGCCAGCCGCCGATTTACTCGGCGGATGGCCTAGATCTAACCTGTTTGCATAAGTAAATACGCGTTTCAAGCACTATCAGGGTTAATAAACGTATAACTCACACTTTACTTTACAATCGTGTACAAAATTAGTGAGTAGAAATGTAATAAATCAATATCATATTAAGCAACCATCTAAATTCTAATTTCAAGATATAATCTTCAGGGGTTTTAATTTTCAGCTCCACTTCATTTCCAATAAACTAACCATAAAGCACGAAATACCCAGAATAATGTACGGTTAAATCTGTATACCTCGTGTTTCAAGGAACCTGATGAAACTGTTCGACATAGGGAGAGGTTAACGTATAGATGTCTTGAATATAGGGGAAAAAACAAAGAACAAATACAATGAAGCCTCGTTTATCCGGACTCCGATTATCCGGATGTCTCGCAATCCGAACGAAATTGTAAGGGAACAGAATTATTTGACCAGTTTGTTGCTGGTAATAGATAAAAATAAAGAAACAAGGAACAAATGATTCGGAACCGCAGATTTTGTTGGAGATTAAGATGAGACCGACCACTAGAAGTTCGAGTTAAAGATATCCTACTGTATATCTCTACGACATATGCAGATTTTACAGGCATGCGAACCGTGAGCTATTCTTCAACTTCTCCTACGTTAGACCTAAGCGATAAGAATTATGGCTTCACGAACTTTCAATCTTCGTACCGATGCGTCATCATTGAGCAATTATTGCTTAGGTCGAGACCGATTAGAGGAGAACGAAGTTAAATCACCAGACACTACTAAAGGCCTTATTGCCCAATCTGTCATCATTTTCGCGCTACCGTAATAGTTGAAGTCTGAATGTCTGAAGTTAATCTGGTCCATGGTAAAAAGTCTTTGAACACACTTGAGAAAATATATTTTTACGTTATTATGGCTTTAACATAACGTCAGCAGTGTTTCAGGTATGTTGCGATACTGTACCTTGCTCGTAAAGATGGAGGAATGTCCGCATCTGGATTGCCATTAAGGTCTGGTGTGCTCCAATCACTTTGTCACAAAGACAACCCCCACTTTAAAACAAAGGCCGAAGTAAATCGTTACCAACTTATTCGTTAATGAAAAGCTCATTATTCTAAATATAGGAGGTACTATCTTTAAGCTTAAAGGTTTTCATCGATGACGGCCATTTAATTAAGGTAGAATACCCATAATCAGCAATTTTTGAATTTATTCTATCGTCCGATTTCTTCGGTCATTCTCGGTAAAGCGAATCGTTCCGGAACCGACCGATGTATAGCGAGAACTACCAAAGTAATCCGACGCAAGACAGAGTTTCGAAATGGCGCATTATGGGAATTCTAACTTAGATAAGTGCTACATGGCCGTTCAAATTCATCAAAACTCATTTGGTTGACCTACTATTATCAGTATTAACACCTTTGACACTCGTATCCTGGTGGCAGCCAAATTTTTCCAGGGCTGTTCCCCACAGCTTGAATCATTTCCCAACTCCGCTATTTGAAATATGTGATACAGAAATATAGATTATTTCCTAAAGTGCGATGGGATAAAACAGTTGGCAGGTGCTTCCTTTAGGAGAATAAAAAACCCTTCAGACATCACGCGTGTCTAACAGCTCCGTTCACCGTGAAGCCACAAGCAGACAGCATCTTCGTTCACAGGTGTGTTAGGGGGGAGATGTAAGAACACTTAACCCTTTACCGACTGTCCCAAATTGAAAGAGTTTGCAGACGATATTTCAAAATGGGACGAAAATTGAAAAAGAATATTCTGATATGGCAAGAATCATCGTCGGAAAAGAAAAATTGCTCGTAAAAAGCATTTTTTCATTTTCCCAAAATGTTTTCAAGAGCCTTCTGCAACAGACTGGTCAAATGTCAAATGACATTATTGTTTGGTAATGGGTTAAGAGATGCGAACAGTAGAAAATGGAGGCGTACTAGCTGTAACTCTCAGCGAAGAGCAGCAATCCATCGAGTTTCCAGAAGCAACATAAGTGATCAATCTTAGATTTGATATGACGGAAAAGTATATTCGGTGAAAATAAAGCATAGGTCAAAGTGGAAATATGTCGTCTACAAGTATTTGAAAAGCAGAGTCAATCGCTAACTGTACGTCTAGTGTTCTAAAGTCATTACTATTGTAGATCTAATCTGTTGGAGATAACAGTTTACGTATGATTTGTCCGGTATTGGTACCCTAGCTCACCAGGTTTTTGTCGCTTGCTTGTACCCTTGACCACAACGTCTTTGCCGCGTGCCTCTACCCTTGATATCAACGTTTTTACCGATTGCTGGAACCTTCGATACCAATATCTTTACCGACTGATCGTACCATTGATCACAGTGCCACTGTCGCTTCCATCGTAACCATGCTCTTAATGTCCCTGTCGTTTGAGTCTACATTTCTTACATTGTCTTTGTCGCTTACTGGTATTCTTTGTAGTTGGTAGTAGCATGTGTCTGCCACTGGATGTCATCCTTTATCGCAGTGCCTTGATTTTTCTTTAACAGTTGCCAGCGATCGATTGACGATATATGAGTTTATATTGATGACCTTTTGTGACAATTTTGCCATCATGCATTTTATTCAATGATTACTTTCATGTTTACAACGAACGACATATATTTTTGTTTGCGATACACTTATGCTTTCGTGTATTTAACTTGTTTTTATTCCCATTATACTAACGGCCATTGTATGACATATAACCTTGTTATGATACATTTTGCCATCGATCATTTATTTCAATCATTGATAGATACATCATGAATCAGTTTCTGCGCAAAACAGATTTACACCATGCATTTATTTTAATGGTTCCCTTTTTACATATGCCACATATCATTTTGTTATTTGAACTATTGTTCAAAATCCGTTCTGCCATCAGTTTCTGTGCCATGGAATAATACATTACAAAAAAGCATCTTTCACATGATCGATGAGGGTAAAAATCAACTCTCGGTCTCCGTGGATAAGTTTAGTAGCATATCCATTGGGTAACCAGTGAACTGAAGAGTGTGTATAAACAATAGGAACGGTCTGTACAGACCACACACACATGTGTTATGAGGTCGAAATCATGGGTTCTGGTTCCTACCTCCAACTGAGACCCTTGAGGCAACGAGGGTAAGAAGTAACACGGTCTTGCTAATGCAGGGAAGTGTGGTACTCGAAAGTTTACTCAAGAACTAGGTAGTAATATAATTCGATAGTGTATACTTTTCGTAGTTCTTTTGAAATCATACCATTTCTTCATTATTTTAAAATATTCCAGAATTGTTGCATAGGAACTACTTTGGATCCAGGTTATAACTACAATACATCCTGATAAAAACAAATCATCGATCTCTTATGTCATAAGCCAACCTCAAACTAAAAACTAAAAAATGTTTGAGTTATGTATGAGCAAAAGAGAAACTGAATGGCCTCTAAGTTTTAAACGTGGATCTTAAAATTTCGTTTGGTTTCAGTGCGGCATCCAGTTGGTCGAACCTTACCCCAAACCACACTTTCTGACCGGGAGCCGGGACTATCCATGGATACCAAGAGTGTGTCTGACCCGGAGCCGGGACTATCCATGGATACCAAGAGTTTCATAAAGGAATTAACTAGCATTTTTTTGGCATCTTTCATATGGCACATTCTACATTTACATTTGTATGTTATATACCATCGCATTCAATCTTGACAATAATATGACGGATGGTTACTTGGTCATAGACAGAAAAGAAATGATAGGAAAGAATCAAATTAGGTCGACAGTGAAAGGAAAATAAGGTAAGTAGCAAGTAAAATCAGAAAAATTTCGATTTATTTATCCTATACCAAGATGAACTATTGATTCAGTAACCACTAAAAACGACACTATCTCTGCTTTGCTAAGCGGTGATAAGATGGACTTTTAGTCCAGAAATATTACTCTGATTACGTATTAGGTTTTTTTTAGGCAACGCACGAGTCATTATGAAGTCTCTTGTATATCTAACAAAAATGATGGTTGGATGGACTTTACGTCCCGACACTTCATTCTAATGATGGATTACGTTTTTGTTCAGGCACCGCAAGGGTTTTATGATTTCTCTTGTAGATCTGACACAAACATGAGATACAGCTGTTGTGAACATAGCTTACTATCGCACCATGTCGATCTGCCTGGGTGAGCCTGACCTTGTCTGTTTGAACATTACCCAGCGGTGTACCGTTATCTATCTATACGATGTTCGTACGAGAATGGCTGAAATAGACGGTCTTCTTTATATACAGGTGAATCGGCGCTCAATATCATTATAAAATACTGTACCTCCTTTATTCGAATGAAGGAGACCCTTCATTCGAATGAAGGAGGTACGGCATTTTAGATTTGTTTAATTTCATTTCGTTTAAACTTATGTATTTAACATTGATTTGACGGAAGCTTGATGCTTATTGGACTGACTCTCGATGACTGTTTCCTGGATACTAGACATCGAAACCTAATTTGGTGACAACTCTTCCCTTTTTAACAAATTATAAGACTGTAGACTAGCTCGAAAATACCAATAGAATATCATATAATGTATATAAATCATTGAATCGATAACATTTTGGGAAAATGATGCCAAGATTTAAACCGTTTCTTTTCTGTCAAAGTGAGCATTTGAATTGGCTGCTTGCGACAAGCTTAAGTAGAACTTAATAACTATATGTTATATCGTTTACTTCATATCCGCAGAGGATTATTTATATAAGAAAAATAATGTTCAAAGCTGATTTTCATTTGCTTATTTTTATCGAACGTTGTGAGGGTTTTTTATATGTTGATGCAAAAAGAACTCGTACATAATTTAAGAAATCGTCTGATGTCCATTATTTTCAAAAGTTGCATGTTTAAATAAGTCCAGTTTACAAGACTGATTACAATGGTGAACATCGAAGCTTCCATGAGACTGATCCTACGCAGTACACTTATTTCGCATTCAAGAGAACTACTTTCTATTGCGAAGGAGTACAACCGTCCTTTTCCGTATGAAATTATTTCAAAATATGTTTCTGGTTCCCTGTCTTATGAGTTTTTACGGAGAAAAAAGTTTAAACAACTCTGAGACTCTCATATACATTTGCTTTAGTCCACGCATCAAATAAACCTTTGTATTTGTCATCTGCTTGTCTGATGCGACTCTTTAATCAATATAGTCATTTAGTTGATATTGTTCCAAGTGCAAAGTACACATTATGTGGAAATTATGAATCATTACCTATACATGGCTTGTTAATAGCCTCAACGGTAAAAATCCATTAAACAGCATGTACATTCTAGTTCAAAACGATGCTTTACAATTTATCAAAGAAGAGTATCTAGTCAATATGTCTCAATATATAATGAACTAAATTGATCGTTTGTACATACCGAAGACATTGATATAATCTTGCCCTAATTTGTATAATTAGCAGTAGGCGGAAAGGAAAAAAAATAATATTAGCCTTTGTCGACAGCTGAAAGAGGGATGGGAATATAGATATTTTAAGGTAGAATACTCACAACCCGCCATTTTGAAATTAATTATTTCGTCGGTCTCGGTGTCCATCGATCGAGGCCGTAATTATTCGGTTTAATGTGAATAGTTCCGGCCCCGACCGATGTATACCGAGAACGACTGAAATAACCCAATTTAAATACGCAATTTAAAAATGAATTTTAAAATGGCGGATTATTGATATCCTGCCTTAACCATTTACCCAACACAACATTTTCGACTGTCCCAAATTGAAAGAGGTACATAATTTCATGCCACCATTATCAGAAATCTTGATGGCTTCAGATTCATACCTCATATAAATCCGAGAGCCGTGTAATCATACTTTTTTGTTTATATCAAAAGGTTTTTTTCTCTAAAACAATTTAACCGGTGGCTACCTTTGTGTCTATTTCGGTTTGATCTCGCTTGTATACATGTACAATGTTACTCCAAAGCCCAAAGGAGTGATTATTCACATCTTGCCTGGGGCATAACGGATGCCTCGCCGACATTAAACGTGAATTTCTTTTGGTGCTTAAACCCATTACCAAACAAAAGCAACATTTAACCGCTTGGTTGAAGACGACTCTGGAAATCATTGTGGATAAAAGGAGAAATTGCTCGAAAAGAGCAATGTTTTCTTTTTCCCACAATGTATTCTGTCCTATCAAAAGATCACCTTTTTTTTATTTCATCCCATTTTGAAATGTCGTCTGTGAACTCATTCAATTTGGGACAGTCGAAAATTTGGCATTTGGTAAAGGGTTAATACTAATGAATGCAACATCATAGTTCTTTCTCCAAAATGAGAAGAAAAATGCACTCTTATGTTCAAAGGGACGGGTACAGCATCTAATTTTGAAAAGAAACATGATCAATTGTGACTACAAACGCTTTCTTCTCTATTGTTTTTCCAAACGCATATACGTATGCAATCTGAACACATCGGGTTTATCAAATGAAAACACCTCTGAAATAATAGGGATGACGCCATATTGGTTCCCAGCGGAATGACGTCACTTCACTTTCGTGTTTAAAAATAGATCTTATATGTGAAATCGAAAAAGTCGTTAAAGTTGATTGAGGAAACAACTACACATGTCACAACAACAATTTCGCCATTTGGTATGAGTAACTGATAAAAAATGATTAAAAAGGATGTCCAACACTTCCATACACATTGAACTACTTAACGTGCACGCTTAGAAAATGGGTTAATTGGCGGATGCCGATTTACCCGAAAAATTGTAACCCTACACTTATATCCGAGGTGTATTTCGCAGCTCACGGAAATACCCGAGTAGCTCCGATTGATACGTATGTTAACCCATGCTAAGCTATGGATTTGTTAATCTTTATTATGGGCGAAACTTGATATCTTGGAACAACCTAAAGAAAAGGATCTACTTTGTTCGAAATCATTTTTGTCTGATAACCACTTTGTTTTTTGAAGAAATATGCTGTTCGGTAATTTCGAGTTTAAAATGTCTGTGGGGTATGTAAAGAAAAATTAGTTATATAATGAAAAACAGAGGAATTAAAATGAAGCGTTGAATTATAGCTTCATTTTGAAAATTGTGACTTGTCCAAATTGTTTTGAATACAGTTTTTGAATTGATTAATTCTAAACTTCCAAATTTCCTCACATCTATGAACGAACACCTTTAAACAAAGGTGTTCGAACTGCAACTGTGTTAGAAAACATATTTCACACTGAAAACGCAAATCGACATGGTTTAAATCCTGTTGAAAATGTTTACTTTAAATCAGAACAGAAAATCTGGGAAAAATCAATTTAAAGTTATCTAGTACCGAATGAACACATCTCAAGTCTCTATGAAATACGCACATAACATCAATCCTCAGTCAAACAGTGATAAATATATTCCTCCGCGTTCTTGGGACGTGTTACAAATGCACTGGAGAGATTTATTCGCCTGTAAAAAGGAGTCTCCATCGATTTCGTATTACAATCTTAACAAACAAACATGGTGTGTCTTCTAAATAGGCTTTTGTTCCTGTCCATGTACACTAGAACGACCTAATGTGATGTGTGTGACGGTTAAATGTTATCGTTACTTGATGGAGGCTTTTCATTACGTAATGCTAAGACCTTTGCTAGGTAGCTTCGATAGGTTTACATTTTTCTTGGGAGGGTATGTATGTGTTAGATATATAAATATATGAATATATATGAAAACATGTATTGGTTGAATATTATTGTTAGTAGATTGAAATTTTATCATTTATTTTGTTCTCATTTTCTAATGAACTGTTAAAGCATTAAAGAAGTCAAGTGTGTGCTGATTTCGCCCCATGCATTATTCAAATGAATTGAAATTGTACACTGTGTTTCAATTGATTTAACCCTTTAACTCCAAGCTTCAATGCTTACATGTAAGTTATTCAACATTTCTTACAAGCAATGTTATAAAATGAAAAAGGATGAAATTAAGATTATTAATCGTGCAACTTTGAAGGGGTATGTGATTCTTTAAATATAGACAAAAATCAATTCCTATTCATATGCAAGTAAAGCAAACGTGATCTCAAAAGGTTGTTTTGTCTTTTTTAATTGAAAAAAGAAAGATTATTTCAAAACGAAGAAGTGTTTGTAAAAACACACCCAGATGTCGACACAGCTTTATTTCTCCTGTCGAAAGTAGGTTTAAACCAAACCACATTAAGCATTTGGTAAACTGGAATTAAATCATTGGTCTGGAGTGGACTGTCAGAATCTTAAGACAAATGAGTTATGCAAATAACGTCTCTCTTGCCAGTCGTTCATATTAAGAAATAATGAGCACCGTAAAGATATCATTTTAGCACAATATAGGAATCAAATAGAATGAGATATGCGGTAATGATAAATCACTAAAACAATGATATCCTTTTTGCTACGTTATGATGTCATGTTTTGCATAAAACTGTACGGCACTGACGAAGAGGACCAATATGGGACCTGTCTCAGTAACTTACAATATATTATTATTATAATTATAACTTCTAATAATTTGGTAGACTCGTTGACGTGTCAAACAAGATGCAAAGGCTCTTTGCAGGGCAAATCGAGGGTTCAATGCAAGACTATTAGCGCAAGGGCTTCACAAAAGTGAAGCACTTGCTATAGTCTTGCGCTGAACCCTCGAAATTTTCAAATTTGCCTTGTAATGATGATAATATGGCAAGGCATAAATTTGTAATGTGTCTCTGCCATCTAGTAATTGCGCCGACGATGGCTTTTGTGTTCGAAACACGTTTGCGAATGAATACATTGCACCATGTTATATCAACCTATTACCAAACAATAATAAAATTTGACAAGTTTGTTGCAGACGACTCTGGAAAACATTGTTGGAAAAGAAGGAATTGTTCTGAACGAGCAATTTCTCTTTTTCCCACAATGTTTTCTGCCCTATCACATGATCACTTTCCAATTATATCACATTTTGAAATGCTGTCTGCAAACCCTTCCAATTTGGGACAGTCGGAAATTTAATGTTTGGTAAAGGGTAAAACTATCATTTGATGAAGTACTGTTTGAATGCATCTTCAGTCAAATATCTAAAAAAAAAAAACACTGTTTCTAAATCAGGAATGTTCCTACTCCGACCGTGATGACTATTCCTGATCAATTAGACAAGGGTATGTTTTATTTCATCTTCATATACTTTTTCTTATTATATCTTTATTTTTTATATATATATATTTTTTTTCATTATATTCATAGCCTTTTTTTTATTTTTAATTAAACTGTGTTCTACTGAACTGGTCTAACCGAGTTGGAATGGCTGCCAAAAAAACTTGCGAGGGAAAGTTATTAATCTGTTTATTTCAGTGTCTAAAGTCTTTTGACAACTTACTTTCTTCGAAGAACCTTTCAATACGTTTTGGAAATAACTTGGATAGAGTTGTTTCTTCCATCAGACGGATACAATCGTCAGTTTAGTTTAAACTTATTTATTTTAGATTGCTGTTGATTACAACTCTCGATTCTGCTTCCTGGATTAGTTCAAGTACATGTACTCGCACTAAATGAGGATTAATGAAAGGTCGCAAATGCGCAACCCGCTTCTCACGGGATTCGAACACACGACCTTCGTGCCCAGAGGCCGACGTTCTACCCATTGACCAGTGTCCTCCATGGACCAATGTTTTTAAAAGACCTCTGATGACGTTTTTGACGATCTATTCAAACAAAGTACACTGCATACATTCACTTAGTGAACATATCAATTTGTTATTGTATTCAACATCATTAGCTTGTTAGATAATATTCGACCTATCATTTTATCAACGGTAACCATGGTTTCACGCTTCATATCAACATGTTAATCATTTGTCTTAAAACAGTCTCTAAAAACACATTTCCACATTATCGGCAGACGTCATTTAAAACATTGTAACAAAAGAAGAATTTGCTCAGGGTGAGCAAATTCTTCTTTTGTTACAATTATTTTAATTTCAGCGACGATTTTTATACGTTTCTAATTTACATTCGTCACTTAATCATTCGTACTTGAAATGATCTGCTGCAAATTTCCCGGAAGGCGGGAAGTCGTTAATACACCCATAACGCTATCCAGCCAAAGACTTGTAATGATGGTATATCGAATATCGCTCTTAACTCTTTATCTCCGCCAAAAATAACTAACAAAACAGCAAGATGGATGCGTTATTTATGGGAAAAATTATCGTCATTCATACATAGGATTGTCTCTCTGCTCGTTTCGGTTTAAATTTGATTATTTTGTTAGTTCTATACAGAAATCATGGGATTCCGCACGGCTAGGCTTTTCTGTTTTTGCCACTTTGTCTGATTATCATAAGTTTTATGAGTTGGATTTGCAAGTCAATGAAGTCATCAATCTTAAGAGGCAACAAAAGTTATACATTTTCAGAAAACACTTTACGCGATGGCGCATGAAATTGTAAGGGTTCTTTTTACTGATTGGTCAATAATATTTCCTGGGTGATAGTGGTGCAGAGGTAGAGCGTCTGTCTCTGGTACCAAGGAACCGGGGCTCGATCCCCGTAAGGCGTTGATAAAGTTACAGGGACTAGCCCTCAAATCAGCACGAGTACTGGTTTAGTATCCAGGAAGCAGTCGTCGAGGGTGATTTTAATATGCTTCAAGCTTTCATAACAACCGATGTAAAATGACTAAGTTTAAACTAAAAATTTCTAGGTGTCCTGACCCGTGCGTATACATGTATCCTGCACAAAGCTAGTGCATGCATACGCACAGGTCATGGCCAAATTTTACAGATGCCCTGAAATTCACCAGCATTAGACAAGGACTCTGACCTTCGGCAAGACACCACAGTGTCCTAGTACTGATTGGTCCCTGACGAGCCGTAATATAACCGTCACTATGTTAAAACATGTCGTGAAACCCCATAAACAACACAGGTATTACTATCCCAGACTAACTATATCCTAGATATCATAGAACCCACCAATATCAGGCCAGGGGCCCGTTTTACTAAACAACTTACGGAAAATGTTTGCGTAAGTCATAATGGATTAACATGGATAATATCTTCAATGAAAGTACAATATTGCAATGTGACACGTCATTGGAAGCGTCTCGGAGAGACGATTCCAATGATGTGTTACTTTGCAATATTGCTTTGCCAAATATTGAAATAAAAGGACTTGTTGTTTTAGACTTACGCAAATCTTAAGCGTAGACTGTTTAGTAAAACGGGCCCCAGGACTTTGAAGCCTTTTGGCTAGACACTCACGAGCCTAAGTACTGATAAGTCCCTGGAAACCCTTATTATAACCGACACAATGTTAAGATGGCGTTAAACCACATCAATTACAAACACGTAACTGATGTTTCTAGCCTATGATAAATGGATACAGCGTCACTGAAAAGACAGAAGCTCGATATTTGCTTTTAGTTATACAAGTACCGCGTGTTATGTTGGCTACACGATCCATCTTTATGACGGCCCATTCAGTTTCCATCACGGGATATATTCTACGTAAATTGGAACGGGAATAGGGTGGATATAGACCTTGCAGACGGAATCCTATTTGTTTCGCACAATTGACAAAATGACTAGTATTATTGTATATATGGAAGTATTGTGTTTCAGAAACCGCTGTTAGGCTTAGATATCGAAACTCCATCGTATGTATGAAGTTAATGTGTCTTTTTAGGTTGCTTGTTTAGAAATATGAAGACTTTTAGAAGTTAAGAATTAATCTTTTTAAATCTGCACAACAGCTGTACTGTTATATATACGTTACGCACTGCTTGGATTCAAAACTACAGTATATCGTTCGTTTTTTTGTATTTTCAGTTAACATGTATCTTAATCCAAATGTGTGGCATCGCTTTTAGATCTATCGTATACAAACTGTAAATGCTAAGATAGATAAACGCTTCCTGAATAAATTGTCCTTCCGGTTGCCACTTTGAATCAAATATCAATTCAAAGCTGCATTGTTTCGATGACATTTTATCATTACTTTCTAATTCTATCTTCTTTAAAAAAAACATTTGAAAAGCGTTTTTTACTTTTATTCATAAAAATTAAACTTATTGAATTTTCTTTATTGGATAAATACAGGAGTTTGACTGTTTCAGATGAAGAGCAACGGAAAGAAATGTCATGAAAGCATTCTATGATATAAGATACAACGTGACAAATGAATAATGTCCTCTTTAAGAGCAATAGAATCTTTCATCAATATGATTTCAAAGGACTTAAGAAACGGGTTTGTCCAATTCAGTTTATAATTCATGGGGTAAGTGATTAATGATAGCTTAATGGCGATTTCAACAATTGTGAGTCAAGCACAAGGATGCAAAAACCACACTTCTGTCAAGCAGGTGTCTATTGTTAATTAATCATGTGGAAGCACCTTCTAATCAAAAGTAATGGAGCTCCGATGAAGCGCGACACATCCGCATGGCGGTCAGGCACCTACGTCATCTGTCATTGTCTCGTGGCAATTTAATCCGAGTCTCGCGCTAAATCAGGAACGAGGATTAGCGAGAAAATACGAGATTCATGGGGGAGGGGTTTGAGATTGAAATAGTCGCCGTGAAAGTGGTCTCACAGATGGCAAAATACTCAGCGCTACCAACTTTTCGTCCGAAATTGGACTATTCAATTGGATGGTGGTGCTATCTCGGGAAACTTAAAAATAAGTATATCAGACGACAATATTTTAATTCAACTAAATGCCATATCCCTTACGCATCAACTTTTATATAAAACCAACAACTTTTCACGTTTGTTATAACCAAAAAGGTCCGGTCAAGGCCGATGTATACCGAGAAAGGCTAAAGAAATAGATTCAAAATGATGGATCATGGATTTCCTCCCTTAATTCACTTTTTCTTCATTCTCGACACCTTCCGCTGCTTTCAATTTGGACCAGTTCAAAGTAACTATACGGGAACGTGTTAAAAGTGTTTGTAGCCAGGAAGATGTTTGACGGTATCTACCGTTCGTTTTCTCCTAACTTATGTCTATGTCCTAAAACAGATCCTCTGACATATATGAAGAATGTTTTTCCTTGAAAAACGAGTCTGTCTGCCTTAGAGGAAATCCAAGCATTACGCCTAAATACTTTATGTGGCGAGAAACCGGAAACCAGCGCTGTTTCCGGTTTCGACCGGAAATCGTTTGATATAAGGTACCCATACGAGCATAGACTGAATGGATCGACGAAAAGTGTTGGTTGTGTTTGCGTTGTTCATAGTTATACAGTACAGGTCAATTTTGACAATGCCCTTAGATAAGTATCGTCTAATGTTTAATTCTTATGGGAAGTTATGCCGTGTCAACACATGTTTGTTAACGAATATGCTGGATTCAGTAATACTAGAGCAGGGGGGGCTGAAATGTCCTGCCACAGAACACGAAAGTAGAGACACCAATCAGGCTCAAACCCGGGATCAACGTGACCACTTGACAACCCATACAGGTCCCCGATTGGTCTGGAAGTAGAGGGCCACCTGGACAGTTGTACAATGGAGATTTGGTCTGGAAGTGGAGGGCCACCCGAACAGTTGTACAATGGAGATTTGATCCCGTATGAACAGTTGTACAATGGAGATTTGGTCCCGTATGAACAGTTGTACAATGGAGATTTGGTCCCGCATGAACAGTTGTACAATGGAGATTTGGTCCCGTATTAACAGTTGTACAATGGAGATTTGGTCCCGTATGAACAGTTGTACAATGGAGATTTGGTCCCGTATGAACATAATTGAGAAGTGGTTCAAGACGAGTAAATCATGTCATGACTTTATTTTACCTCGGAAAGAAGATTTACCGGATCTCGAACATTATACCCCAATAACACAACTTTATATAAAGCTACAGTTTCACTAAATATTTTTGTGATAATAATTGCGTAAATTTAAGATAACAGCCCCTCTTGTTAAAATATTGAGCCAAGCAGTATTGAAAAGTAACACATCATTGGAATCATCTCTCAAAGAAATTTCCTATGACCTGTTACATTACAACATTATACTTTCATTTCAGGTTCTATTCATGTTAATCAATTTGGCTGCCTTAAATAGTTTACAGAAGCCATTGAGTAAAACGGTACCCACCAATCCTTGTATTACAAGTCAATCACGCTACCGACTGAGAAACTGATGCTCGGCCGATATGCCTTAACAGTGTATGTTGAATCGATTTACGTAAACGTTGTAACTAAATCTAGAAATGAAGTTTAAAATCTCTCTATTGCTGTAAAACAGCTTATTTCCTGGAAGCTTATCAGAGGAAATTGAGCATTTGTCTGCTATACACACGTGTCGAATTATTAGACAATGTGCCTGTATGGTTGTTCCATCAAAATGTCCCATTAAGTTTGACTCTATTCACTGGTCACAATTGAAAGGACCAATGCTTTTAATGTGTAGCAGTCACAAATGTTCATACGGGGGAAAGTTTTAAACATGTATGTAACTAGAGAGATGTTTGACAATTGACAGCTTTAATGGAGAAAATGAAAACAATAACAAGAACAACATCTTCCCTTAGAATGCTTGGTATTTTTTCTAAAAATATATTTTAGCTTCCAAAACGTTAAATATCTGCTTGATTTTGATGAGGAAAGATACTCAGATTAGCAAACAGGTTAGATCACAGGCCAGCTGCCAATTTACTTGGCGGCTGGCCTGTGGTTTAACCTGTTTGCATAAGAAAAAGTCAGTTCCAGCACTATAAGGGTTATGATATTGGAATACAACAGAAGAAGATAACGCTCTTTGTGATATGTTTTCATTCATCACAAACCTGTTTCAAGTTGGGGATGAGGGTTCAATGATAGTAAATATCATCTGCACATGTGCAATGGGGCGTCATATTTAATGCAATTCACAGCTTCAAGCGCTATTGATGGTGAACAGTTGGGCTTTTATATAACTTTAATTTATATAGATTCTTCGTCTTACGATTGAAGGTTATCGAGCATACATATCAAACAAAAACATTAAGCGATATAAAACGTTTGTCTACTCAGGGAAACACACAATATCCATGCTCCAAAATAGTAAAAAAGATTGCCTAATGATTGGCAAATCATAGGTAGACCAGATTGTATTGCATCTATGTACAATTGATATACTAACTAATTGTCTGTTAAATGGACAACGCAGTCTGCGTTGATGGCAAATTACAAAGGCATGGTATTACCAAACCTCTTACAATAGAGATATATACTTTAGATACTTTATTGATACATAAGGCCATAGGCCCATCAGTACACAAGAAGTAAACATCTAAGAAACAAACCAGTATCGTGCTAAACCTAGATGTAGGATATAGTTGCAATATATCAAAGTATCATTTAAGGTATTCACTATCAAAATGAAAACTCAAGCAATATATTTGCTGGAGTATTTTATAAGATGAAAGCTACAACAATGTTAAGCACGGTTCTGGTTAATACAAGGTCCATACAAAAGGCAAATGCTAACACTAAACATGTAAGTCTAAGACTATAATTTACACATAGTGGTTTATGCATGTGCATACACATATATTTGTTCATGTTTATGCATACACATATATCCACAGACACATACATGCACTTGCCTACTATTAGATAGATGCATATATAAACACTATAAGAACTCATGTATGAGTACATATAATCACCGAAACATAAAACAAGAATTCTATAGGCATTTACATATATATAAACAAGGCAAAAAAGGCAAATTGTAACAGAAATAGGACGATCTACAATAAGTTTCACAGTAAAACTTATTAGACAGTACAATAGAGATATGTTCAGGGATTTAAATCTAATCAAAATTCTGATCAAGTGTTAGACAACAACATTCCAAGCGAAACAGTTGTTTTATTCATTTCAATTTAGTTTGCATCTATTATGAAAAAGTTTTCCTCTGAGAATTATTACCTTCGATTATACTTCAACCAAGTATGTCAAGTAAATATACATTCGCCCAAAGAGATAAAAAAAAAAATCACAAGGTCTATTATGCTCATTTCGAGAGTCGGACCGGCGACCCTTATATATTGAAGTGGGTGATGCTTCTCAGAAACACCGTCTATGCCTTTTGGGTCATCAACTAATACAGAGGATTTGGTTTAAATCATTTTGACAAAAAGAAACAAACGGTTTCTCTTTTTTTTCCAATATTTTCTTTCTTTGTTTAGGTTGAAATGTTGAAAAGCAATGATAATTCTCACTTGATGCTTATAGAAAATGTAAAATTGTTCATAAATAAATGTTACTCATTTAGTTTCCCAAGTAAAAAATGTTTACTATTTGTTTCGTTTTAAATCGATTTGTAACGGATTCTGTGATGAATTACATTTCAATCATAACTGACAGGAATGTCTCTTTGAAACGCGAATGTCATAACTGTCGATTATTTGATTCTAGGCAAAGTAAAAAAGGAGTTTGATAAACACGGCAATAACTGTTGTAAAAATATTGAATTTCTTCGAATGTGCCCAAATACCGCTAATCGTTTAGGTACAGGATATAGGGCTAAGCCTGTGACTCCTACAGCTTTCCTGGATCCACCAGTACTTGGCTAGGGCTCTGATCTGACTTGCCAAAGGCCACCCCAACAATGCTGCAGTGTTAGAGCGGCTCGAACCCGGGACCCCGAGTTCTGAGTTTACCTCCTTATCTTTTGAGTAAATACAATCGGAACTATTCGGATATTTCCGTGAGCTGTGAAATAGCTGTGTTTTCATTGGATAAAACCTGATATGCTCAGATTGCGAGTAAATGCTTACTCAGCACTCTTTTTTTATTTTTTATTCGACCTCGATGAAACCGTTAATCTAGCTCGAAAGATCCAAGCTGTAAATGTCCTACCAGTATAGCAGAAAAAATACTTACTTCTGGATCATTCGGACAACCGTTAGTCCGGATAGAAAGTATAAGTATATCCAATACTAATAGGTTAATTACAATTTGTAGGAGATGGCCAACCACCAGCTACGAACGACCTAGTGTGGGCGTGGGCTGGGAAAGCAAACCATTATTAGAGCTCGTGAAAAAAAAATCCATTACAGAATCAATGTCCTATTAACTGATGATAGACTGTGTTACTTCCTCTGAACACTATACTAGCACATGACATGGCATGTCACCAACCCTTATCTATGCACTTTCTCAGCCTTTTACGAAACACGATTTACGATATGATATCTGATTTACGATACACGTTTTACATTATACCTTCACCATACGATACAAAACAATACGATATATTCATCGATATTTATTCGATATTGTCAGATACGATGCGATGCGATACGATACGTTACGATTCCATTGGGGATCTGATACGTTACGTTATGATACGATACTAACGATAAACGCTGTTTTCGTGAACTCATACGATAGCACTACTGTAAATCAAAACTTTGGAGTTTATACTGTAGAAATATGTAGAAAATGTTGCGATAGAGGTATAACCTGCTCAATTTGAGACTAACGGCTAAGAACAGCATAGCAAAAACAAGAATTCCCCTTCAAAGCAATCATGTTTTTAGTTTTGTTTTTCAGCTCAACGTAAACAACCCCCCTCCCCCGGTTGGTCTAATGATATCAATGTTACAGTAATGGTTCTCACCAAAACAAAGAGATGACGTGCCATTCATAAAAAAATGTTATTGTTACCTAATGTTGCTGCTTTCAACCCTTATTGTGCTGGAACCGACCTCATGCTTTTTCTTTATTAAGATTAAGCAGATATTTAAGGTTTTGGAAAGAAGACGACACAAAAATGTGTTTTTAGAAAACTACTAAGCAAATCAGGAATATTAGCTACCTCTTATATAGGGTTGAATTATCAAAAGTAAGATTTTTAACGGGAACAGAGAATGATATTCTACTAAATGGTACATTTCGTACATATAAAGATATATTGTATATTCATATCTACGGATTGTCTGTTTCTTTACACAAATCAATGGCATACTGACCTAAGTGTATAACACTCCGTTCGGAGAATCATTACACTAGATAACATTGTACAACATGGGTACTTTAAATCAATTTAATTTAAACTTAAATATTTTATATCGATTATGAAAAACGTTCTTACAATTAAGAAAGATCAGTCTCGAGTCTCTTTCCTTGATACATTACCAGTACTAATGCATGACGTGGATTTGTGAAAGCTCACAAGGTTCACCAAGCTACACTTAAGATTTGGACCCAAGATGAATTTGCATTCAGTTCAACATATAGATCATCACTTACGTAGTGGATATCATCGAGGAATTGAGACCGAAGGGCCCAGGTTTGAGTCCCAATCTCGGCACATTAGTTTAGTCTAGATTGTCCTTCAAAAAACAAAACATTTTGTGATATTGTACTGGTATGTCTCCCGGAAAACCGTATATTTCATAGACATGATTAAAATGGTGTCAGATATATATAAAATATTAGCTTTATTTATTTCCTAAACATTCGTCATATGTTTTCCTCATACGTTATGGTTTCATTTCCTTAATAACACGTTTAGACCATTGTATTTAACACATTTCAAGGATTTAAATCGTACTTCTTTTGACCTTTGTTACATCAAAATGATGTCAGCTGTCTATTTACTTAGAAATAAAAAGGGCTTAGCCTGGTAAACGTTTCAAATAACGACACCACCAAAACGGTGTTGGATCGAACATGGAACACTAAATACCGAATATCCATCCAGTTTTATCCAGATGGCATTGTCCTGTACAGTATTGTTTCATGTGACTTGTTTAAAATCAAGTGAACAAAAACAATGGCACTATACAAAAAACCAAATATTCTTAGAAAATGTGTAAAAGGTTGCTGGGTTATGGTATCTCTCTATGAATGGAATTCCATTGAGACAAACCATTCCAAGCTTTATCCGTTATCTAACAGTCAGTTGATCCCAAGAGAAAATCTCTATGTTATTGTACTTTATACCAAATTGTATGTGTTAAATAGACTGCGATAGTAAATAAGCGCAGAAAATTGACAACTTTCATATCAACACAAAGAGAATTGTCATCTTGCAAGCAATTGCTCGACTCATAATATTCCCTTTAATATGATATAAATACCTATGTCCATAAGAAGTTGTTGTCAGTAGTTCCCAGGGGCCCGTTTTACTAGACAACTTACGGAAAATGTTTGCGTAAGTCATAATTGATTAACATGGATAATATCTTCAATGAAAGTACAATATTGCAATGTGACACGTCATTGGAAGCGTCTCGGAGATGATGTATCACTTTGCAATATTGCTATGCCAAATATTGAAATAAAAGGACTTGTTTTTTTAGACTTACGCAAATCTTAAGCGTAAAATGTTTAGTAAAACGGTACCCAGATCGAGAACACAATTCAAAGGTCAATATGAAAAAAAAATGATATTCTTGGCAGAAACGGGGAGAAGAAGGTATTTGTAAGGAGAATTTGCAGAATTTTGTTGTGAATTATATCTTATTTCTGATAAAAAAAAAAAAAGGTTTTTGTGAGATAATTGCGAACATACTATTTATTTGTATTTTTCAAAACCATCAAAGACATCTTAATGAATATTTCTATAAAGAGGAGACGCTTTTTTTCTTATGTAAATTTATAAAAAAAAGAAAACGTTATAACGAGACAAGAGCATACAATGCCGGCATGAGCAAAAGGAACAGAATGAGCGGAAAGAACGGAATGGGTGGAAATAAAACTTTCTTGCGGAACGACTTTATGAGAAACTGTCAGTTTCCGACGTCATAAAGTGGAATGCAGCTGAGACAGGGATCGCATTACGTAATTTCCGGTCGATGTGAAAATCTATATGGATCCAAGTCTGACATCATGTCCCGATTTTTCAAAGTAAATAGAGACGAAGTAAGTTTTGAGGATGTTTGTTGTTGTTTACTTTGTATAATTATTTAAAGACTATAAGTTAACGTTTTACGTAAAATCAGTTTTTATTGTGTGTGTGTGTGTATGTTTCTGCTTAACAAGAATGAACGAACCACTGTGAAAGAAGGATAAACTACCGTTTATGAGCGATGATTATTTCCCTTTGTCTAAATTGTTTCTGTACAATTAGTCTTATTTGCTATGCCTTTATTTGTCATCGGTTGTTGCTATCGATTTGGACCTGAATTCATTTGCACATATAATTTTTGGTCAATAAACATCAGATCAACATTCCCCGAACTTTTGAAAAAAGAGATCTAGTGTAGTTTGCATCTTTCTTCTGTCTGTGTTTCTATGTGTTAACATATGTGTTAAACCGTCTGTCTTTGCGTCCGATCGAATATCTGTCAGTTAGACTAAATGTCTGTTTGTGTGTTACTGGTTCTTAGTTTACTTGTCCGTTTTTTTGTCCGTATGTTCTAAAATCCGTCTTTACAGAACGGCGAAAATGATTCGCTTACAAATCCAATGTGTCGTTCATTCGATTCAGGTCCGTTAGTATATGTATATGTCATTTAAAACCCAATTACAAAATAATGACGGCATTTAACCGCTGTGTTGCAGACAACTCTGGAAAACATTGTGGGAAAAAGAGAAATTGCTCGCTAAGAGCAATTTCACCTTTTTACACAAGGTTTTCTGCTCTATCTGAAGAATATTTTGCAATTTCATCACATTTTGAAATGTCGTCTGCAAACACTTTCAGTTTGGGACAGTCGAAAATGTGTTGTTTGGGAAAGGACTAACCCGATTCCATATATGGGAAAGTGTGACTGTTCCTAATTGAAAGCAGCAGCAATCGATAAAACAATGTAAAACTCATTGCGTTTGGATTATTTAGTTATTAAAACAAGTGTCACAAAATATGTATTTGCTCGTTAACTTCAATTCATCATTTTTTACAAATGTTGTATTAAGCAATAAATGAATTCAGAAAGTACGTTAAAAAAGGAACTAGTATATCTTGGGTAACGATCAACTAAGCATTAACTAACATTAATGCAGTGGGTTTATCAAATAAGACAAACAACATACGCGTTCAAATAAGATACGAGTAACAATAAACAATGACTTACCTTAAATGCGTTTTAACAAATCCAGATCAATCTGGTATCACGCACCAGATTTTTTTCTATCGTAAGTCCTCATATATCCACATCCGTCTCATAAATCCATAAAAGTAGAACATTTCGAGAGGGGAAAAAGATAGAGAAGAGAGCAATCACTGGGAGACTCGGAACACTGAATAAACCAATACACCAGATACCATAACTATCTCCCCACCAAACTTAAGCGCCCGTAATCCCCTAGCTCTCTGCACGCGTGATAGTACTAGAATGGGCACACGAGCCTCGTAGGAGACAATTAAAACTGGAGCTCTACCGTCACACCGTTCCTAGAATCATCGATACGGCGTTTTGTTAATTGGAATCGGGTTTGGTGTTGGTTTTTTATGCTGTTTTAACTGTATTTCAGTTATATCGCGGTGGTCAATGCGCTTATTAATATACAGTCCAGCTTGTGTTAAGCAACCATCCTTTTAAGCTGCCAACTTGCCTTAAACAACCACTGCAAACAGACTCATTGTTGGATTTATAGTGTACATCAGTTTGTGTTAAGCAGCAAACCTGTCTTAAACAGCCAATTTTCTAAGTTTCATAGGCTGGCCTCTTAACTCAAGTTTGACTGTACCTAGTAAGTGCTTTACTGGACCACTATTTACTAAACTTTATAGTGATCCAGGGCGTCGGCCCTGGGACACGAGGGCCGTTGGTTCGAATCATGTGAGAAGCAAGATCTGCCTGGCGGCCTAACAGTAATCCACATTTAATGCGAGTATTTGATATAAACCTAGAAAGCAGAATTAAAAGTTATGAATCTAAAGAAGGAACTCATTTCACAATCAATGTACGATAGATAAGTTTAAACTAAACTAGACTAAACTGGTTTATGCAAAGATTTGTGTTCACATGTTCCCTCTCCATATGGGTTCAAATCACGGTGACGGTCTATTACTTTTCATGAGATACAGTGTCCAGACTTACGCGCAGAAGGCCAGTTTGTTGTACCCGGCTTGACCAGCCCTAATGGATCGCCAATTATGTGTTATCAATCAGTCATAAAAAGTCGAACATCGCAACACAACTGAAGAAATGTTGACGCAATGTGAAGTATGAAATGAAAACAACCAAATTGCATGATTGTATGCCCTTCGGAAGTCAAATTCACTACTTCTGTGTTCCAGATCTGATATCTGGTGTGTTGCGTTCGATGATCGATTGAGCGACAGAACTGATGTCAACTTTTCCAAACATCCTGTGGTATTACACGTGGCGCGTTGTTTCTTAGAACGTGTTTAGGCATGCCTCAAGTCATCACCTTTCAGGAAGGTTATAAGGGCGCTAGTTCATTTTCGAGTCAAGACTAATCATCGATGCTTCAATTCATTTTAGGACGATCACAAATTACAATTTCTGAGATTTATTAAGTTTTCGTTTGTTTCAGAAAGCTTCCATTTGGCCGAAAATGTTATTTCATCAATAGGCCTAGTATCCAATCTCAATGCATGTTTACGAACCCCCATTGCAAAGGAAAAATGCAACGTGTGTTTATAGAGATTTTGAGAATAGTATACACATTTATTTGACTTGACTAAAATGCTTGTTTTGCTCTGGTTGAATATCTCAACAGCTCCATATTGATACTTTGGAACGTCTAGTTTTACATAGATGGAGGAACAATCCGTATACCCAACATTCCATATCTGTTGAAACTAACATCTTATAACATGTACTTTCTGTAAAACAACAGGTGCCATACGGTACCCCTCAGGTAATTCCAATCAGCTTTTAATGGAATTCAAACTCTCGCAAAGAATTAAGTCATTGACAAGTCGAAATATGTAGCTACTCAAACACGTTTGATGTGTCCCCGAGGCTGTGTCTAAACACATTTGGAAATATTCTACAAAGAAAGCGAAATGCAAGCCTTATAGGTTAATGTCTAGACGTTTCATTTCGTCGGTAAGAACTTATCTTATATGTTATGTTTTGCTTGCATATTTACTTTTGGCGGTTATTCAATTCAAGCGATTGGGTAAAACTAAATAAGACTTATGCTACTGTGCGTATGATTTATAAATGCCTTGTGCAAATATTTCATGGATTCCCTTTCATGTTCTTTATATGTTTAAAGAGGCAATACTAAGGAGAACTCTTTAAATGGACGGAAAACAATCTCATATATCAAAGCTTTAACCTTCTTAAAATGAAACAGCACGTACGGTGTGTGCTGACAAAACGACTTCATATACTTGCAGAATTAAACAATAGTTGGGTTACTAAAACACGTTTCAGTGGTGGAGATAAAGCTCATGTATGTTGTATAGTAACTCGTTAAAACGGTTTATTTTTCATAAACTGATTTATGTTCGGATTATTCAGATTTAAGCAGCGCTATACTATGATATCTCCAAAATCAGTTGTTACCTATAGTGTACAAATTTGGGTAACACAATACAGCCAGTGTCCGGTTCTCTCCGATTGTTCTTGACAATAAAACTAAATGTTGAGAACATTCAAAGTGTTATCTTGTCATGTGTGTGGGAGGTGGGCAAATATTGATTATGAATTATGTCGAACACATATTGTGTAATATTCTTACACATGTTGAAACTTTAGGCAGCGTTTGAATTTCAATAAATGGGGAAAATGTTCCTAATCTTATTTTCCCTATACTTTATTTGTTTCTCTCCTCCAAGATAGCGGGACGTTATTTAATTTCAATTTGTAAATTGTCGTCTATTAACCCATTACCAAACAATAACGACATTTGACCAGTTCTTTTGCAGAAGACTCTGAAAACATTTTGGGAAAAATAAAATTGCTCTTAACGAGCAACTTCCCCTTTTCCAACAATGTTTTCTGCCCTATCAGAAGTTAATTTTTCAATCAATTTCATTTTGAAAAATCGTCTGCAAACTCTTTCAATTTGAGACAGTTGAAAATTTGGCGTTTGGTAAAGATTAAAACGAAAACAGCAGAAAGGATCGTCCAGCTATAAAAGTAGTGACAACATAACACTAGCCCTGGTCTATATAAATCCGTATAAATTTATCCTTAAACGGTTCCATTGAATATCGTTCGCTAGTGAAATCTGTCAAATAGCGCTATTAATTCCCCCCGTAGTCAAGGTTACTTATACACGCATGTAATCTGTCTGTCCTAATATGGAGCGAGAGCAATTAAAAAGCTCGATGGTAGACTTTTAATTCTGAAAGGGAACGTTTCATGCGTTCTATAACCAAGTTTTTTTTATTTAGAATTAAACCTTTCCACCTTCTTGAAAGATGTCGTCAATGGTTCAACTTAAAGCAACAGCAGACGAAACATACTGTATAGCAAGGATAAATACTAACGTACCTGTTATCGGTGTGACTAAAGGATGAATTGCTAGTAAGAAGTAAAATATCTTTTTCGTCATGCTGGATAACACAGGTTTCAGTGGCAAATGCAACAAAGCTAAGTATCATTTTACTGCAGCATATTTTACTTCGAATTTCTGATTGACGAACGCCTCTTTACGTCGAAGTGAAGACGGGGTCTCGAATTACCTATTCTTCATTTGTATTTCTTTACATTTCAGAAATTCTATATTTCGAACTGGATCTCTCTTTGTCGAACTTTTTCCACGAAATTCCTTTTAACTTCGATGTATAGATTTTATATCTTAAAGTTTGGTGTGAACGGAAAGAACTAAAAAGGATATTAAATAGGTGTAACAAAACTATAAACATTATAAAATATTTGTCGAGTCTTTTATCGAGTCATGTGATGCAATAAGTTCCAAACTAAGCAGCCAGATATGTGAATAAAGTTAAAATTGGAGAAAAAACGTTGGATCGATATTTGAACATTCACTGACAACTTTAGGAATACATGTATATGCGAGTATGTTCGTATATTTGAATCGGTGACCATAGGTTTATTTACGTCTACAAGACTATGTGGACTATCATAGAGAAAATTCCTTTTTGCCAATTTAATATTTTTAAACTACTCCTACTTTCTACTACTTGTATTGCCATTATTTTCCTTTAGGCATATAAAGTTGAACTGTATCCAGATTACACACATGTAAAACGAACTGCAATCGTTGAAAATGTTTTAGCCCAAATCAAACAAACAAAATAATACGAACGACCGCAAATGGTTAATATCAAGTCTAATTAACAAGTAAATTTGGGGGAAGAAGATTCCTTTAAAGATTCGGGGTAATACAAACACACGTATAGGTTATCCTATTAATCAATGATTTAATAAGCCAGACTGTGCGTGAACAAATAAACAATGGCGGCGAATGTTTAGAATTATTTCGGATTCCGAGGATACTTCTCGAATAAACAAATCGTGAGAAAGGGCAGATGGGTGTGACCCTTGCACAGACGCTTTACAACAAAAGGTGGATATTAACGATTCAAGATGTTAGCTGTATACGAGTTATGAGGTCTAATTTGAAAAAGAAAAAAACAAGACTCTATTGACCATCAATGGATTGCGTTATTCTATCAGGAGCTCAGCGGTCCAGCGGTTCCGTTAACTTAATATTTCATTCTTCAAAACAACATCCCTATTTTTTTTTATATTTTGCAATTTTTCAAAATAACATATTATTGGAATCATGTCTCCGAAACGCTAACAATGCAACGTCACATAGCAACGTTGTATTTCATTTAAGATTATATCAATACTACTAACGGGAGCAATACATGACAAAGGAGTTCCGTGATTTTAATATGTATCAATTAAAGGGACATAATCATTCATTGTGCTTTGATGGTAACATGTGTTAGAATGCTGATTGAATCAATTCTCGCAAAAACGCGAAAGACTGCTTTTAATTTCTTTATTTTAAAGTTACTGAATAATCGTGTTTTCATTGAAAATGTGAAACGAGCTTGCATGCCTTTCAATACTTTGATGGCTAACTCTTTCCCATTTCAATGAATTTGCATGACCGAAACAAGGTTTAGACATGCACAGTCACACTATAGTAAGCCCAGATGATCATGGTATCTGGAAATACCACCGGTCACCTAAGGGTTATCCTAGTTCTATCATCGTTTATAAAACAAATAAAACATTTAGACGGATAGCCTATGTAAGCAACATAGATGCTCTACATTTCTACAACCTGATGATGTAAAGGACTGCTTAGTGTATCAATAATCTAATAATTTATTTTGATATGACTCTCAAGATATGTGATGAGATTTTATCAGTAGAAGACATTTTATTTAAGAAATACAGTATCCTCAATCTGTGAGATTGTCTTTTTAAATCACTGATGATTAATACCGCAGTGAGGGGTTTGAAGGTCGAATACAGATACGAAGATTTTTCAATAATAATGAAGGTTAATTCAAGCCAGGTGAGGTGTGTACGTTAACATTGGTCGTTATAGACTTGCTTCCAGTTTAATTATTATTATCTTAAACCCCTTGCTTAATAATACCTCAGCCTGCTTTGCTGTAACAAATGCCTTTAAAAAACCCTGTGTCAAAAGGATAATATGCTCATATTGATTTTTACACCATACCATAATTATTTCTGTTACTTTTAGACGCCTATTGTTGCTTTAGATTTGGACCATAACAGAATTGAAATAAGGAAGAATATGCTAACGCTGAACCTATCACCTAACATATTCTTGAAACGGTCATGAAATCGTTAACATTAGCAGCGAAGATTTATAAAAGAAAAATTAACAAAATGAATAAAATGTAGCAGACAACGACACAACCCGTTGTTTTTCATTTTCTCTATAAAGTGTTCTTGCTTGTAAAAGTGCTTAAAATGATTTAAAGTATGAAGAATTCTATGTAAAATTAAGAAAAAAACCGCGGTATTTTTTCTTTGTTTTCTCTTGTATGATAGTTGCTAGTGTTTTTTTTTCTTTTTCTATTCTTTTATAAGCTAAAATCGGAAGCAACGTAAACCAAAATAGAATTGCCTTTGTTCAATGTCTTAAGTTACAAAAAACCCTGCATAACCATGGCAAGGCTTTATCAAAATATTCATTCATGATTCTCCCAATTCAAAATGTAAACATGCGCGATTGCTCTGACTCTTCCAAGCTGCAAAAAAAATGCTATTTGCGGTTTATAAATGGACCTTTCGAGAAGAATCATCTAAATCGTTTTGGTTATTTCGAAAATAGTAAATTTATACATATTGTAAAAGGCATTATTGGACGTGAACATATTTTAAAAGGCATCCAAGTGGAGTGAAATGCTGACATTCGTGTACATACCACCTGCGAGTTGTTGACAAACGTTTAGACAACTCAAACATTTATCATTTCCGGTTCCATTTTGAAATTCATCTAAGTATGATCAAAGGTCAGGTTCGGTATGGCTTTGATAAAAGCATCTTGGTAGACAATCCGTAATTGTTTTCTGATGTAATATTGAAACACCCAATAAAGGACATAAACTTAGATTAATGTATTAGAAGTTCATTCTGCTTTTAATATTTTTACACGGTTTCTTCCAATCCCCGCCTGGTTTTGGTATGTTTAACTCAAACATGCTTCGTATTGATATCCAACATGGATACAACGGTGGTGAGAGACACTTTTATCCAGTCACTAAGTTTTCATTCAAAGATGCGTGTTTTAAAGAATTGAAGATACTTTGAAACCCGAAATAAAATGTCGTTGAAACAAAACAGCTTTTTTGACTGTATTAAATCTTTACGTTAAGCGGATTTTTTTCATATAAAAATAAAGTTGACATTTAACAGTAGACATATCCAGCTGTGTTGTTTTGTTCTTTATTCCTCAATGCATGGGTTCTAAATGGTGTATCTAACAACTGGAGCTACGTCAATAACACGAGAAATGTCTTGAACAATCTTGGATAACAATTGAATTTATTTGTTCTGTGCGGTTTCATCTGTATTTCGATGATATTGTGGTGGTGCGTGAACATATCAATGTCTGTCGAATCTCTTTGCTAACACTCTAATATATCCTGTTCATTGATATAATTTCATTTTCATATGGACATACATGTACTGTTTCTAGAGGTGAGAAACGCATACCCCCTTTGGCATTTATCTTATAAAACGCATGAAATTATATTTGCCTGACCGGATTTGGAACAAATCAGAACCGCACCCTTTTTGAAGGCATTGATTTAGCAAATTCAAACGAAATGATATAGTTAACCAGTTTATTCCTGATCTTCATGAAAATGTTCCATAAGTATGTAAGACAAACAACGGTATAGTTAAAACTTATTTATTTTACATCGATTGTGAAACAAGTTCTTACAATTTAGATTAATCACTCTCGATTCTGCTTCCTTGATACACAACCAGTACTCGCACCGAATATCAATTAATGAAAAGTCGCAAGGCCGATCCCGCTACTCACGGGACTCGAACCATCGATCCTCGTGTTCAGAAGTCAACGCTCTAACCCTGGACCGCTGTCCTCCACACATACATTGGTTATCATTCTGATCAAAACTTTAAAACAAAACACTGGCATTTGGGTTAAGAGAGGACTAAACATTGTCTCTCATGTCAGGCACCAAACATAATATATATGGAAATCCTCCCCGAATGCGTTTGTGGAATTATCGAAAACACTTGAGATGAGTTTCAAAAAAGAAACGATCTCCGTAATTTCAAAAGACATGCCGGCTATATCAAATGCATCTTAAAATGACATCAAAACACAGTATTAGCGTGCAAGAAAGAGATCGCAAACATATAAAAAAAACATACCGCAGGGAGTTCTTTGATTTTTCCCAGAAAAGCGGGGTTTAAATAAAAACCAATTATTCTGTAAAATTGAGTTTTCCTTTTTTTATATCAGTATTGATGGAGATTTCCTGTAAGTTAAACTGATTGAATCACGCAAGACTCCAGGCATTGGAAATCATCAAGACAGCATCCTTGTTTGCCATTCACACAGCGTCGTAGATGTACCAGAATGTATCTACTTTGCTTTGACCAAACGCCATAACCCATTATCAAACAATAACGACATTTGACCAGTGTGTTGCAGACGACTCTGAAAAACATTGTGGGAAAAGATGGAATTACTATTAACGGAAAATTTCTTTGCACAGTTTTATCACATTTTGACAAGTTGTCTGCAAACTCTTTCAACTTGGAACTGTAAAAAATGTGGCGTTTGGTAAAGTGTTAAGCGTTTTGAGGCCCCGATTAAAATCGTCTCAATATGGACTCATTCTGTCGGTGGCTTGAGTGGTGTTAGTGCCTTACCCCGATAGTAAAGGTAAAGACTGTGTTTATCGTGGAGTCACGCAAGAAGGATTTGAAAATCTCTCGTCTCAACAACATCACAATTAAATAAATTCTTTGCATTCTGGATACTCAGCTAGCCTTTTATTTATCTGCGTGGTAGGAACGACCCACATCTTCGTCTAAGATCATCTCAAAGCGCAAACAACCCCTAGTGAAATGGTCAGCAAGTTTCGCTCATAAGATACCTTTTACTGAGTATACCGTGTACCTCCAAACTTCTATCACTAGGCCAGGCGCCAAGCGGATTTAAGTCGGTAACTATTGGTTTAACAAGCTCACGGCTCACGAAACGGCTACTTCAGAACAAGTTCCACGGGAAACAAATTTCGAATTAACGCCTATCGTTGGGCTCGAACCTTCAACCTCCCCGTTGGAGGCGGGCGCTTTAATCACGCTGACGGCCTGTTCTTCCATTAGGGAACTTGATGTGCCGATTTGGTATAAATGTATGAAACCAATGCGTTTGAAAGGGTTCCAACGGTGTTAGCTCACAGTTTAACAAGTTTTGTCTTTTCAGCTAAATGCCTGTAAATAAACACATGTATGTGTTCCGTACGTGCAAACAAGTTGCTTTAAACCTTAAGAATGCTGGGTAATTTTCTAAAGAAAGATTTATTTTGTCATCTGCTTTCCCAACTTAAATATCTGCTTAATTTTGATAAAGAAAGATACTCTGAGTAGGAAACAGGTTAGATCACAGGTCACCCCAATTTACTTGACGACTAGCCTGGTTTTAACATGTTTGCGTAAGATTAAAGTCTGCTCTAGTACTATATTAGGGTTAAAAGGACAAAACTGGGTGTTTCATTCGTGTAAACAAGTGGCTTTTAACGCAGTTTTATTCAAAAGGCGCGACTTACGTCATAGGGTGATAAAAGTCAAATAACAGAAGCGTTCTGTCATTAATCTTACGCATGTGTTTAGTTCGGCAGACAACAGGATGCGCAAACTGGGCTAGATATGGCGACCGAGTAGTTCATTGTATGCCATTCTTTATTGATTTGAACTCAAAACTATCCATTAATTGAATTTACAGAAATGATCGCATCGGATTATTTAAATTGTCAAGTAAAATTGGAGACGGCAATGTCTTTTTGAGTCACAACCCTCTCTATCATTGCCTGCTATACATGTGTCAGGAACAACAACCAATCGAACCATCACTAGAAAGTAAGTAGAGCGAGCTAATGTTCCATACAGTGATGCATGCATAGAATTCTATTAAACGAAAAGACAGCTTCAAGTGGAAGGAGCATTTTAAATGTGTTTGTTCACAGTTGTGGGGAAATTTGAATGTTAAAACTCAAGTTTCTTTAAAACTGCATTTTTACAGCTGTACAGCTATATGATATACACTGGGAAAAATCATTTGGGGCAATATTTGATGATTTTAGTTCTTTAAAATGTTTTTACGGTAGTTTAACATGTACTTTAATCCAAAAGTGTCAAATCGCTTTTGGGATCCACTGTATATAAACTGTACACGTTAAAAGGAATAAGCGATTTCTTGCAAAAACAATGCACTCAAAAGCTTCTTTTATCTGCATATCAAACAACAATACAAAAGCTGTTTTGTTTTAGCAACATTGAATTTTGACTTTAAATTATCCCTCCTGTGATAAAAGACATATCCGGGAGTATATCTTTATTTCGTTTTCTAACACTTATTGATGACCATAGTCTGAGCATCATCTTTTACAGAAAAACAGAGAAATGGCCATTGGAAAAGCTACATATTGCGAAAAAAACGAGCATGATGATCCATATTTTTTAATCGGACTTTTGTTCCATAAAACATATTTACAAAAAGGAAAAGAAATATCTGCGTAGAATCTAACTCCAGGATATGATATATTTAAGTTTTTTTTAAAAAAGCAACAACAAAAATAGATCGGTTACGAATATATGGTTAAGCAATTAACCCCCGCCGATGTATTTCTCCGCCAGAATGCCAGCTAGACGGCTTAGCCATTGACCTTTCCCGGTTCCTTGTTGGCAGGAAATTCCCCGGAATGTTTTTCACGATATGGGTCGAGAGCGTTTCCGTGCGCCGAGTCCAACTAGGTAATAACTGTACCATAGTAAGTTTTTTTTTCTATCTCTTTGAGGAAGAGAAAGCTGTAAATTCGTCTGGAATTTTGATCGAGTAGACGGATTTGAAATTTACGTTCTTGAAAAAAATATGGTGCGTGTATATATACATAGCTCCATGAGAAAATATGTTTTGAACAATCACACGGGGGTATGTTGTTACTTCTATACCTTCGAAACAGAAAGGTTCCAACGTCCAGTTCAATCCAACAAGTGTAAATCATTCATTTTTCGTAGACACAATCAACTGCATAACTATGAACTTTATCCTTTAAATCTAAAAAATATTTGTCAGTTTCATACAAAATTGTCGTTTGCCTCAATTTATTGCATTAATATTTCAAACCTCCTGTTTCTTAAAGTAAATTTAACTTGAAACAAATCATGATCTAATTTGATTAAATATCTTCAACACGATTATTCGAACTTAATTCAATATGAAGCACCACGATTGAATTAAGAGACATTTTATGATTCTGGCTTAGGAGTCTAATCGAATTAAGACAGAGTCCCGTGCACAATTTTGTGTACGTCTCTCTGTAAATTGCATCGATTCTCAATAGTATGCTGCCTCAATTCTTGCTCTTTTCTCTTCTTGTACGGTATAGTGGTTTTTAAGTGTAAAGTTTTATTTTGTAGCCGTTGTTTTACCTCTGCATGACATGATAAAAAGGTAGAGATCTTCACTTGTTATATTCCTATTACCAACTTAAAAAGTACTTTTGGCACTCATTCAATGTTAAGTTAAAAGTGATAGTAAAGTAAAAAATAGTTAACACTCATAGATGAGCAATGACTTATTATGTGAAAGTTTGTTTTTTTTATCTTTTGAAACACTTCTGTCGCTTTTTATGTGATAGTTCTTCTTTTATCTTTTGAAACACTTTTGTCGCTTTTTTTGTGAAAGTTCTTCTTTTTATCTTTTGATACACTTTTGTCGCTTTTTATGGGAAAGTTCTTTTTTTCTTTTGAAACACTTTTGTCGCTAATTCAAAATTTGTTAGAATAGAATAACACCGTTCTCTAAACAGTTTTGAGTTTTATATATGTGGTTAAGGCAACTACTGAAGCTTTAATAATGTAATAGGTTAGGTGATTGGGTTATGATTTTACTCCATATTCAACAGTGTTAACGTCATAAAGCGGCGGTCAATATCTTTAGCCATGCTACTCGTAGTAATGCACAACATACGTACTCTCAAAGCGTCCGACTTCCTTCCTACTTGTGCTTGATTTATTATAAGAAAGAGCCAACTATCTCATGTTGCATTAAATTAATCGAACTTCAGAAAGTATATTGGCCGGATCTCGGACCCGGCCTCGCTGCGATGCAGGTCAGTCGTACTATATATTGTGCAAAAAGGCCTTGCCACGTTTTGCATTACTTCGACATATTGCATACCTCTCTTTCCGAGCTTCTTACTTAGCGTCCAATACGCTAATATTTACTCGGCATTTATGAATTCATCTTAAAATGCATTTAATCGATCAGGGTCTGTTATCGGATATCAGTCTTAATAAAACGTTCTTTTGCCTGAAGAGCAGCAGAAAAGAGGAAGCTTTACTTGTCGCTAATCACACTTCATTTACCCATTGTACAAAATTGGAATATGTGACATGCCCGAATTGTAAACAACAGCAAAAGAAAGAAATCATTGGAACATAATCTCAATGATACCTAATAGAATATTGTAACTGTAGTAGAATCTGTTTTTTACAAGTCATTACAATGACAATGACAATACTTTATTAGATGATTTAGACCTCTTCCTCTATAACACACAAATTAACAATGTTTCTGGTACATTACGTACTTACATACAGTTCTACTAGTGATGTTTTCTCGAAAACATAGATTAACGACATAATATATTACTTAATCTAGATAGGTTTAAGAATGATCAAAGACTAATAAGTTATGTAAACTATAGGATTTTCAAACAGTCATTCCTCAACTTTGTAGCACATTAAGTGAATTTCGCTAGTTGCGTAGTCTACAATTAACACGCTCACTATTTAAAAAAAGATGTAAAACGAATTGATTTATTTGTGCATACTTTGATATCAATACCAAATAAAGTACATTTGTTTTTAAATTGTCATAGAAATATCGCCTTGTTTCACAATTGCTTCATATAGCGTGCATGTGTGTCAAAGTAAAGAGTTATGGAGTAAGTGAAAAAAAAATCTCGAGTTCAAATGTTCTTAGCGAACTGTACTTTAATTTGCTCTGGTACCCTGATTTAAAGAAGTAGACAGAAGAGATTCCTGTACGAAGTCACTGACTCGGGAACCAGAATGCACTTAAATCGATTATTATACGGAAATTCCGTACAACTGTGTTCACGTCTAATGCACGCAACGTTTGCACTGAGTTCACTATAAGAACACGGCTGTGAGCTATTTCATCATGATCACTAAAATAAATCTAATTGGATAGTTAAAAAACAGTCTGATTTTGCCATACGTTGGGTTATATCGAGGTCTTCAAGAGGTCAATCGTACATTCTAATATGACCACACCTGTCTTTAGAAGAATATATGCAGAACATTATCAATTTACGCATAATTGTGTAGTCAATATTGTTTTAAGCGACCACTCTTAAACAGTGGTTGGAAAGTTATTTTATCTGATGCGATCTTGAAACAGAATACAATTCAATCAGAAAGCTCTTACTGGATCTTTCTGAATTACTTGCGTCCGTATCAAGTTGTTATATTTCACAACATTATTCCGTTTCTTCCTGCTATGGTTTATTAAAATAAGAATGAATGTAGTAGAAATTGAAAAGTCGGGAGTTCGTCTTTTGTTTCCTCTCACCGAACATTTTCGTCCTGTATATTTGCGGTATTTTATCATGTGAGAGAACGTTTTTTTACGCTCGTGTGTTACAATTTAACCTTTTATTATTTTACTTATATCGAGTGATGATTATGTTACCATCATCTATTTACAAAAAAATGAAATAAGTTAAGAGGATATAAAACAATCAGAACATTCCTGTTTATTGTTTGAAAATACGATAAACAAACGAGATACTACGCCTTGAATTCGATAGGTACACGTTACATTGTTTATTTCAATCATTGTTCTGAAAACCGTGTTAAGCTTTCCGTATGATGATGTGTTAGCCCGGGGGAAATCGTGCCCAATTATAAAACTCACCAATTAAATATTTTTTTCCTCCTATTTTCCTTGTTAACGAATTATCGACGCCATAAAAGAACGGATCTTTGAACTCTGTCTTAAGCGTTTCCGATAAGCATGTTAACACTCATTGATCGATATCAACATATCAACCTTGAGTAATTACTTTATCGTTAAGAAATAAGTTGCCAGACAATATCGAAAAGGAGCCTTACAGCCCAGGTTGTCAATTCGTAGAGGCTGTTTTGAAGTGTCTAGAAATCATCGTGGTATAGTAAATATTGTTCGGCGCGAATAGCCCTTCTTTTTGAAATGATCGAGAACATGTGTTGGAGACATATTACCCACAATCCTTGTTCCCTATTTGTAATCCATAATTGTGTAACATCTGCTATAGGAAAATTTAGAGCCAATTGTGAAAGAAAGGAAATCACTCGAACAGATTTACATCTTCCTTTCTCATATTGCTTTCAACTTAGTCTCATAGACAAAAATGTTTTTCTTACTTGTTTATGATCGTGTGCTATTGCTTTCAATTTGGACCAGTAACAAAACTGATACGAAGGGAATGTTGTAATCCGTATGGTGGAATGGATAAACCAGAATGCCAAAACCATGTGAATTGACCTCATCGAGGGGTCATTTATCACTATGTGTTGGTGATAACCCTTTCCCAAACAACAAATTTTCGACTGTCCCAAATTAAAAGAGTTCGCAGACTACATTTCAAAATGTGATGAAATTGAACAATATTCTTCACATAGAGCAGGAAACCTTGTGGGAAAAGGAGAAATTGCCCGTTACGAGAAATTTCTCCTTTTCCCACAATGTTTTCTAAAGTCGTCTGCAACAGAGAAGTCAAATGTCGTTATTGTTTGGGAAAGGGTTAAGATGCATGGTTTTCCAAAGAATGTAACAGTGATCAAAACGAGTAAACTCATTCATTAACCGACTAACTTCGAATTGACGAAGAAACACATAATGACTATGTTTCTATCTGTGTGTTTTCTTTTTCTGCAACCCAATATTGGTGAGGACGATGTTCCAGGGATAGAGCCTGGATCATTCGACCAGGTTAACACTTTTGTCGGGTATTCTTGTCTTCTTTTTATTTACATTTACAATCCACCATACGAATCTCTATGCGATAGATCCATGTTGTTTTGTTTATTCATGAGGGTATTAAATCGCTTCAACGTTATTTCAGTGACGTTACAACACCCGGCTCTTAATGATTGAGGAAAACCTCTAAACTTGAAAGCTCAAAAAGACTGGTCAGGCCATGCGAAATGATCGGCTTTCCATACGTCAACCACAAAACTATCTCATGGAAATCTGAATTCTGTCAACAGAATTTGAACCATTGCAGAGAGGCGGTAGGTGGTTTCGATTCCACCGTACTACTAGACCACGGATGCCCCGTTGGGGAGTTTAAGGCATTGTAATCTTTTCTTTGTTCGGTTTCTAGTAGCGATTAATGTTGAGAAATAATCTTCTGATAGGGTAAAAACTTTGTTGGAAAATTTCTCCTTTTCCCGCACTGTTTTCCAGAGCCGTCTGCAACACACTGGTGAAATATCGTTATCGTTTGGTAATGGGTTAAATGGCAAATGGCTCTATCGAAACGGCAAATCAAATATCTTTGATCGCTTTGCTTCAAGTTGTTTTGTTTTAGACCGATTGAAAGCCCTGGCATGTTTATTTACACTGTGCAACACAGTAGAGAATTGAGGATTGCCCTGTATCAATGGTTTTGTGAATTCTTTTGTAAGACGAACTGCGTATTTTCCGGTGTAGCATGACAAAGCACGCACCATGTTCGATTTTGGCCAGGGGGCGATAAACTGAACTCATCAGGTTTATCCAATGAAAACACCTCTGACACTATATGGAAGCCGCCACATTGCTTCTAGTAACACTATCTTCGGTGTACTCTCGTTTTGCAAGAAGCAAAATGTTGATAGGTCCAGGCGATTTCCACCTCACCAAACGGAGATCGAACCAGGGATCCTTATTCAAGAGGAATACTATTACCGAATCTCTCTTTATTGCTTTCAAACAGATTCTTCAAGCTTATGGAGACGACCTAGTTGTTACTGTTTTTAGTTTATACAATCAGTATTTACACCTGTTCTTATATTAACGCAGATGTAACCCGTTTTCCTTTCGTTTGATTTCACAGCAAGACTTTCTTATTATGAAGTTAACATTAGGATACAATGCACTTTTGGAAATATTGCAAAAGAAGCTTTTGGCTAACTCGTAACAGGATAATTACAAAACAGGTGCTGCAAGACCTCTAGTTAGTGTCAGTGGAACAGTGATAAGGCGTCGGCTTCTTTCGCAAGTGGTCCTGGGTTCGATCCACATTAGCGGCGATGTGACAATTGCCGGACCTACTTAACAAAGCGGTGTGAGTAATTGTTTAGTATCTAGTATCACACTCTTTATAACTAGTAATCCATTCAATACAAATTTTTCTTAATGAAAAAGAAAAAAAAAGCACGTCTATGGTGTGCTCAAATCGAAAGAAGAATATTTGCCGCTGCAAATGCGTTATATGTTTCTTCTCATAATCATCTTTAACACTATTTCAAGCTTTTGATGTTAAACAGGTTTTCCATCGTCACCAAATATTGAAATAATTTCGATAAAAGCTTTGGGATATTGATAAATTTATTCTTTTGTAAGGACAAAAAGACTTAAGTCCCAAATGAAAACTTTGCCTGATATTGATTCGACCACTTTGCGAATCTGAACAAAGAGTGACACATCACTGCATCCTATTTTTTAACCTCGTACTAGTTTCCTGTGATGTGCTCCAATTACGGAATGTTTCTACCGGTAACTTGACCATATGTACAGGGTTTAACTCTCTTCACATTCTCCAAATAAACACTTTACCAAATCTGAGTCCAAATTGAAAACAGCAATAGACGACCTATATTTCATTCCATATGATGGTATATTCGACGAACATTGTGTTTGGCCATTTACGGAATAGAACAAGACAATATGGCCTTGACAAACATATACTTTTAAAGCCTCATGCGCTCATGTACACTTAAATTGTGAACATTCTAGAATAATTGATAACAAACTTAAAAATACTTTAAATTCCCTTTTACAGAAGACTTGAGACGGTAACACGTTCACATATTGCTTAAAAAGAGTGAATACTATAAGGTTCGTTTACAATTAGCGATAAAACAATGTCAGCAGAGAAACGTTGAGAACCAATAAAACCCAATAAATTCTCAATACTGATTGTTCACGTTGTTAATATTGAATAAGTGACAGTATTTTATGAGTTTCACGTGATTTTCCTAGCCAGGTGAACGTCACTCATTAATATGAGCGTTTCTTGCTATTTTAGATATTACTCGAATGTAAATAATGAGGTTAAAATGGTGGGCACCAAATTTGTGAAAATATCACTTTGAAAAATAGATCATTTATAGTGCAGGCGTTATATTGTCATGATCCTGTGGTTTGTCGCTATGTTTCAACATATTCTATCATAATTTATAACTCATATTACCCAGTTTTGCAGTTTTTCTGAGCGCTAGAATGCTTTTAAGTAATAACATCATAGTTTTAACGAGTCACAGCAACACAAGTTAGTACTACAGACTAAATACGAGCTTAGACTAGTGAAGTAACTATCAGTCAATCTCTATAGCAAAAAAAAATATAAAAGCAACACTTTTAATCAGGTGGCGGCTTAAATGCTTTTTCACAAACGCTTAAACAATCTGAAAATATATTTACGTATAGTTAAAAAACACATTTATATTCGAAGAAGACATTAATTGATTAAATTCATGATATAAGGCCATCAGGTATTTTTTCAATTATGATTGAGTTAAACTAATGTAAGTCTATTGTGAACTCGAGTGAGGTAGTGGTTCGAGATTGCAAATCGATATTCATCGTCAGCATGGAGTCCCTCCGTCATGGATGTTTCTGCCCTGAACCATGTACGTCTGATGTAGGGTGGGGCCACTTTAGTAACGGTGTGACTGTCGATAGCTTTACTTCGTCGAGCTCGTTCCTTCTCGTCTCAGCCACAGCCAGCTAGACGAACGTTCTGTCGCTTGGCTCAGTTTCTGGATAGTCATCCGTCTTTCCAGTAGACCTCATTGCTGTCATCAGTCGGCACACAGATTGAAGACAGAGCCATCTTACGCCCACTTCTATCGGGAATAGCCATGTATGCCAGCCTCGTTGTTTGCACTCGTCGAGGAGCTCTCTTTACTTCACTTTCTTCCTTTCATAGGCCTCTTCACATCTGGTTTCCCAGGGTACTGTTAACTCGATCACGATGAGTCGTTTTCCTGAACTAGACCACTATGTCTGGCCTAAGGGATGTGTGTGTATTATACTTGGGAATATCAGCTTTCTGTATAAATCACCCTGCATGTTTACTATTAGACACTCGGCAGACAAATCGGAGTCGACAGGCGCGCATTTACAAAACAGTCGACCTTCGACTGCAATTTCTCTACCAAGTGTTAGGCGCAACGCCATTATAAAACCTGGGTTATCATATAACAACAGAAATGCTAAGTTGATGATCAACTCAAGTCCAGTACAGAATGTGACTAGCATTGGCAAAAGTAGGTGAACAGGCATATACCTGTGGAGTGGCCATCTTGTTCGGACATAAGATTGTCCATTCTCCTTCGCAGTGATCTCCCTTTCATTTTGGTTAGGAGCTCTCTGCTATCAAATCCTTCCAGATATTGAAAACTTATATTTTTTTCATTATAAATTCTGAATCGAAATCTGAATACAGCATGTTTTCAATTCAAGAAGTTGGACTTCTTTGGCTAAATTATTACAAAAAAAAATTGGCAAAATATATTTTTATGTAAAAAACTGACAGAAATTGCTAAAATCGTAATCAAACCAGTTCGTAACCATCATTTATTTTCTTGTTGGTTCGGAACAAGTTGTCATACAGCCAACAAAGGAAAGGTTTATCCGATATAATGAAGCAATAAAGTACATAGGTCATGATCTCGAAGTAACGGGCATCAACAGTGTATTTTTGTTATAAAAAAGATCGTCTCGAGGTAGATTCTATAATACCCATTTTGAACACAAATGACATAGTCAAGGCTGACAATACTGACGGAATTGTCAATTTAATGCACGAATTTGATTCATCATTCATTTTCAAAGCATGGCATGCTGAATTCATTCATAATGAATCCATTTCTTGGGCGTTTGCATAATATTGTTTGGGCACATGACTGTATCTGTCGTCACGTGATTTCTATGATGGCAGTGGTACTGTACTGTAGTGTAACAAAGGGAAGTATTCCTGCACGGAGTTTGAAGATTGTCTTGTTCGGAGATAAGATCGTATTGTTCGGACATAAGACCGTATACATTGGCCATGTGATTCCTCCGCCTAAAAAAAGCTATTTTTACTCAGACCAATCATTTATTTATAGGCAAACCCGTATTCAAAACAAGACTGTTATAAGTACACAGATCTATCTAAAATGAGTTCGCATGGACGAGATATAATTCAGCATGTACTGTAAAGGTTCTTTAACCTTTTGACTCGGTCTTGTTTCGAACCACTTCCATATACTTGTATGTATATTTAATGCATATATTTCGAATGGCATCCCGCGATGGTTTATAGCATTCATATTTATATCTTACACTTAGTAGCATTGTTACACTTTGAAAGCAGTTGTTTAATCGAAATGATATTAAAATAGTTTCGTAACGTAGAAACAATTCCTCATGATAATCGCTGTTCGTTTTATCACTGTTGTATCGAATTGGGTTTGGTAAAACAAGCCATATTTAAAGCCTTATAGTGATGGGACCGACCGCTTATTTCAAACAGGTTAGATCCAGGCCAGCCACCAAATAAACTGGTGGCTCGTCTGTTATCTAACCTGTTTGCTACTCTGAGCACGATTGCTAATTGAAATTTGGCGGATATCTAAGGGTTTGAAAAGCAGAGGACACAACAATCTACTCTTAGAATATTACCCAGCACTCTTAGGGTTTAAGCCACATATGTCAACACGATTTCAGGATCGACTTCAAAACAATGCTTTCTGATGAAGGCAAAGAGAGACGCCCCGAGATGATCCTGAAGTGTTGCCTTAGTGAACGGTCTTTGAACTCTTACCGAAGCCATATAACGTTTTTCTAGCGGCCGTCGGGAGATAAATTAATATGGAAGGATCGTAAACCCTTATACATATCAATAAAGAATGATACAAATATTTCTTTCAATGATAGAATATATTACAAGAAAGCCAATTTTCAAACAATGATTTTTCTATCATCCCTTTTTTTCTTCGACGTTTCTTACTCCAAGAGCATACATTTCTGAGTTAGAACCTGTGTAATAGTTGGTCTTTTTTCTATCAAGACTTTTCTTTTTTAAATAAACTTATTTTGCCGTTCATAAGGAAGTGTGTTTGAGAGAAGGTTGTAAAAACAAAAGCAGAAATTAATTTTGACATGCATTCCAATATATCAGAATAGACATCAATGTTCTCAGTTCATCATTGCTTTCATATGATGTTAACTTCGATTAGAACAAATCTCAAAGTGCAACATTAGCTAAACGGGTCAACATAGAGACATATATACATAGAAACAAAGAAAAATAGAACCACTGAAACATTGAAAAATGGAAACATTGAAACATAGCAACATAGAAACAAAGGAATTTAGAACCATTGAAACATAGAAACATCGCTGATTTCCAGATCTGGGAAAAAACCGAGATTGCGGAAATTGTCCCTGTACCGGTAAACGCGTAAATGGCTATATCATTGGCCATACAGACATTGTCTAAACTCACGGGAATCACCTAATGACATATTGCTGTTACGTTGATTGCTGGTTTCCGTTGACGGGATCGTAATTTGTGTCCTGGAGAGGAATAATAATGGAACAGGCGACGCTTTGCTCCGGCTTCATTCACCACTTAAGGTCTTGTCATGAACGAGTCTTTTCAATTAAACTATTTCACCCCTGATGGAAAACTTGTATTTGGTTTGGTTAGAAAATTAATTGAAATGTAAATATGAAAGTTTTCAAAATTTCAAAATTAATCATCAAACCACTTTTTCGAATTTGTCTGACTTTTAAATTCGTGTTTACGAAATGATTGTCAATGTTCTGTTATCAAATCCATAGTAATTACCCACTCCCTTTATTATCAATTTGACATTAAAATCAAAATTGCTTGCATGAAAGTTGGCAAATAAAATATCTCAATCAACACAAAATTCTTGTGAAACAGAACCTGATTTTATACATACATACATACATAATATTTTATTGCATTATAAACATAACATGTTATATAGCAATTTTTAACAAACATTTTAACAAAGACATGGATTTACAGAAGAGCTTTTCATTCATTTAAAGGTGTCATACAATTTCGATTGCGTTGAGCATAATATATATACTTTGACGGCATTTGTTCTGTTAAATCTTTGACTTTGTTATTCTGACTTTTCTGATTTTTCTCAATCAGGGGATTAGACCTTTATATACATGCAAAAGTCTATTGATTTGATTAAGAACAACCATTTTAGCAACAAATGCCCTGTTTCAATAAACGAGATGACACATGTTTTTAAAGGTAGCGCCAACCTTGTCCAGCAAGCGACTCAAACAGGACTTGTTCCCGAAGGGTTCAGTTCAATCAGTACAGTTAACAAATTATAAATAAATCCTTTGGTCCCGTTAATAAAGTTTTCACCTCACGGGATCAACGAACTCATATCATTATGAAACAATAAAAGTGTTGTTGAAAGGCGACTTTACGCCAAATAGACCACACATCTCTGAATAACATGATAATGTTGTGGACAAGTAATCTTCATTTTGCTACACAACCGTGCTTTTTACACAATAAGAACAACAACAATATTACTACATGCATTTCGTCATGCATGGGTGAATTATTCTTAAATATGCTTCTCAAAAGAGGACTGCCAAGTTAAATGGTGTGATAACTTACAGTCGGAGCTGATAACCATAACTTGTATATCATCCATACAATATTAACCCATTACCAAACAATAACGACATTTGACCACTTTGTTCCAGACGACTCAGAAAGGATTGTGAGAAAAAGAGAAATTGCTCGTGACGAGCAATTTCTCCTTTTCCCACAATGTTTTCTGCCCTATCAGAAGATTATTTTCCAATTTCATCACCTTTTGAAATGCGTCTGCACACTCTTTTAATTAGGGACAGTCGAAAACATGGCGTTTGGGAAAGAGTTAAGTAAAGTAGTACTTGTTGTAGGATTGTGTTTCTTAACCCAGTGATAAAAGACGTTGGCTCAAAATAGCTCCTTATCCAGTGGGTTCGAATCCTGAGTTTGGGATATATTTAATAGGTCGCAGGTCCTAGCTGGATGCTATATTGGTAATAATGTGTTGAGAATTGTCGATACAACCCCGTTTATAAAAGAGACTCATTAAAAACAGAACGTCCTATCCTTTCAGAATAAGATAAGATTTTTTTAACTATACTGATATGGGCGAACAAAGCATGATCACGTACATGAATACACCCTGTCGGAAGCGCCTATAAGTCACCTTAATAAACTCGATATCACGTCAAAACCTGTAAAAGTTGCGAGTGTAAGGGCGACAGTGGTGCAGTGGTAGAGCGTCAGCATCTTGTACCGATTGTCCGGGTTCGAAGCCCATTAGGCGAGGTGAGAATTGCCGGGATTAACTCACACATTGGCGCTAGTACTGGTATATTATCCAGGAAGCAGTCATCAAGAGTGAATTTAATAAGCTTCAAGCTTACGTCCCAATCGATGGAACATAAATAAGTTCAGGAGAAATAACTAAAATGCCATTCGTGCGATGTAAATACAAACCAAGCAACACTCAGGGAAATTTCGCTGCTGACAATTAACATTTTCAAATTCTAAAAGTTTAAACTTATTTATTTACATCGATTGTGACGGAAGCTTGAAGCTTATTAAATTTACTTTCGATGATTCTCTTGATACTACACCAGTACTCGCGCCTATTCGTGGGTTAGAAGATTCAATTTTATTTAAAGGCCCGTTAAAGGAGATTAATGCTATATCAAACTATATTATTTAGTAAACTTTTGGACAGATTCAAATAGTTATCACCAGAAAACACCATCAGCACAACTTTAATGTGAAAGTTAACCTGAAATAACCCAGATTAGCAAGTTCTATAATTCAGATTTCCTGATTTTTCACCTCTGACCTTGACAGTTTATACACACATTTTTGAACCGACCAATCAGAATTCGTTATTTTGAATATGTAAACAAACAGGTTGTTGATAAACGTTATTGAATTGGAGACAACTATATTTCAAGCACAAAATAACTTATTTTAAATGAGTCTATCTAATAGGGTCTCAATGCATTCCCTAACTAATTCTCATGACTTTTATAAACATAATAAAAGAACTCCATATATTTTTCAGTAATTTATTTGTACTTCTCTCCTTTGATGTGCCTTTAATATACGTACCACATACATTGTTTTTGATTTATCAGTGTCCAGTTCTACTTGAAAAAAACGTTGCTTTATATAACAAATTACATGTTTATATTTTTATCTTGATTTGGTTCGTGCCAGATTGAGATTATGTGTTTTTTGTGCTCGACGTATAACATGTCTTGGTTTTTCTCCAGACCTAGTTATGATGTTTCTATAAAAGAATATTATCTGCGACTTACAGCTGGGGCTTCTGCAATATTTAGACATGTCGTTGTCGGCTTAATAGGAGGAAAAGAAATCAGAGACTGAACGAAGAAAGCAATAGCGTGTTCAAACATTATGTAAAATACTTGTTTGACAAAGTACAGAACTTTTTTATAGGAACGGATTTTTCTTTAGTTCATGTTAATTGGAACTTAACATGAAACTGACATCACTTACAAATCAATTGTATTCTCAAATCACATGAGTATATTTACAATATCAAGTAACCGTCTGTGGCTGTGGATGGATGTACTGTTTGAATGGCGTTTAGTTCAACTTCTTAGTTACTATAAACAGAAAAGAAACTACTTAATTACAGACGATTAAAAACCATATGGTCTAAACATAGGTTTTTGATTTTCAATCAGAACAAGCCGAGTCACTATATGAGAGAAATAATTACATCAACAATCGAATAGCTGCATTTTCTTCGAATACAGTTCTGTAGTTCTTAAACCATTGAAAATAAATACATTGTTATAGTATTTGCCTCTTGATTAAAAGCTCATGGCTTCGAAATCTGAACTGTTCCTTTCAAAGATCAGAAAGTAAAGTAAATATTTACGTCCAACCATTGTAATCTTTATTCCATGCAAAAAAGAGTTTCGATCAGGATAGCGTGTATTTGCAAACTTTCACCGTTAGACAACTTAAGAATTATTAAAAACAGCGTTCAACTTAATGAATAAATGAAAATTTGTTATTAAGACGTCTCTAATAAGACGGGGGAAAGTAACAGTCAGAACAGAAAGAAGTTAATTCCATGATTTTAACACTTACGTGTAGCCTTAATAGTGCCGGAACCGACTTTATGCTTATACAAATAGGTTAGATCACAGGCCAGCCGCCAAGTAAATTGGCGGCTGGCCTGTGATCTAAACCTTTTGCTACTCTAGGTTTATTTTCTCATCAAAATCAAGCAGACATTTAAGGTTTTGGAAAACAGACGACACAAAAATCTAGTTTTATGAAAAAAAAACAGCATTCTAAGGGTTTAGGTTAATCGCCACTACAACATTCATGTAACTTACATAAAAAATGGACAAAACATCAAAACATCTAAACAAAATAGCATATTTCAAATGTAATAAAATACCGATAGGCGATATAACTGTTTCATCCCTGCATTGTTTTGACCTGGTATATCTTGTTTCCAATTTATATCCTAGTCGAACTAGAGTGACTAATTCTACGGCCGATTCCTGCGAGCGTCCTCTATTTCCCGCGTTAATTGGAACAGTAATTAGTAAACCATGTTAAAATATTGCTTTATCACATTTAGACGAGAATTAGAAAATCACCGTATAAACACTTCGCACCATGATACCTTGGCGCATACCATACAGAGGACTTTACGAATCTTTATGACAAAACGATAGAATACTTCCATCGAACAAATTTCCATTTTGCAATAATGTTTTATAGTTTAAACCAAGTATGAAAAAACTGTATCCTTCCCAAAAATGTCCATACTTTATTTCTTGCACACTGACAGGGTCTAAGGATTTCAATCGGTTCCACCGACATGCTAGAGCTATTCGTCAAATACAAGTTAAAGTTTAGACAAATATAATTACATGTTATGTATAGAGCAACCAATATAAACATAAATACAGCCATAATTAAAAGTGATGGCAAGTAAAAATCTGTCTATTTCGACACTCTATTGATCCCATTTGTGCTTTTTATTTTAATCGCCGGCTGATAAAGTTTTTCTTTCGACTTGGTGTTCCGCAAATAGACCAGTAACCATTGGGCTCTAACCAACTAGCCATACATGTACACCTTTACCAACACAACCGGGGGTCTTGACCCTGGCGAAAAAGAAAACAGTTTTCCCGAGTGATGAGTTGATGCGGTGGTAACGCAATCGGTTTGTCACTTTAGCCGCGGATAAAAATCGAAAACTAACACCAGTCCAACTCCGCTGGGAAATCAGGCAGGCTCATCGCCTGTAATCAGATAAGCCAAGGACGTCACGTGATGACAGAATGGGCACCGAGACTTTTGGCAAATTCGTTACACTGTGTCCAAGACCTCATGTTTTAACGCATATCTTTCATTTTCACTTGTGTCTTCTCTGAACATTGTATTGTGGGAGCATCACATACACAAAGAGCTTCACGTGGTGCCGAAGTGGGCACCAGGTCTATTGACAAACTCGTTACACCATGCCCAAGACATCAGGTCATATAAAAACATGTACGGTTATTTTCCTATTTCTTCTCTGACTCCTAAGTCATGTGAGCTCATTAGATGCGTCTTTACAATATATGCTTAGGTAGTCGTGTGATTTTGAAATGGACACGCAGTCGTCTTTTTGCAGACTCGTTACACTGTACCAAATACCCAAGGTTCAGGTGTATTTAAACGCAGCTCACAATTTTATTTCTTCCCTGACTCCTGTGTCGTGTGTGCTCACTAAGTCATTATTGTCATATTCGGTCAGAATGGGCTTCTTTGATTTGTTAGTTGAGTTTAATTTTTCATCGACTGTGAAGATCATTCTTACAATTAGAATAATCCCTCTCGATTCTGCTTCCTTGAAACATAGCCAGTACTCGCGTTTATAGACCCACGGCCGATTTGTCTTGAGACTGACACTATACCAAACGTATGTCATTCACTGTATTTTAGGTACCACCTATAAATGTTTGATTAAGACCTTTTTATCAAGGAAAGTTAATTTTTCCATCACTGAACCATATATTGAGGTTACTCATTTGAAACGTCTCTTTCAGATGTGTATCATTTACTATCATCTTCATTTTGCTTTATTACGCCCAGTTTCCGTTACTGAAAACAAGAGGTAATTTGATATGAAAGACATATTTAACAAGGCAGTATACAAATATATCTTGTCATTTGAGTTTCAAGATGTCACAACCTCAGCTTGTGTCAGGTTGGGATTAAGACATTTTGGTAGCCAATCGTCCATATAGACATGGTTACATATGTACATCGAAACGTACGCAAACATACCACAAAGAAATGTACGTTGTATAGAACAATAGACCATTCCAAAAGCACTTATCAAAATTAAACCACTTTCACACAATTCATTCTTTTCCCTCACTGTGTTGTGATTTCTTTTATTCAATTACTGAGAATATGTATATTACTTATATTGAGTTCGATATCCAACGCATGTAATCTGTATGTGTGTTCGATATGCGATCGTGTGCTTAATGTATCAATACAACTATGTTATGTTAATTGTGTCATGTCGTGTTATGCTCTATTATGTTATACTATGTTTTGTAATGTTGTCTTATGTTATGTCACGTTATGTCATGTCATGTCACTTTATGTACCGTTATCTCATGCTATGCAATGCAATGCTATGCTATGCTATGCTATGCTGTGCTGTGCTGTGCTGTGCTGTGCTATGCTGTATTGTACTGTGATGTGATGTCCCGTGCAGTGCCATGCCGTGCTGTGCTGTCCCGTGATGTGCTGTGCCGTGCCGTGCCGTGCTGTGCCGTGCCGTGCCGTGTCGTGCTGGGAATATTATGCGTTCCTTTAATTCCACGTTCCCTATCTCGATAAATGCGAGTAATCAGACGAAACAGTTTGGCCTTCAGGATTGAATTTGGTGTCTGCCCGATAATTATTGCCAACTTACCAATCACGCCGTTTGCAAAACGCATTAGCCAATATAAACCCAGACGCCCACGAGCTTGGCTTTCTTGGGGCAAGTTCCTAACTGAATTATTCATACGTCCTTTTTGAGAAATTAGAAGGCGCCTGTACGACGATGTCCATTTTTTCTATAGTCTGTCTCATAGAAATATAGAAATATGTGCGCA